>CP144044.1:4200000-4758796 GCA_036427605.1 Cryptococcus sp. DSM 104549 | reverse complement strand
CCCCTAACCCCTAACCCCTAACCCCCCTAACCCCTAACCCCTAACCCCTAACCCCTAACCCCTAACCCCTAACTCTGGCGCAGTCTCTGGCGATGAGACGGCAGTGGGCAGTAAAGTACACAACGTGGAGGTCGTCGGGGCGGCATGCCATGGTGAGCTCCTCTTATCCGAACCCCGAAGTACTTAGCCTGATGCCTGATCAGCTGACCCCACCTCAGCGATTGTCAGTTGCTCCAGTCCCCTACCACCCTGTACCCACTGCCTCTCCATTCATTCCAACAGTTACCGCTCTACCTCCACTTCACCCAAACTCCCAACGGAGAGTCTATCGGTTGAAGCCCGGACAATCACCGTTGGCAAGCGGGGACATCACCGATGGCGGAACCTCAGCCGGAGAAGACGGTGTGAAGAATCATAAGGAGACAGCAAACGAGGAGGACGAGATGCATGCCGAGTGCTCTGAGACGGCGTAGACTGGAGAGGGACCAGGGCACCAGCGACAACAGCGATGAGGAGATGAACGCTACTGCGCTCCGCGAGCTTGGTGTACTAGGTGAGCCCCGCCCTGTTACGAGGATTGGGTGAATATGAAACTGACGCGGTGTCTCTGGGCAGATGTGGCTCATGCCTTAACGCAGCCAGCACTCAATCATCCCTGTATAAAAGGGACAGTGTACGCTGCAGCGTGAGTAGGTACTTGCGTGTCTGGTGTCACCGCCGTAGCTGATCTGTATCGTAGTTCCATCCGCACACCTATGTCTCCTTGGACACCCGACGCAGGGCGAGGTTCATCGTGCTGGGTTCGTGTGATGCGGGCAGGAGGTGGTTGGGGCAGAGCGGACTGGAGGAGATGGCCTCGGTTATGGTTACTTTGTGCAGAAGGGTGAGTGGGGAGTGCTTCCAAAGACGGGGGATGCTGCCTCGGATGCGTAGCTTCGTGAACGCGCTCCCAGGCATCGTATATGTCGTGATGGGTCACTTGCGGAGTTCTGGGTGAGTTTTGCTACGTTCTGGACTGCAAGCGGCGGCGCTGACCTTGCCTGACAGCTGGGCGGCAATCTCGTCAAGGCGTCTACACGGTGCGCATCCCCCCCGACCTTTTCTCTGCCTGGGGCACACCTCGTCCTGGTCCCCCCCTATCCCCATTAATGGCTGACCCATCTATCCTTACTTGTAGTGCGCCCGTTGCCTCCTTCGCCATTGTCCCTCTCGAGTCTGTATCGCCCCCTCGCCCACGACCGCGTCGTTCTTGGGGCTCCTGGCATAGTGTTAGTCCCGCTATAGACAATCAGCAACGGCATGCAGGAGTGATCAAGATACGGGAAAGAGTATGCGTCAAGAGAGGGGAACGAGCATGCGTCAAGAGGATCGGTGCACGGTGTGCGATAGGTGCGGGAAAGTGAGCAAGGTGAACCCAAACATGGTACCCCGAGCTAGAACCGCAGCGGTGCCGTAGCAGAGGCGCTGCAGCGGTATTGCCGGACCATAGGCGGGGAGCCAGAGTGAGTCTCCCCTATCAAGTGGCTCGGGGAGGGCAGAATGAGATCAACAGGGTAGGACGGCGACCACAAGATGACTTGATGAGCGGTGAAATATACGCGTGTCGAGCTCGGTGTAGATGGGTCTGCGACCGCCGGAAAACATCCTATGTAGGCTCTTCATTTGAATCCTTGAAATAAGCAATGCATAGATCATAGTCCTTGCAAGTTGCCAAGATGTCAGCTACCATATACCCCCGCTACGATCTCCGCCTTCTTTGCTCTGTCGCCCCCCTCCTACATCTCGACCGGTCTCCCCACACCTTCCCACATGCCACACCGTCGGTTTCCTCGCCACCGACGACGGCTGCTACGTCCGTAACAAACCACTCCGACAGATCATCCTCATGCCGTGAATCAAATGCGGATATGCGGTCGGAGTCAACACTGCCAAATACAGAGTGAAACGGAGGCGGGATCGTTATTCTGTGGAAAGTTTCTCAAGTCAGCTACATGCTCGTCCCGCCGGCTAGACTCGCAGACTCACTTCATGAACCCGAGTCGGTCGATCACCACACTCTCCTCCAACTCATTGTGATAGATCTCCTCTTGCCGATTGATGAAAGCTTCTCCACTAGCAGGATGTTGGCGAGCCGCCAGATTTATGCGATCTCTCTTGAGGCGATGTGCAAGAGCTCTTCCGGATTGACCAGACCGAATTGTCTGTTGGGGAGGATGGCAGGAGGTGAGACGCGGATGCCTCAATAGCTATACCGGGACTACGTTGTATCAGCACGGGGCACTTTGATACGAAAAGCATGACATACCATCCTTGAACGGTCATCTTGAGCCTTCCCTTCACCCCATCTACCCCCGTCTCTCCGGCGACTATGCCGCGCAGCGCTTCTCCGTCCTGAGCATCATCCCCGAGCATATCCGTCACCACCTCTGCGCCCAGCCCCGCCTGGCGCAGCGTGTCCACAAGATTCTTTAGAAGTGACAGTATGGCACCGTACATGTGCGTGTACGGCAGCATGTCGAAAATCGGGAGGAGAATGGTCGGCACAGGGAGGGCGAGGGGAGTGAAGTGGGCGATGAGGTTGGCTTTCGGGCGGCGATGGACGCGAGCAGACCGAGGCGGGCAGCTGGAATGATGGCATTGCAGAAAGGGGGCGTAGGGGTGGCCAGGGGGTTGCGAGAGTCGTACTGGTGACGAATGGGGGTCAGTGCCTCCTTGCAGGGGGATGTAGGAAGTTCGGCTCACAGGTTCGAAAGAGAGGGTGTGTGGTTGGCGGCCGGTATGGACACTGACTGCTACTCAGCCTCGTGTCCCGCCACCCACAACGCTTCAAATCGCACCTAGTGTTGTGTCAGCGCTTATCTCGCTGGACTTAAACATGAGAAGCTTACAGCATGAAAGATACCCTCGTGGAAAGACTTCATTTGCGCGGCCCCCACCTGCCCTTGAACGCTTGCGTCACGGGCATCGATCCTAGGACAGCTCCAAAGTCATCCCGCGAAGTCGCGCGCAGGCGTAGATAGTGCCGGGCGCCGAAGGCTCATGTGTCGGCCGTGATAGGGTCGAGATCGAAGCCGGTAAGACATCTTGCTCTTGTGGATTTAGGAGGAGCTGGGGCGCGGGCTATCAGCTCTACACGTGGAACATCGGATCAGGCCAGCTGACTCACCTTTGTCTATAGCGTAGGGGATGATCACATCATTGGCCTTCTCGCCACTCGCAGAGGTTCCTCCGAAGTCGGGTCTTGGTATCACCGTCCGCTGATCCCGACCCCTCGCTCCTACCTTGAGGCTCCGGACGTCGTGCCAGAACCTATCCGCCGCCGCGGTCATGAGGTGCCGCGCTCCCTCACTGCGTTGTCGATGAGCCCCTCGCAGTCATGCAGTACCTGATTTTTGGCCTGGACGACCTGGTTCAACTCGTGGACCTGGTTGTAGAGTGGGTCCAGAGGAGCGACAGAGGGGGTCCTGGAGTACGTGCAAGGTGGGCGGATGGGAGGCTCGATGGGGGCGGAGGGGACGACAGAGATCGTGGCCGGGGTATGATTGCCCTTCCCCGCCCCTGTGTGAGGAATGTGCAGGCATGGGAGCGAAAGGGGGATGGGAGTGGACAGATGATGTGGAGGCGAGGGTCTTGGAGGAGATTTCAGAAGCGAAGGAGGAGATTTCAAGAGCGAACCAGAGCCCGTTCCGGGCGTCACTAAGAGGTCCGTCAGTACGTTGCGATGTGCCGAGAGGATCGCTGCACGCACTTGAGTTATATGAACACTTCTGGTCTCAACTTATCCATCTCCTCCCACTCCATCAGGTTGTTCGGATTCCTCCGTTCAACCTTCTCGGCTGTGGGGTCCGCGACTTTCACTGCGTCGCCTACTGGAGGGAGTTTCGCGAGCTTGTCATCCGAGATCCCCAGCATGCCGTTTGAGAATTTGCTCCATATCCGCTAGAGTTGCTGGTTAAGCTTGTTAAGAATCGAATCCCTGCATGCGGTGTCAGCTAGGTATAGGCTTGCCTATGCCTTCGAAGCTCACCCCTCGGCAAAGACAAGTGTCCCGTCAGCCTCAATAGTCTTCAGGCGCTTGTTGCCGAGAGCGAGGTCGAGAGTAAGTAGGATGGAGGGACAAGACTACATCTTGAAGGACATCGCTGTACATGCAGTACGTGGTGCTGGTTGATGCTTCCCACCCAGTGCTCTATTCCCCATGTTGTGTTTGTACATAGACGAAGTAAAGAAGAGTCGCGAGCTACTATGTACACCGCGGCGGCTCATGGATGACGCATGTCCCAGGTCCACTTTCATGTCCGCCATGTCCATGCAAGCACCTCCAGACCTCCATCCGACCTTCCTGCAAGACATCGCCGACCAGAGTACTGTAGCCTCGGTTGTAACGCTGGTCCCCATGCAAGCCGCATACTGAACCCCATTCATGCCATTAAACGCACAGGGCGAGACCATACGCCCCGCGCTATCACTTCCCTCGGCGTGCCACATCCCCATTGCGGCCGTCCGATCAAGCAAAGCCCAGGTTGTTCATGCATAGGACTACTACAAGAGGCATAGGACTACTACAAGAGCCCTAGCAATGGCGGTACACAGGTCAGAAAGACAGGACTTACGGTTTGCATCCATCTCCCATTCCGACATAACAAGCAGCGCGCTGGAGCAGAGTTTCTCCCCTGGGCGCGCCGCCTTCTCCGTCGCCCCGCTCCCCAGCCAGTGTGCTCTTGGATCGGCGTGCTGGAGGGAAGCGCTGAATCAGCCACAGCCCAGTCACCAACGAGGAGTGAAGACCCGAACACGATGGGGCCCTATTCTGCCGAACACGCAGCACGCTCAGCAGAGTTTCTCCCTTGTGCGTGGTGTCTCCTCGTTGACCCACTCCCCGGTCGGCGTGCTTCTATGCCGTTGCGCTGCTCAGCGGCGCAGTATCAGATGCAGCTCAGTCACCAACAAGGTATGGAAACTCACTGGTGATACGGGACAGCCGGGCGCACTCGAGCAGAGTTTCTCCCCAGGCCCTAGTCTCCTCGGTGGCCACTCTCCAGTCGACATGCTGCTCAAGAGGCCTCCTGATGGCTGCCTCCATTTCTCTTCATGTAGGGAAGTACTATTCGGAGCGATGGGTGTGACGAGGCATTAAAGAAGGGGGCGGTGGTGTGGCGGGGGCCGGACGGAGCGGGGCGGGAGCACGGCTAGAGGACGGAGGGTGAAGGGTCGGCGATTTGTCCAGGGGCGCAGACGACAGTCTCGGGCATGGAAGTGACAGTGGGAGACAGTGGTTGTGCAATTGAGTTGCGCCCACCGCTACACAAAGCATCAGTCAAGGGGCGATGAAGGGCCAAGGGGCCAGGAGGAAAGCCCACACTCACAAAGCTCGACAGTAGGCTCTCATTTCACGCGCCGGCGCCGCGGGGAAAGCCGTCCATACATCCAAACACACATACACCCAGTAAGGATTGATCAGCGGAAAGAGACGGAGGGTGTTGGCTGGGTGCTGATCTAGAAATAGGCAAGGTATCAGCCATACGCAACGAGGCCAGACAGAGATAGTGGACTGACATGGTACGGCAACCACTTTATCGAACATGACGCCGTTAATCGCTGTCGACCCATCCAAAGTGATCACCGCCAGCATATCAATGGGAAGAGTTCGAGGGAGTGGTGGGGATGTTGAGCTAGAAGTATGGGAATCATCAGCGATACTCGACGTCGGATAAAGGAAAGCCACTCACCCGCACCGGGGTCCTTCCCGCTTGGCACTCGGCGCTCTGCGAATTTCCTTGCCGAATCTGCTTCCTTCTAGTGCCTTCCATCATACTGGCAACTTTTAAGGATGTAAGGGGCCGAGGAGAGGCGGGATGAATGGCCGGTAGGGGCAGCGGAAGGTGGATGTGGATAACCAGTCGGCGCGAGGCTGGAGAAGGAAGGCGAGGAGTTGCACGGCGAAAAACCACGCTTTGAGAGCTGGAGAGTGGCATAGACGCGGGCGATAGGGGGAAGGGCGGCGGGAAGTCGCTGGGAGGATGCAGGTTGCGTGAATGTGGAGATAGAAGATGGATAGAGAGGAGAGATTACGATACGTAGACGATCGCGGCGCGGGACGATGAAGCGAGCCGGGACTTATCCAGGGCGGCTGGTGGAGGTGGTCCAGGTCACGACCGACGGCTCTGGCGACGATGGTGGAGATGGACTCCCAGCTGGTATGCATAGAGCTGAGCATCAGTGGAACACCGTGTAGTGCAGTTGATGGTGCATAGAGGCATAAAGATCCGGCGAGAGTCGACGGAACCATATGCATAGACTGATCATTGCTTAGTAAAGTAGTCCACTTCATCCTGGAGAGCGTCTCTCCTTGCCAAAGACTTTTGCAGAGTTTCCTCCAGTGTCGCTATCGTCTCAACCTGCGTTGCGATCTCACTTTCCAGAGTCGCGATAGTCAGCTCCGCATCCGCTTTCGCTGTTCTTTTGTTTGCTCGGGACTTGGCCGAGGCTATGGCAAGCGTGGAGTAAATGATTAGCTTCGAAAGCAGCCGGTATAAGCCAATGTCTGTGAACCTCACTTCTTTGACCGGAGGATCGTTTCTTGGACAAAACATCTGGGGGCATTTGGTCGATGGTTTTGTATCTTGAATGTGAGCCCTTACTGGTGGTGCTCTAGTATAAACCAATCAGCCCGGAACCCCCCAGCAGGCCCATGCCAAAAGGACGCTCAAGATCGCAAGTCCAAATGACGAACCGAGGTTGAGACCCTAGACTGGTCTCCTGTGGAGTCACCATGGCCTTTCTTGTGCCCACGTGAGGATCTAATGCTGCTCATGGCTTTTTAGACGCTGCGTAGAGTTCAAAAATATGATTTGTCAAGAACGGAATGGATTAGCAGTAAGAAAGTAGCGGTCATGAATTGCTCACAAACAGGTGGCCGACACTGGATGCTTTCGTCTGTGAAGGGGTGAGTCTATGTATAGAGGTCAGGAAAAATGTGCACAAATATGCACTGCTTATATCTTGACGATGCAGTCACCATAAATCTACTCCACGGAGGGACGGAGGGAAGCCGCGCCCCCTTCTTGTCGGTCGATACCGGTCTTCCTTTCAACCTCTATGATGTAAGTAAAATGGAGCTGAGATCGAGAAGCAGGTTTGCGGCACATGGCCGCAGATACTACTTGGTTCAGATTGACTACTCCGCCAAGGGACTCCCAAGAGAATATATAGGGATAAGCGCCCAGGCAACTGTAAGTGTGTGAGTGTGTCAAACGGAGGGCACGCGCATTTTGACGCTGTGAGGTTTTCGCTTTTTACGTCCCGACGTAAGCCAAGTAAGGAAGCAATCTTCATGAGTGCATGCAGTTGAGAGAATCCATTGGCCTGAGCCGCGTGTCACATATCTCCAGGGCTACAATAAGAAAGAACAGGATGGATCTTTCCAGCTTATTCGAATTGTTTTGCGGGCTAAGCAATTGCGAAAAGTAGTACGGGATAGCGCAGTCTCCTACGCAAAAAACGCGCAATCATAAGTACTTGTAAATGCATCAGATTAACTGATCAACTGAAGATTCAGGATACTGTGTAGATAGTCCGATCTTTCGTCTGCCGTCTTGATATCGGATCGGAGGCTCGCGATCTTTGCCTCGTTTTCTGTTTTGATTTGGGTCAGACGAGTGATCTCGTTCGCTGTAAAGATTTGCCTTTCCTTCTCAGCCAGCCGCCATCTATTCTGTGCCTCCCTATTAGCTGTGACGATGTTGAACATTTCGGTTCGGTTGTGTCAGCTAGACGTGCAACAGACGATTAGAGCAATCGTACCAGACTTCGAAGAGAACATACCTTTCTTTTTCGCCTCCGCGGGATGCAAGGGGACGGAAGGTGTCTGGCCGGTGTTTTCGCTTTTAGAAACGTAGCGAGGGACGGCCCTTTGCCTCCTCTTTGCAAAAGGTACGTTGCTTTCCGTGAAACCAGGAAAGCTTGCCTCCGTGGACCCTACGGCGCTTGGCGGCCCAGAGGCATTATTGAAAGCCGCACTGTCGAAGGAGATATTGTCGAAGGCTGTATCTTCAAAACCTGACAGTGGAGCGCTAGTTGATGCGGTATTGCCTGTCCCAGCAAATCCGTGTACACCGCTTGTGTCAGCGGGCAGCGGAAAGAAATCGTGGCCGCTCGAGGGAGCCGGTGGGTATGAGTTCACCGGGGGAAATCCAGCATTTGTATTCGTCCTCCAGTCGCTGGCAGCGTCAAGGTAGAATGGGGGAGCTACTGATACCGCTCCTCCGCCATACCCTTGATTGGGATACGATCCTTGTTGATTTCCGTAACTTGAATCACTCAGGATGGCCATTGCTTGACGACTTTGCTGATTGGCTAGCATCATGTCCCAGCTATCCAGCTGGTCAGTGTCGACTTCATCGAAGCCCCCGTATTCATTGGTATTCATTGTGCGGTGTGAAGAATAATTATCAGCTCTGCAAGCTTAAGGGGAAGATGAGTCCAGGCTTTTATATTAGTGTTTGTTAGCTGCGCCGTCATGGTTTTTGACATTGTTGGAGGGAAGACCGAAACGGCATATGGGAGGCAAGCAATGTAACGAATGTCAGAGTGGTGACTAGAAAGGAACCCTCTGGGGGCTTTCGAAAATGTGAATCATGACTGGACAGCCCGCTGATAAATAAAGGGAGTAGAAGAAGGAGCCGTGATGATTGCGTGGCGGCTCGCTGCTTTGCCGCGCGCTACTTCACTCTTCACGTGCGCCGTTTACTTCACAGCATGCCGCCGTCACTGCTTATGCCCTCACTACCGTCCCTCTTCTTGGCCCCCAGGCTCCGCTGCCTTGATGCTGTAAGGCCCACCGGAATGCAAGGTCTCGAACTGGTGTATGTGGGTTGCTAGAAACGCTCGAGAGCGGCGACTGGGCAGGGTGAACTGGGCGCCTCGGTGAGGATTTGGAGCACATTCAAAGTTTCACCACTGATGCAAGCATATCGCCGGAACATGATGTCCAAAGAACGAAGTGCATCGAGCGTGGGAAATCGTGCTAAAGCTATTGTACATAAACACACACGTCAAAAGTCCTCACACAATGTTCATGGCACCACCCACCACCGATCTATACACCCGCCCTCAACACCGCCGCCTACTGCTCGCCATTGTGGGGCTGGAAGCTCATAATCTCGTCAAACAACAACTTCTTCAAGTCCTCCCTGCTGATGGTGTCTTTAGACATGTCGAACTCGAAGAAGGAGGAGGGGAGGGGCTTGGCGCTGGGCTCGTCGTCGGGGTCGTGGTAGGCGTCGAGGTAGGGGTGGGAGAGACACTGCTCGACGGTGTACCGTTTTCGCGGGTCGACTGTGAGGGGCGGGCCGGTCAGCTCAAGCATCCGAAAGCCGGAGACGAAGTGCAAACTCACAAGTCAGAGTCTTTGTGAGGAAGTCGATAGCCAGGGGGCTGGCGTTGGGGTAGAGGGACTCGAACGTGCGCTCCTTGCGGAAACTAGATGGACGTTGACTGTCAGCTCCATATCATCCGGGCCATCCGGGCAGATCGCACAGGCAGCACGACTCACGGAAGCGTCCTGATGTACTCCTTCGACCTCTTCGACGTGATGGCGTGGAACTCGTCGATAGTGGGGGTACCGAGCACGTCCAGGATGAGGGAGAGCTGGTGGTGGCTGCGAGAAGATGATTAGCTGAGCGATACGGTCATCATAGTGGTGAGGCTTACTAGTCCTTGCCCGGGAATAAGGGCTTCCCGCTCAGCATCTCGGCGAGGATGCACCCGACGGACCAGACGTCGATGGACTATGAGAGTGGCTGTCAGACAAGCTAGCCCGAGTCTTCCATCACAACGCGACCCACTTTGGTGTACATCCTGAACGACAACATGACCTCGGGAGCTCGGTACCATCGGGTGGCGACGTCTACAGATGTTGGCCGTCAGCTAGGAGTCCAGTGTGCATCTCGAGTTCTCCAAAGCAAACTCACACTCGGTCATGAACCCCTGGTTGTTCCCCTCCGCCGGGAACGCCGTCTGCGTACTTCGCGCCAACCCAAAGTCGCACACCTTGAGGTCACAGTTGGCGTTGAGCAAAAGGTTCGAGGGCTTGAGGTCACGGTGGATGACTGCGAGTGAAGGTTCAGTCAGCGATGCTCTTCTGATGATCCACGGAAGAGGCAGAAGAGGACTCACTCTCAGCCGAGTGAAGAGCCTTGAGCGCCCGGCAAGTCTGGTAGAGGAAGTACTGGCAATGATCGTCGCTAAGGTCCTGCGTCCGGATCACGCGGTGGAGGTCCGTCTCCAAGAGCTCCTGCACGAGGTACACTGTGGAGCAGGTCAGTGTACGTACGTGGGACAGAGCTCGGGTAAACGTGTAACTTACCCTCCTTGAACGCGTCGTATGAAGGCGGGGGGATGATGTCCAGTACCGAGATGATCTGTATGGGGAGTCAGCTGCTGGACATGGCGCCCACGGACACGACACGGAAAGCTGGTTATAGCTACTTACGTTCTCGCTGACACCCTCCTCGGCAAAATACTTGAGAAGCTTGAGTTCTCTCAGCGTCCTCAGCGCGAACATCGAGTGGTCAAAGGGGGCAATCTTCTTGATGGCGACCTTTGAGCCCGAGGGGCGGTGGAGGGCCGAAGCGACGACACCGTAGGCACCCTCGCCAATCACGTCAATGACATGGTAGTTATTGCCTAGGGAAGATCTGTCAGAACGGCGAGCCTGCTAGTGGAAAGGGGAGGGATCGACTCACCGACGTTAAAGCGAACCTTGCGAGGGGCCGAAGACGACGAGCCCTTGGTGGTGCGCTCTTGACCAGCGGCGGGAGCTGCAGCGGCCTTCTCAGAGGCTGCGGGAGTGGGACCGGTGCGACGAGTGGAGGTGGACATGATGAGAGGAGGATGTGGTGTGAGGGGGTGAGAGGGGATGCTGCGATGGATAGAGAGCGAGGGTAAGCTGAGGTGGACTGGACGGGGGGCGGACGAGCTGAAGTGGATGGCGACGCGAGAAGGTGAAGATGGGGTGAAGGCAAAGTGCAGACCTGGGTGCTCTTTTTGAGCGTGCGCGTGAGTGTGCTATAAAGGTGTCGGAATGGGCGTGGAGTGGATGGGTATGCCGGATTGGGGAGAAAGGAGCTGTGTGGTGTGGTGCACAAAGGAGCTGGGCGTGGCTGTGATAAAGGACGAGATGGAAGAGGAGAGGAGATGGCATGAAGTGTGTCTGCAGTCTTCGCCTCCCACTCCGTCGTTGCGCTCCCAGTGGCGGTCGCTTTGAAACTCGCGCCCGGTCCTTCACCCATGCGAGGGGCGAGGGCAGAGAGGACCGTGCGCACCCCCCACCTCAAACCAGCACAGACATCGCAGACGCGTCGCGTCCCTGCACTGCTGTGCCTGGAGGCTGCTCGCTGGGTGGGTGGACTTGGCGGGAGGTGGCTGCCGTGAGCATGCTGGGTGGTGGCTGGGGCGAGCTGAGTGAGAGACGAGGGAGGCGAGTCAATGCAAGAGAGAAGAGCCGGGACTCGATCCATGGACGCCATGAAACAAGCACCCCGCCCAGCCCATTGTACGGCTCAGGGTTCGGTCAGGCACCACCCGGCACGTTCGGCACAGCGATCACCCAGAGACACCCAGCGCTCGGACCTCTTGCGCGTCGTCGATCTCAAGTGCGTGCAAGAACAACGACAAAGAAAGAGAGAGAGAGAGACTGCCCGACCTGGTGCAGCTGCAGAAGATGTGCGAGCCGGCACATTTAGAGTATGAACAAGGCCCAGCAGACATCTCGAGGCAAAGGCTCAGGGGCAGCGAGGCTTGTTGACAGGTGCCGGGTTCAGACAAAACCACCGACCAGCAAGGGTCCAGTCATGATTATGTCGCATGCAGCCTGCTGCCTTCTTCTGGCATTTCACCTTCATCATGTCTTTCGCTCTATCTGTTGCCTCTTTTCCAAGCTTACACAACTGCCACCATTCTCGAGGAGAACCACCCCTCATCCTCCAGACGCTCGGCAGCTCTCCAACATGACGTCACGCGCCAGTCACCCCCCCTCCGGCGATCCGGTCGTGTTGCGAAGAGCCATCATCCATCTCGACTTTGGGGATGCATCTCTCGCACTCGAACCATCCAATAGACAGATAGACACAACAGCATTTCTACCACTACTATCCCTCCTCCTTCCTGCTCAACCTCAGCATGACCCAACTCCACCCCATCATCGCCAAGATCTTCCAATCCGCCAACATCCCCCCTTCCGAACTCTCCCCCGCCTCTCGCGGCGCCTTCACCCACACCCCCACCGGCAAGCTCTACTTCACCAAAACCCAACGCGATGTCCCCCAGATGCGAGGCGAGATAGAGGGCCTCCGAGCTATGGGTCGCACGTCCCAGCACCTCGTCCCAGAGGTGATGGGCTTTGACGTCGACGCCTCGGGCAAGGAGGCTGGCATGGTCACGCAGTACTTTGACCTCGGGTCCTCGCGCGGGAATCAGACTCAGAAGGTGCTGGGCAAGAAGCTGGCGGAGATGCACCACCCGCCACCTGAGGGAACGGAGGGGTATGCGGGGAAGTATGGGTTTGCTGTGCCCACGCACTGCGGGGTGACGAAGCAGGACAACACATGGGAGGAGAGCTGGGAGGTGTTCTTCCGGGACAGGAGGCTCGGCGAGCTGGTAAAGAGGATTGGGGATAGTCAGATATCCGGCTTATGGAAAGAACTTAGCCAAAAGTGCGTAAACACACTCCATTCCTCTACTCCCGCATACCGCTGACCCACCGCAGAGCTGTTCCACTCCTGCTACACTCTTTCGACCCCCCTCCCAAACCCGTCATCCTCCATGGCGACCTCTGGTCCGGCAACGCGGGCTACGACGAAGCTACAGCCACCCCTGTCATCTATGACCCTGCCTCCTACTATGGGCACAATGAGGCAGATCTGGGTATCACGCACATGTTTGGAGGTGAGCTGGTTGATGCAACGACGCAGAGATTGGAGCTGACGACAGTACACAGGCTTCTCAGACGCGTTCTATGAGGAGTACCACAAGATTCACCCACGCTCCCAGCCGTATTATGACGAGCGCCAGAAGCTATACGAGCTTTACCATCATCTCAACGTGAGCTGTCGACGCTCACTCTGGCACCTCTCGATAGCTTGCGCTGACTAGCCCATCCAAAGCATGCGCTGATGTTTGGAGGAGCGTACAAGGGCGGTGCGGCAGGGATCATGAAGTCTTTGATCCAGTGGGCGGAGACGGCAGAGTGAGGTGACTGACCGTGGGGATCAATTGTGAAAGCTTCAATAGATGGTGCTATCCGAGACTAAGAACGCTCATGGATGGTGGTGTATAGAGGTGTGTCGCCAGTCGTAGCCGAATAGAGAACGTATGCATCGTCTCTTCGTACACCATGTACCCAACACCCCGTCTTGCCCCCGCGCTACCACACTCTCTACCGTCCATGCCGATATTCCTTCAGCCCTCGCACCGCTGGCTAGCCCGCCACCCTCGCGGGAACCCGCAACTCCTCCAGGTACAGCCCGCGAGACGGATCATGGCAGACTTGCTACACCGCCATCTGTCAGCCTCAAACACACCCTAGCTCTCAGTTGCCATCTCCTACTCACCTGACAGCTCTGGCAGACGGTGCCGACCAATGGCATGATCGCGTCGATAGTCGACTTGCAGTATGGGCAAAGCCAGAAGATCATGATGGTACCGTCAGACGTCCAAGCAGGTTGAGAGGACATCCTGGGTGCTCGTGGGCGGTACCGGCGGTGAGTCTTTATTGTTGCATCTTGAATATCAGACGGGCGTCTGGTCACAGCAGCTCTCTGACAATTATGTAGCGATTCTGTATGCATGTCACCGGAGGGTAGCAACACAGCTAAATTACATCAGCCACGGCACAACCGCTGATGGCGAACGGTGTTACACGGCGGCCGCCAACTGCTCCTCTCAATCTCGAAGAGTAAGCTGTTGTTTACTGATTACAAGTCACCGCATCATACCCCCCTCTTTCATTTTCCCACCGCAAGGCCTTCCTTTGCACTGATGATCCTCCCTCCTCACCTTTTGTGGATTGCACCTGTCGAGATTCGTCAGAGATCCTCCGCCTCGACCGGAGTGCGCGGGAATGGCGGGAGAAGCTCGACTTTTGACGCCCTTGTGTGGTGTCTGTCACCAGGACTCATTGATGAAGCGCAGCGCACACGTGGGGGGGCTTCTCGTACACAGCATGACACACAGATCGGGTTGCAGAGCAATGGCGTGTAGGAGTGTACGACCATGCAGTTGCCTCATGCGGCGAACCACGGACTCAAATCACGTCACCCTCCATCCAGCCTAGTGTGCATCTTGCTCCGCTCTCTGCTTCGGACGCTCAGAGGTACAGACATCCATCTACTAACCACGACTATAGCGGATAGCGACCGAGTTCTTCTTCGGAGCCCTTTGAGCCCTTTGATTCTTCTGATCGTCACTGAACACAGGTTCCGCGCCTCCCCGGCCTATCTCCTTGTCTTCTCAACATACAGGCTACGGCTGTACGGCTCCATCTCTTTGGTCTACACCCGCCTCTACGACACCCAAGGTGGCACACCGTGAGCAAGTCAGATACCGATCACAGTGCGCTGGGTATACTCGGACAGACAACTCACCCCGCAATCCGGGCACCGCTCATCGAGTTTGGGGTGGGTGGTGCCAAGGTAACGGTAGCAATGGCTGCAGAGATAGTGCACGATGATCATGATGTTGTCCATGGTGGGGCGATGCGCGTTTTGTCTTAGATACGGGAAGGGGAGTGTGGTGGCTGTTGGTGGTCTTCCTGTTCTCTCTTCATCCTCAAGCCTTTTGTATCTTTTCACCTACACCTAATGCACCAGTCCGTCATCTTTGTGTCCACTTGGAGCCAACTATTTTGGCAAGCCCAGCGAGAAGACTTCTTGCAGCAACGGCACGCGTTGCCGGGGGGGTCGTGTGAGTGCCCGGGGTGGGGCGCGGCTCTAGGCTGCCATTCAGAAAGTTCTCCGTTCGTGGCGTCTACTTCAAGCGCACAAACAAACACGAGGCGTACTCTCATCTCATTACGCAGACAGAGCTCTCAAACACAGTGTGTGCCGATGACGAATGTCAGCTATGTCACCTCGGGTTCCACTCAGCGCTCTGCCAGCAAATACTGTACAAGTCGTCATGCATCGAGTCTCACCAGAACCCATAGAATATAGCTTTGTATACAACCGCCATCATACCATGCCGTAGAACGGCGTCGCGCGCCCCTTTGCCGCCTCATCGTCGCCTCACTCGAATCTGAACAGGGTAGATGCCCCTCGACGGGTCATACATCACGGCTTACCTTGATCGTGTCAGCGCTTGTCGCATACCGTGGTGCTACGCGACGCCACTTACCCAGCAGAAGATACACTCTGTCCCCACAGAGAAAGAGCCGGGCCCATAGTCGTGATTGCAGCTCGGGCAGAGGAAGTGGATCTCGTAGTCGTCGTCGCTCATGGTGTGGTGGTTGATCCGGGATACTAGTTGCGGTAGTGGTGGTGACTGGCGAGATATGGAAAAGCATCAGCGTCCAGGCCAGCTGCTCATCCTTATGTATACTTGCCCCGGTGGCGACAACCCCCGACGATAAGACGATGCCAACGGACACTCGAGTCGAACACTCATCGGAACACACTGAAACACTCCGAGATACGGCCGCAATTGCCGTGTGGTATGCCAATATCATAGCACAGTTATGTTCTTGAAGCTCCTCCGGGGCGGGGTGCCAAGGTGGACAAACCATGCGTGTACATATCGCTCGCGGGCGCGGACGGGCCGGAGTTGGTCTGTTTTGATGGTCGCGTTACGTGCCGGTTTGTCGGCAGATGATAGGAGAGTGGCGTTTGCCGTGCTTGCCCTCGTACTGCACCCATATATTCACAGCCAATTGACAGGCTTACCCGGTGTCCGTTTCCCGCAATCTCCGGGACACGAGGTGTCTGCTCATCTGTGTGGTGGTGCTATCATTGTTGGCGATGGGCGAGTGTGCGAGTCGGTGAGTGGCTGGTGATCGTCTGGGCGTGTTACAGAGCAGATTGCTCACTGCAGTGTCGAGAGTATACCCCCAGTGTCAGCGTTATGCATTGCACTCGTTAGTTGACTTTCTTGAGTGGTTTGTGCATGCATAAAAGACCCCTTGAAGAAGGCTGATCTTCGGTGCAGAAGAGGAGCTCAGCCATCGAGGTGCGGTCAGCTTTATTTCAACCCTCACTTTGCTGGCGCGCAAGGTTTCGTCCTCGCCCCGTCTTGTGCGTCTTCAACTTATTTCACCGATACTACTTGAGATCGGATTGTACTTGGTCGTGTCCTCTTCAGCATCCAAAACAGCAATATTCGACCCCAGCACGCTGCATATCCAGTACCCACACCCAACCTTCAGCTCAAAAAATGGACGTTGACGACGACGATGCTTTCCTGTACGGCGACGATGCCTCAGCAGCTCCAACCAGTATGTCACTCGGGACTTCTCCCTTCCAAGAGCTCAAGACTGACAGTATTCCCAAATTAGATGCCAACGGCACCTCTGCACCTGCTGAACCTACAGATACCCCAGCGGCTTCCAAAACGGCAGCAGCAGCTGCTGCTAGCAGTATCAGCGCTTCCATGGCCGCGTAAGCTCAATCGGGCAAGCTGTTCAGGATGATTGCTGACTCTTCTTCGCCAGTTCGCTCGCCGCCTACGGTATTGAGCCTGATGCCGCTCCAGCTGCACCCATCGAGAACCCCGAGGACGGCGGTGTAGAGGAAGAGGATCCTGCAGAGGAGGACTCGAGCGGCGAGTCGGACGAGGACGATGTCAAGCTTGTGTTTAGCGGAAATAACTCGCGCACGCTTGATCTGAGGTGGGCTGCCTATCCTGGAAAGCATCCTTGAACGAGCTGACAGACGTTCTGCTGTGATAGGAAAACGGCCGCGGCGCCCTCCAATGTTGTTGGTATCGGCAAATGGGCACATGCGAGCACTGGGCAGACTCCCGTGGCCGCGACCCCGTCGACACCCCAGCAGCCTCTGGCCACACCCACGAGAGGTGAGCTGGACGAGTCTGATCTTAAAGCACAGGAAACTGACGTATCTCTTTAGCTCCCTCCGCTCAGGCCACAGCGAACCAGACCACCGAGTACAACCCTGCCCAGCGCCCCTCCGCTACCCCCGCCAACGTCCCCTCCACTCTTCCCGCCACATCGACCAGCTCTCCCAAGCCAACCACCGCCGCGCTGCAGGCTCCCAATGTAAACGCCCCCGCCTCCGGTCTCCCACCCACCCACGCTCCCGACAGCTACCCCAAGACGGACCCGTCCAACCCTACCGGCGTGATCCCGTCCACGGGCCAGTCGGTGTATGAGATCGACGTGTCGCAGTTTGAGCACTCGGGTCAGCCGTGGAGAGCTCCCGGGGCGGTGATCAGCGATTGGTTCAACTTTGGGTTCGACGAGGTCACGTACGGCAAGTTCTTGCGGTATAGGCATGATATGGAACAAGGTCGCGCGGCGCTGGTGAGTAGATTCCAGCTCGGGGTGCGAGTTTCATCGGACTAACTGATGTGAATCCTTGCAGGCAAACATGCCGGCGATGGCACCTCTCAACCCGGAGCTCGCCAACATGCTGCACCTCCAGAACGGTCTCAACATGAACGGCATGGGTCACCAGGCGCAGATGCAGGCCCAGGCGCAAATGCAGATGCAGCAGCAGATGCAGGCGCAGATGCAGCAGATGATGGCGATGCAGGGGATGGACATGGGGATGATGAACATGCAGGGGCAAGGGCAAGGGCAGGCGGTGGGACTCCAGCAACAACAGCAACAGCAGCTTGCGCAGCAACAGCTTCTGCAGCAGCAGCAACAGCAGCAGCAGGCGGCGGCGAATGCGAGACCTCGTGAGTCGGTCTCTAGCATGATACATTCCCCACGTTCTCTGAACCACAAGCTGATGATACGAAGCCATTCCTCAACGGCCGAGTGCTACCCCCGCTGCGCAAGCCGGTCAGAGCACGCCCGACGCGACGGGCGACGTCAAAGTGGAAGACGGGGCAGAAGCTGTGAGTGACACTCTCGGTGTATGTATCATGCTCCGCTAACATGCCATGCAGCCAAACGACGCTGTTGCCGAGACCCCCGCCGCAGCTTTCCCCAATCCCATGGCTGGTCGTGGCCGGATCCTTCCCGGGCGAGGCGGTCTTCCCGGGCGCGGCACCGCATTGCCTATGCGCGGCCGTGGCGGCGCGGCCGTTCCTCTGGGCCCTCGTGCTGGTGGTGTGCCTATCGCGCCCACTGGCCCGCGAGCTCACGGCGGCCGGGGGTTCAGGGACGTTGATCGGGTGGACAACTCGAGCGGGGGCGGTGCGCTCGACTATGGCGCAAGCGAGGGAGGGTCAGACAAGGAGAGCAAGGCGAAGGACGAAAAGGGTTCGGAAAGCCCGAGGCGAGGTGGGAGTCGTACGGGGAGCGGACGCGGCGACCGTGAACGGAGCGAGAGGGGGGAGAGGGAGCGCTCGTCGAGACGGGATAGGGAGAAAGGTCACGATGACTATTCGTCGGGATACTCCAGCGACGAGAGGCGGGAGAAGAGAAAGTCGTCAAGGCGAGAGAAGGATCGTCGCGACAGGGATAAATACCGGGAGAAGGACGAGGAGAGGAGCAAGAGGAAGAAGGACGACGCGGTGCTGGGGCCCGAGGGGTGGGGAGAGGACAGCGAAGAGGAGAGAAGGGCGGTGAGCAGGCGAAAGCGGTCAGGGAGCGCAGAGTCTGACCGCCACGAGCGGCGCAAGAGAAGATGAGCAGGGGTTGTAGTTTGTAACTGAGGGCACGGATGAAGATATGGATGCCATGCATCAGGTCCCCACACCGCCGATGTACAATACCGAAGATGAAATCTATGTGCCACGCCTCTCGCAGCCTGCGTCTACACCCCACCAACACCTCCATCCAGTCAACACAGACCCCACTTAAGGCTTGGGGTTCTCAGAGCGCAGCGCGTCGTGGGCGTCGATGTCTCCATCACACTCCCAGGGGTACGCGAGCCACACGTCGGGGGTGTCGACGGCAGAGAAGTAGGCGACGTCCTCGGGGAGCTGACCGGCCTTGGGCTTGAGCCTGTAAAAGTGAAAACCTCGTGTCAGCTGCTTCTCCAAAATGAAGCCAGGGGAGCTCACTTGTTGTGCACAACAAAGATAGCCAGCTTGGTCTCCGCCCTCAACTTCTCCCGGAGCTCCTCGTCCTCGACCTCGGCGAGCTGCTTGTTGATGTCGGACTGGAGCTCGCGAATGGTGTACACGAGGGTGGTACGGGTGTCGTCAACCTCGTCTACAACGAGGATCTTACGGCCGAGCAAACCACCGTGGGTGAAGCCGTGGCCGAGCTGCAGGAAGGACGGTGGGTGAGCCAGATGCGCGCAGCTGCGGTGCTCGCGTGAGCAGTCAAGAGTATACGTACAGTGGAGAAATCGAGCCATTGTGTTCGGACAACCTCAGTGCCGACCTTCTCCTCGACCTGTGGCAGCACACAAATGGTGCGTCAGCTTACGCACATGGCAGAGCAGACGCACGCCCACACAGGCATGTCGCAATGTTCCAAGACCCGATACACACGGAGATATGCGTATCGATCGCAGAAACGCGATGGGGTTGTACCGACGAAGAGGAAGAGGGGACTCACACCACCGAGAGACTCATAGAGGGCAAGACCGACAGCCTGAATGGGGATATTCCGCTTCTTCCCGTCCTGGTCGTGCTTGAGCTGAGTACGGAGGATACGGGCAGGGATGAAACCACCGCCGCCGATAGCGATGAAGAGGGTGGGAGCTGCAAGTGAAAGGAGCATAGTGGGTAGAGAAGCTGTCAGCAGGGGTGTTTGATATACATGGGATACCATGCTGCTCACCAAACTCAGCCTTGATCTTAACGGCGGCGCTCTGAATGGCGGTGTGGATGTCGTTGTAGCTCAAACGGAGCCTGGGAAGGGACGGTGTTGTTAGCCAGCGATTGGGGCGTCGTTGGGCTGGATGCACTTACATCTCGACGTTGGTAGGCTGGTGGGACATCTTGCTGGTGTGTTTGATTGCGGTGTGGGTGCTGCTGCTTCGTATATAGCTCTAGTGCTCGCTGTCCGAGAGAGATATAGAAGAGTGCGATGGCTTTCCTCAGTTCCTTGCCCGCAATCTTTTGCTGCGAGATTGTGTCTTCCCACGTGGCATTACGTAATACATTCCACGGCCGCGCCCACAACTTCTTGCAACAAGACAACCTCGAACTCCGATCGGTGAGATGCTGCTCTACTGTACTGTCCCCCAACATATACACCCACAGCTCATAGCCCCACTCTGCGCCCGTCGCAGCAACAGAGGACACTCCATATACCCACCTCTCAGCAGCGCGCTGCGGCCCCACCATGCCCCCTCTCCCTCTCGCCGACTGGGACCCCTCCCTCTTCGGCGAGCTCAAACTCCTCCTGCACCGCGCCGTGAACCAGCCCACCACTTCTACGCTCAGAAGGCTTGATGGCAAACTCCGACAGGCGCAGCCGTGGCTACTCCATCTCACCCAGCTGCCCCCCGCCAATGACGCGGACAGACAGCACGTCGAGAAAAGTGAGTTGTCGCGCCCAAACAGCCAGCCTGGCTCTCGCTGCCGAGCACGACTGACCCGCTTGCAGACCCCATCGTGCTCCCCACAGGAACGTCTGTGGAAGTTAAGGGAGACCTCCTAACCACAACAACAATCATCTCCGACGCTCTCTCCCTTTCCCAGCTCCTCGCTGCCGTTCTCGCACTCCAATCCGAGGGCCAGCGCCCCCATTACCCCACCCAATCCATCCCCGAAATCGCCGTCTACCTCCTCCATCATTGGACCGCCGAGCTCCTCGAGCTCTTACGCGAGCTACTCCGCGTGGCCTTTGTCCCCGAGGATGACCTCCCCGTCCATCTGGAGCCTCTGCGCTCGTTCGTCGAGGAACTGCTCAACACCAAAGTGTCACTCGGCGCGGGCAAGGGCGATGGCACGCTTGTCGACCAGATCACGGTCCAACTTGACGTGCTGCAGGGCAAGATTGATGGCCTGGTGCGGTCTAACGTACCTGCAGGCGGACATGAGCTGCACAAGTTCAGGATAGAAGGGCTGCGCGCGGAGCAGAACAGGATGGCGGGGATCTTGGCGTTGATAGCAGAGGGCGGGCATCTGGGGAGGGGGCAAGTGATCAGAGTGTTGAAGTGGTTGAAGAAGTGCGAGAGGACGGACGGGATGGTTGGAATGGTCGTTGCGTGAGTCGCCTCGTCTTTCTAGTCATTGTCGGGAAACTGACTTTGGCAACAGGGCGGTGTTTGCGGCGGTCAAGTCTCTGGACGGAATGGACCACGCAGATCCTCGGTGGAGCGTAAGTCTTCTGCTTGTTCTGAATGTTGACAAGCAATCGTGGCTGACAGATTATACAGGTTGCGGATGACTGGTGTCACGACATCAAGTTCCTGAAGCTCGCGTCTAGTCTCGTGGTGAGTCTCTTGGTACCCACACATCCAACACACGCGGCTGACATCCTCAACAGCTGCAGGAGCAATGGGTGGCGCCCCGGCTACGCGAAGCTGTCAAGCTTGCTTGGGCCCTGTTCTATCTCTCCTGCGTCAAGCACGTCTCCAGCGTTGTGCAAACCGGTCTCGACGCCCACGAGATGGAGCAGTGGCTCTACGACGCGGTCAACGGCGAGGCCTTCCAATTCCTCCACGACCTCGTCCTCGGCATTCGGCAGGACCGCGGATGGGAGGAGCCCGACCAGACGCGACTCGCCGTGCTGTCGAACGAGTTTGTCAAGGCGGCCACGGCTTCGGACCCCGTCAACGACTCGTTCGTCTTTACGCAGGTGCAGGACCTCGTCGACCTGGTTGGTGGCCGCAAGCCCTTCCTCCGGAATCTGCGGAACAAGGAAGAGGACCTCGCGATGCGCCGCTCCCACTCTTCCCCTCCTCCCGCCAACTACCAGGCCTTCCTCCGCCTCGTCGCCATCGTCTACAAATCCCTCCCCGCCAACAGCGCTCAACACCTCTGGAGCAACTCCAACTTCCTCTCGACTGTGCTGGACGCGCGAGGTGGCTTCCCCGGCCCCGCGTTCTGGGAGATGCTTGCTGCCATATCTGTGGGCCCCAGCTGCGCGGTGCAAGCGTACGAGACGCTCAAGGGCACTCGACTGCCATGGACTGCGCTGCTCAAGTTTTACGCGCACTACACTGACATCATGCCGCACATCTATGAGCCGGGCAAGCCTACGCAAGCTGCGTCGCTTGACCCTATGCCGCATGACGAGGTCGAGATCTGCATCGGGTGGACGCGCGTACTCATCGCGGTGGTCAGGGGGTCGCTGGTGGCAAAAGGCGCGCTGCTGCACCAAAAGTTCATCCCGGCGCTGTTCGCGTTCATCAACTGCGACAACCTCCCCGTCCAGCTGAAAGCGGCGTTACTTGATGCTGTCACGGCATTTTGCGAGCGGACGGGGGATGGCGCGGCCGATAGCGAGGCCCTTGGGCAGGCGGTCGACGGGTTCAAGGCGATCACGTTCCGGGATCCTGACCTCGACACCCGCCATCTCGAAGGGGCGCGTATTCCGCCGCCTGTCGGATGGCTCGCGAAGATGGAGTACTCGGAGAGTGACGCCAACTCGTACTGTCTGAGCCGAGCATACGTCAACTTCCTCACTGCTCTACTCCCCACCCCATCCTCCGTGCACGCTCCCTTGCCCCTCCGCCTCCTGAACGTTCTTCGCCGAGGCACGTTCCACGTGCTCGACGGCATCCTGCTGTCGCTCAAGATACGGCGGTATTCCCGGGAGAGCGAGAAGTGGGAGGTGCTGGAGACGCTGGCGGAGTTCTTGGAGAAGGCGCTGCTGGACTTCAACATGGAGGAGCTGCTGAGCCAAGGGAGCACGAGGGCGATTGGGCCGATTGCGGTTGAGCTGTCGGAGGAGCCCGGGTTTGTGGTGATGCTGCGGCTGCTGAGCGACGCGAACGTCTTTGCGGTGCTGTCTTCCGTACTGGACAGCGCCGCGGCGGAGCGCGCACCTCGCCCCGCCATCGTCAACAAGGTGCTGCTGCACCTTTTGCGCATCTACCATCGCGTGCACGAGGTTCAGCTCGTCTTTGCGGATGTGCTCCTTCTCACACTCGCCGACCCCACTCGCAACCCGAGCCACCCGTTCAAGCGGCCATACGGGCTCCAGCCGCTCGACAACCACCTCCTGGCCCACCTCAGCAATATCAACACCATTGCGCTGCTGGTGGGCGACACGGACCCCGCGATCGCGTACATCAGCACCAAGATCGTATCGGCGCTGTCCCAGTCGCCCGTGTTCAACAGGAGCGACATGTTCCGCGGAGAGTACTCGTCGTCGGTCAACAGGCTGGCGGGTATCATAGACGCATCGGATGATTCAATCCGGATTGCGCGCGGGTTCATGGAGAGGCTCGAGGCGGATGATGTCGATGTGGAGGATATGGGGCTGGTGGAGGACAAGGCGCTTCACGGGGATATCCAGGAGGTTGCGGCGGCGCTGCCGATGGTCACGAGGTCTGTCATCCTGGACATACTCGTCGAGGGCACCACGCCCGACATCACTACCCCCAACATCGCACACTTCCTCCTCGGATACGACTTCCGCCACCGCGACTTTACACTCGCGCAGTCCGACTCGTGCCTCCACACCGTCCTGTTCCAGCTGCTTGACGGCGTGGAGCTTTTCGGCACAGAGGGAGAAGACACTCTTATCGACCTCCACCCGACGCTCGCAGCAAAGTCGGCCGCCCTCGTGTACCAGCTCTTCGCCCACCCCCTCACAGGCCGAGCGACCATGTCGTTCGCCATGTCCATCGCCGGCTACTCGGCGCGCCAGCTCATCTCGCTGCCGCGAAAGTGCCCCACATGGGAGCCCCCAACGGGCGTTGCGATCACGCCGGCGATTCAGGTGGCGACGACGGCGGAGACTCTTGTGGCGTTCCTTCAGTTCCAACGGTGGATCTTGTCGGGCTCGGCGCTCGAAGCCTTTACCTTTGAAGGGCACGGTGCGCATGCCACTCACATGGCGCGCACACTCTTCCAAGGAGGCAGCGGGGAAGAGGACGAAGAGGACGACGAGGAGGCGACGGAGAGGCAGAAGGCGCCGTTGCTTATCGACCTACTCTCGTCGCTCGACGTCGAGTGGAAGGAGCCCGAGCCCGAGAACCGCCAACTGGAGTTCTATAGCGGATTCGACTTTGACCAGTTCAAGCATGCCGACCAAGAGTCGTGGGATCTCCCGGGGCTGAGCCGGGGGATGCAGGCGTATAGGCGGCAGCTGGAGAGACAGGGGGCGGTATCTGCGACACCGGAGACGGCGAACGCGTTGGATGCTGAGACGGCGTACGTGGCGGCGAGGCTCGGGGCGAAGAACAGAGAGACGGAAGTGGCGATCGCGAAGGGCGAGTTCCTCATTGCGTGGAACGAGATGCTCAAGGTAGCACTCACTTTGCTCTTCCAGCACGTTGCTGAGGACCAGCAAGAGGCTATCCTCTTCGACATCCTCGAGGCACTCCTCCAGCGCCTCGACTCGGACCTCGCGCCGGGCGTGCTTGTGCTTGTCTGCGAGTCTGTTCTGGTCGCGACGACTTCGTTGGTCAACCTGCTCGCCAAGTTTGACGGCGTCAACCTCCCCCTCGATCAGTTGTCTTCCACGCTCGCGCGAGTCGTCGACGCTGCAGTTCGGCCCGGATCGACTGAGACCGCGCGGGGCAACCTCTACGCGGCTATCACTCAGTTCCTCCAGCTCGTGACCCCCACCATCTCCATTCCCGACGACCACTCCGTTCTCTCCGTCGAGACCGCCGGTGGGGCTGGTGCGCATAGCGTACGACGCGTGACTCTTCAAGTCCTTGCGCAGAAAAAGGAGAGACTACTCCCGATATTGTGCCGAGACGCGATGGACGACCGCGACGTGTGGAAGACGGAATGCTTTGCGTTGCTGGGTGGGATTGTGGCTGTGTGCCAGAGCGATAGGGATAGGCATATCTTCTCGCCGTTGACCCAGAACGGCTATTTGCCCCTGTTCGTTCGGAGTATCAAGGAGAGGGAGAATGCGCTGCAGGAGTGTCTCTCGCCTGACCCTGGTGAGTGTCTGATACTTCGCGTGGAGTACACAGCTAATAACCAATGATAGAAAACCTCCACGCATACTGGGTGTTTGAGGCCAAGGTCGCGTTCCTCATATCACTCGCATCAACTCGTAAAGGCTCCGAGGACCTCCTGGACGCTGGCGTGTTTGAGATCTTCGCAACATGCGGGTTCATCAATGTTGAAACAAGCGAGGAGATCATGGGTGAGCGCATCGTATCTCACTGTAGAAGGACAAGGCTGACCACTATGGCAGACGAGGCAGCGGCGAACGAGATTGTTTCGAGGCAACACCGCGTGCTGCTCTGTTCGTTGCAGCTCCTCGTGCGGGTGTTGTCGAGCTTGCACAAGTCGTCGAGGTCGGGTGCTGGTCATGTTCGTCACCCATCTCCGTTCTTCCTTTTGCGCACCGATACTGATTGACTTTGCGTAATAGGCCATCAGCTTCCTGAATGCTCACCGAGAGTCGGTCCTCGGCCTCCTCCGGGAATCTCAGCAGCTGCCCACAGAGCATGGCCTGGAAGAATGCAGGCTGGTGGTGTCGATTTTGGCGATGGTGGTACACAAGGTACCCGCCACGGATCTCGTAGGTAGAAGCCCAATATCCCGATGGCCTGTGGAAGCAATCTGACGTATTGTTTAGCATTCCCCATCGAGCTTTGGGGCATTCCACATGGCGGTTCTATCAGCGGCAGCGCAGTCGTTCGACAAGAACACCTGGGTCGAGATAGTGGAGGAGGATGCCAAATGTGAGTAGTCCATGCCAATGACCGTGGTTGCTTGTTGACATCCATGCAGTCGAGTCGCACATCGCTCTCTTCAACCAGGTGCTGCTTGCTTATCTCTCGGCGGCGACGGCGGGTTTGAAGGCGGGATCGGGGAGCCCGGTGTTCATCACTGGCGCTCAGAGAAACCACGGTGCGGCGGCAAAGTACATCGGTGAGTTTCTCGTCAATCTACAATAAGGCTCCGAGACTGACCACTCGACCTGTGACAGCTTCCGCTCCCTCTCTCCAGACCGCAGTCAACCTTCTCGCCGACCTTGCGGACGCCGTCCAGGACGTGTCGGGGCAGTACGAGATGATCTTGGAGCGGGTGCAGGAGGGTGGGTATCTGGACGAGGGCGACATCGTGGTGAGTAGTTAATCAGACCCGACAACGGACCAAGAACAAAGACTGATGGCGACGTACAGAAGCTGCGCAACGAGTTCATCGGTGATGAGCCTCTGTCTGACGATCTCATCAAGAGCGCGTTTGTTGTACGGAGCCAGACACTGTTCAGTAAGCGACACTCTGGTTCCTTCA
Source organism: Cryptococcus sp. DSM 104549 (assembly GCA_036427605.1). Classification (NCBI taxonomy): domain Eukaryota; kingdom Fungi; phylum Basidiomycota; class Tremellomycetes; order Tremellales; family Cryptococcaceae; genus Cryptococcus; species Cryptococcus jaspeensis. Next base: position 4,732,342 of record CP144044.1, on the reverse strand, counting down.
TCGCCACTGCTGTATGCTCAGCTGACAATGCGCCCTGCAGACATGATCGAGTCCCTCCTCCTCCTGATCTGGCGCCACCTCTTGTTCTACGCCAACGACTCTCGCGGCTCCCTGGAACCCGTACGGCCCGATAATCTCTCGGCATCGCTTGGCTCGTTCATGGCATCCCAGGCCAATATGGAGGCGTCACGGTCGAGTGCGGGGACGATGAGAATGCTGGAGAGAGTAGCGGCGTCATTGAAAGGGACACTGGAACGATTGGACGACCTCGACGTGGTGAGGCCAAGGTCTCTGTCTCGTTCTCTCGCTACAACGCTGACGGATCAATGCCTTTCTAGAGCATCGACCTGCGGAGTGCGAACACTGGGGGAAACGGGGACGCATACTACGGGATGCTGGTGAGAAGACTGAAGGAGTTGACGGCAGGGCTATCGGGGGCCGTGGCAGAGCAGGAGTAGGGGTGTGTCCGCCGATCGGTGAGGGTGGCAACAGCGATGATGATGATTCTACAATGACAGTAATACCTATGCATGTTCTGAAATACTGTGGGACACTCGCGTGAGCTGTATGGATGACCGTTCTTGCGCAACAGCTCTTCTCTCGATCGGCGCAACACTAGCTTCCCAGCGTTGTCAACTCTCAACCTAGCACTCCTTGGCAATGACAGGGCCCTCACGAGTCACATCGACTGCCAGCGGCCAGCCACGATCTCACGTACTGGTTTTCTGCTCGCAACATAATAGCCCACCAGTCCTTGGTAACGAACAGCATTTGCCCAAGTCGACTAAAGCCGCTTCCAAACGATCAGCGAGTCTCCAGTGCCCCAGCGACAGGCGCAGCGCCCTCTCCTCAGAGCATCCGTGGCTGTACAACAAAGAGCACGCCGACCGTGCTTACCGACCACCTAGCCCAATACCCGTGACGATAGCACACACCGCCGCCCCCATGCTGCTTGCGGTAACGATATTGAAGCTACATCCATACGTCGACATACTCTGACGACCATGACTGCTGCATGCCTTTTGGTACAACTTCCAAGAGTCCGCAAGTCAGCTTTGAGGAGATGGGTCTCATATATGTACCTGCAACTCACACTCTGCTCTAGCTGCTTTCACTTTCGCCTTCGCCCTTGAACTCCTTGGGCGTATTCAGCCCCACTCTTCTCGCCGTTGCGTTGATCCTCTCTTCTTCCGACATCCCGTGTATAGGGTTATACCTCCTTAGCAGCTCCTGTAGCAGTTGTTATATGGTTAGTCTGCGTCCTAACTCCAGTATACTCTCAAGCAGAGCGCCTTCTGGGTGCCGTATGACACTCACAGCATGGATCCTAGACGACTTCAAAAAGTCCCTCGTTTCTAATAATGTCCGCTCCAGAGTCTCCGGGCTCGAAGCAGTAAGAATGAGGGTACGGATATTGTTCTGGACAATGAGGTTGCGAGTGCTTCGCGGCTTGTGTGACTACAGAGAGCAGGCAGGGGATCTAGTCAGCATGGTAAGTCTGTAGACGGCCGAAGGGGATTGATAGACATACAGAGAGGCGCAGTTCGCGGAGAACAGAGCGATACAGGTGGGACACAGGTGCGGAGGACATCCCGTTTACGAGTCTTGTAGGCGGATGTGATTTCTCTCCAGTAGCGAGGAGTATGTCTAAGTAGTTTGAAGTAAGAGAAAGAGCAGATGACTTGAGTGGGGTGAGCCTGGATGTCATTTCGCGAACCGCGATGAACGGACATGGAAAAACGGGATCAAATCAACACCGCTGGGCACAGAGGGAGGTCGTTCGTCTCATCGACGAGCTATGTATTGTATTTTCTCAAGTAACATATATGTAGCAGAATCGCCATCTTCCCTTATCCTTATCCGCTTGTCTGTATCAACAGTTGATATATGTACATAGTCATGTGCGCCGTGTTTATGTCAGTCGGAGAACACCCTATAGAAAACCGATCAAAGGTGTATGAATCGTCCCAAGCACTCCTCCGTACCAACTTCATCGACGCCCCATACCACACTTCTACAGCAAATCACCCTCCACGCTGATCTGTCCCTTAGAACTCATCATCCTTTCCCACAGGCTTCAGCTTCAGCCCATCCCCTCCCAGGCTCCCCAGCTTGATAATCTCCCCATCACTCTTCTTCTCCACCCGCTTGAGTTGGCCTTGCCTCGGCCCAGGTCCGGCCTCCCCATTGCTTGCCAGGACGCCAGTCTCCGCGATGGTTGGGTGTGATGCAGGCTCGGCGGGTGCTCCTGTATCCAAGTACGCCGAGTCGGTTGGGGGAGAGCGCGCGTCGCCCACGGACGAGCGGCGAGGAGGGGAGCGCGCTTCGTCACCGCTGGAGGGCGCCGGGGCTGGAGGGAGAGGGGCAGGGAGGTTGTTGAGTTTGGAGGGGTCAATGGGAGGGGAGACTGTTGACTTGCGCCTGCTCTCGAGAGAGGTGAGGGTGGCGGGGTCCGAGGACGAAGACGAGGCGAGGGTGGGGTGAGCCTCAGATGAGGACCCGGGGATGGGAATGGGTGCAATAGGGGTGGATTCCGACATGTTCTTTTGGTAGTGCGCCTTCTGGGTGTGAAGGAGGAGTGTGTGGAATGACTGTTATACCGGCGTTGTCGATCAGCATCGGCTGCTGAGCAGAGGCATAGATGGCAACAACTGAAAGGAGAAAGAGGGGGTATCGTCGAGCCGACGCGTTTTGACTCACTCCTTGGATCGTGCGTGGGTCTATAAAGCAAGATGTGCTACAGACGGGTCTGGCGGTGGTGTGTGGGAGTCTTACAGCGTGGGTGGACAGTAGATATAGATTCAGTTGAGAAAGCTGCGTGACATTGCGCGGCGCGTTCGTTGCTGACTCCCAGAGATGAATGCTCCCTGGATTCCGCGGCTGCGGCGGTTCCAGCAAACAGCATCAAACGTCATACCCCTCGTGCCTGGCCGTGCCACGCACGCAGTGGTGGGGCTGCTCTGGGCTGCTGCTGCCAGCCTGCCACCGCCCACCGCTTCCTCATCCCGCATGTAGCGCGCAGTGGGTAGTGGATGCTGCTCTGCATGCAGTGAGAACCTATAGCAGGACATCCTGACCAAGCTCACTCTTGTCGAATACGCAGCGTCCCATGTCGACGAGAAGAAGAAGACAGCGAGCATGGCCGGCCCGGTCTTACCTCATCGTTACTCACCATACAGCATCGGTCACTCACCACGGCACAGAGCGCGATCGTACACCGCCCATCGACGCGTATCAATGCATAATCATACGCATCCTCTTCTCCTGCCGAAAACCCGGCCCGAGTATATAAGGTCCCGTGGTGAGCCACAGCGGCAGCAGTAGGCCGTACCAGAGGTCGATGACCAGTACTACTCTTTTTCATCATGGCGTGGTGTTCGACATCCATACCGCACTTCTTGTACAGGTACGCGTTCCAAATCAGTAATGACAGAATTCCTCCCACCGTCCCCAGACCCCAGATGCCTAGACAAACACTACACAACTTCACAGCGCAACCTCCTCGATAGCATGCTTCTTCCCCCTATCCCCGATTCCATCCTCTGCAAACAGCGAGGCGTTTAACTATACCATCACCTCTCGCTGCAAGGGGAACAGCCCTTTCACCGGGTCAAACATCACCACCTTATTCAAAGTCCACACCAACCACCACGTGCACTGTGTCGACTTGCTGACCAGACTCACGCTGCAGATCCAGCACATAATCCCCTTGGCAGGATACTCCGTACCGTGGTCGGCCTTGCAGTTCCAGCAGTGATAGTGAGTGACTGTTTCGAATTTGTGAGTGTGCCAGATACCAGACAGAACCAAGCACAAGAGGACGCTTGCGACTTCAATGCTCGAGGCACGACGCTGGCGTGGCCGCTCGTCGGGTTGGGCCGATGATGGCGCGTTTTGCGCGTCGTTCATAGTCGTCACTCGTCAGTTCGTCACGACACACGGTGTCTGTTGGGCTGTTGGCTGAAAAACGAAGCGAACGCGGCGTGACGGTGAGTAGGCCAGCCGTCTTCGATACAAAGTTGGTAGAATTTTGAAAGACGAGAGCGTGGTGTACGCAAGGCTACACCTTGCGGGGCGCCCGGACTGGCCGTGTCCTTCACTATTGGCGCTGGCGTCAGATGCCTCAGCAGCAGGTATCATCATCATGTCTAGTTGTCTTCCCAGCGGCAGTTACGGCGTTGAAACGAGTACACCCGATCAAAGAGAGGAGGTTCAAAGTATGTGTACTCGCATTATGCATCAATATCCTGCTACAGATGCGCTGGCTTCAATAGATCACTCAGAGACCTTGGCCTTCTTCTGGGGAGACGGGTGGTCGCGGCCATGGCCATGCGCATGGTTGTGCCCGTTCGTCTCCTCATCGCCCGCTTCGGGATCGTACCAAGCCTCCCAGCCGTCTGTAAAGAAGTCAGCATACCGACAAGCCAGTTGGATGTATCGCTCACCGTCAAAGATGTCGAGAAGCTTTTGGCCCTTCTTCTCCTCAGACTTGCGCGAGTTCATTATCTGTCCTCGAGGTCAGCGGCATCCAGAGAGGCATGGGGAGCGTCTTCGACACTCACCTTCTCCCACTGCTTCCACTCCTTATCATCAAGGAGCACAGCATCAAGCGTCTTGGTAATGAGGTCGCGGTCAAGGTCTTGGCCGATGAAGACAACTGTGTTCCCGTAACGTTAGCTGATGACGGTGGTTCGAAAAACGGCAAGTTGCTCACGCTCTTGGCGGCCTGACGAGACATATCAGTAAAATACACAACAAGAGGATCTGATCCCACTCACGATCTCCCCAGGGTCCCTCAAAGTCCAGCTTGATCGCATCGATGACCTCCTGGTCACCTCCTCCTGGCCACTCGCTCTCCGGCACGCGGCACATCCATGGACCACCGCCATTGAGCGTGAACATGATCTGCGAGCCCACTATGCATCAGCTACACCCCGCGGTAGTCCAATCAGGAGAGCACTCACACCAGCTTGAGACCACTCTCCATGAACATGAGGCCTCGTCGCAAGCCACACAAACCCCTTGCTCCTCAGAAGCCCCTTCCACACCGGGGACTCGCGCTTGCACTTGGCCCTCGATGGAAGATCCAGAGAGGCCTTCTCAGCCTGCATCTGATCATACAGCGCCTGCTTGCCCTCTTCTTCGCCGAGCTCCTCGACGGCTTCCTCGTCGTCAGAGTCGGCGTCAGAGTCTTCCTCCTCTTCATCGTCATCCGTGTCTTGGAGGACACAGAAAGGCGCTGAGACAAGGTCCCAGAGACGGCGGGGATGAAAGGGGCGTCGAGCGGAGTACACGAACGAGCCGATCCCGTACCTGTCGCCTGCGTCAGTAAACGGACATGGCGATGCAGGTAGCATGGGAACACTCACTCGAGAGTCTCCGGCTTGGGGACCATCTTCTTCACCCCGTTCGCGTCGGTAAACTCCATCAAGGTGTTCTCTCGAAGAGATTGCAGCCAACCCGCACCCATGGCAGCTTGGCCAAAGTCGAAGAGGCGAGTGTTGAGGATCTCGTGCAGGTCAATCTTGGAGTACTGCGTTGCGATGATCTTGGCCGTCCTATTGCAAGTGTCAGTAGAGTCTTTGATCAGTGCAAAGCTGCTTGGCTTACGGGTTAAGCGTCTTGACCAAGCCCTCGACCTTCGCGATGTGCTGCTTGGAGACCATGTCGGTCTTGTTCAAGAGAATGACGTTGGCAAACTCGATCTGATCGGTGAGGCTATACCAAACGTCTCAGTTGCTGTGAAGAAGGAGACTACAGAGGAAGGGGAGCACTCACAGATCTGTAATGTTCCTCTCATCTTCCGGAGCGACCTCCTTCCCGTGCCTATCAGTCAAGAAGTCGGTCGTATCGAAATCGTCCAAGAACGTCGTGCAGTCCACCATGCTGACACAGCAATCCAGCCTGGCAACTTTGCTGAGACCGCCCGCGTGGATCAGCTCCGCAAGTCGACGACGCGACTCGGGTGTGGCGCTTGCGTCCTCGGGGAGAGACTGGACGATCTCGTCGACGGTACCCTCGCCCATGGTTTCGGCGAACTCGGTGGTGAAGGTCTCGGCGACTTGGATGGGCTCGGAGATACCGGAACTTTCAATGATGAGGTAGCTAGTGTGTTTGTCAGCATGGATGGGCAGTTTGGGAACCACTGATCGGACTCACTCGTATGACCCAGCCTCGGCAAGGTTGGCGATCTCCTCAAGGAGGTCCGCCCGCAGGGTGCAGCAAATGCAACCTAAACACCCGTTCCGTCAGTAAGAAGTATTTTCAGAGGGGATGATTTCCAACGTACCATTCTGCATCTGCACAACCTTCTCCTCCTTCTGTGTGAGTCGATGGTTGCTAATGAGTGCGGCGTCGATCTACGGCAGTGTCAGCTTTGCCTGCTCTAAGCCCTCGCGGCGCGACGTACGTTCAGCGAGCCCATGTCATTCACGACGACCGCACAGCGGAGGCCATGGTCCTTGGACTTGAGGATGTAGGAAAGAAGAGTAGTCTTGCCACTTCCGAGGAAGCCACTGAGGAGTGTGACGGGAAGGCGCTTGTCGTCGTCGGTAGCCACGGGCATGGTCGGGTTCCTTTTTGGCTGTGTGGTGGGAAAAGAATTTCACTGGGGAGTGGGTGAAGCTTTGATGGGTTTTGAGGATATATCCAGAGCCAGGAGACCCCCGAGCCTGCGTTCTCACCCAACATGGTGAGCACAAGAGGACCTTTACGGTGATATGTCACTCACCTGATTGGCTGTCTCCAAAGCCGCATGATCTAATCAGCGACACCAGGAACTCACGGTGGAGATCTTGCCGACCAATGAGGACTGAATGGTATCTCATGGCGTATAAGTAATACCAGCGATGGCGACATGGGATCGCGGTCAGCTCTTGGTGAGCCGCTCGGGCAGTCCTACCGGCGTGACCGGTATGGTGAGCCGCGTGGGCCGCGGACCGCGGTACAGCTGTATTTCATTAGATATATTTAGAGGAGAAGCGAATGTACTCGCACTCGTACAGGACAAGAGCCCAGTAACCTCGGTGTGCACGATGTCGAAGGGGATGGAGATCACCGTGGCGTGGGACGAGGAGGTGCGAGGGCTTGTCGATCGCCCATGTGATTTTGACCGATGTCGGCAAGTTCAATAATATCTTCCAGAACTTGTGTGCGCGCATCTGTTTGTCGGGCAAGGCTGATAGTAGTGGTCTCATGGGGGGTGGGGATGTTCACTCAGGCTCAAGTGCAGTGGCCAAATGGATCAAGATAGTCGAAGAGGATCGTACTTGTAAATCGTAGGCGGAGGTTCGTGAGCCGGGCAAATAGTAATCTTCAGCCGGCTCATTTAGAAACGGAACCTTTTCCCATTAGAATTCCTTACACCGATAATAATGTGCCTGGCTGTCTGTTGCCGAGCCGGCGATGGCATCGAGCGAGGAATCACTCGCTCGTCAACACCACCATGGCCCGTAAGTAGTACCAGCTTCCTCTTCACAGTAATACTCCATCGCAGGGTTCTCGCAAACAAGCAGTCACACCGCGTACAGCAGCTTTCTATCACACTCCTCAGATGACTCGGATACGCTGAGCATCGACTCGTCGTCCTCAATATGGCAGCCGACCCATCGAAACCTCGGCGCAAGGTGTGTCTACGTTTTTGGCCTTGTGCACGTATGTCTTTGTGTCAAGTTTGGCTTTGCTGACATCAATTCAACCACCAGGTGACCTCCCAGATATCCACCGGCCACTCCTCCTCCCCTTCCATGGCCCTCCGAGGAACGGTACGAGCCAAAGTAGCCCCCACCTCCATTGCCTCCCCCTCCACCGCCTCGCTCGACCGCCCATCGCTACGGTCGACCCCGTCATCAGTGTCCCTCCGCTCCCATGTCACGGCAGCTTCCGCTCCAGTATCTCGGGCGCGGTCGCCTGTACCTCCAGCCAGCAGTACACCGCCTGCTCGGGCATCAGCACGGACGCCCACGCACTACCCTTCTGCAACGTCGGGGCTAGGGCCACGGACGCCGGCTGCTACAGGAGGCACGCCGGCGGTGAGGGTGAGGGCTGCGAGGTCCATGATAGACGGCGGAACTGGTAGGGGAGCGACACAAACCCCCGAGGCACAGATGCGGCGTAATATGGCTGAAAAGTCGGCGGCGAGTTCGCAACAGCAGTCGTCAGCGAATAGAGCACGGGCACCATCGATGAGGAGCGCGATGGGGGATAACCCCCCTGTCGCACGGGTACGGCCGTCATCGGGTGCCGTTTCCACACCCAGCCCTATCGCCCAGCCCGTACCACGCTCGTCCATGAGCACGTCGAGCGTTGCCGGGTCCTCCCATCCGGCCGAGTCTTCTAGCTTGGGCATGAGCGCGTCGCCGCCCACCGGCTCGTGGGTCCGTCACCCCAGCCCCGAGCGGATGGAGTCCCCTCCTCGCCTGACCACCCATCGATCCAGCTCTCCCTATCACCGCTCCCCTACCGCCGGTACGGGCGGTACCCACGCCCAGCTGAACCACGTCACTGCCCACATCCAGCATCCCATCGCGTCCGCTCCCAACACACCCAATCCCTACCCAGTTCCCATCCTCGCTGACCCGCCTCACTCAGCTCAACGAGCACATGGAGGGTCACGCCCCCGCTTGCCGTTCAACTACACGGCAACTGCTCCTCCAACACTTCCAATTGCCCCTGGTAGCCCAGAGATGAGAGTGGTAGCGCTACCACCAGTCTCCCCAGGACGGTCCTCGACAGAAATGTCGCGCTCGGGGTCTAGTGCCAGACGATTCAGCGACCATGGGAGCGGTGTGGGGAGTGACTCGGGGGAGGTGCTACTGGACCTGCGGGCTGGCGGTGGGGATAGGAACGGACACCATCGGGGCATGGGGATCGTTGAGGCGCTTGAAACTGTGGAGCTCCATGGTGCACCTGTAGGGGAACATCCAGACGCGGCCGATGGGGTGCAGCGGAGGGAAGTGGACGCGGAAGACACATCGCAGCGTGATGACGCAGAGGTGGATGATATGCTTGGAGCAGATGCGCACGAGGCAAAGATCAATCGCAAGGTGAGTTTGTTTACCTCGACATCCCACATGGAAACTGACATAGTGGCAGATTGCAGATCTAGAGATCTCAAACGCTAGCTTACTGGCCATCAACAAGATGTTGGAGGGTGAGCTGCAGTATTGGCGATGATCTCTTCTGCCGAAAGCTAACCTTTTCATAGCTACAAAATCCAAGCAGCGTGCCGAGATCTTCAAGCTCCGTCGTCGCCTGCGCGAGACCCTCTCCCCCGGCTCCAACCCCTTCCCATCTGCCCAACACATGCCCACTTCCCCTCTGGGTATGACCTCGCCGACATCCCCCACTATCTCTGCCCTCTCCGGGTCTGGCGCCGACCCGGAACTTGTAATGCTCGACAACTATCACGATGAGGAGATGGCAGACCCCCAGTTGGACGCACGATGGGACAAGGTGGTGGAGCTGTTGCAGGGCATGAAGCAGCGCGCGGACGGGGCGGTCAGGAAGGGCAACGAGGTGGGCAAGGGGGGAGGGGGTAGAGTGCTGGGCTGGTTGGAGATGGAGGAGCGGGAGGGGGCCGAGCGTGAGGATGCGGACGGAGAGGGGACCCCCGACATCGGCACACCCCAGAGGCAAGATGACGGGGAGTCGCTGGTAGGCGACGAAGAGAAGCAGACGGAGCGCGAGAAGAAAAGACTCGCGATGTAGATGGGCGAATCGCTGGGACGTAGTGACGGAGGAATAATGTTGTACCTGTACGCATAGCATGATGTACCATATCAGCATCTCATAGCCGGCGGTCCGTGCGCCTCTCTTGACGCGTCCGACGCGTCGCGGCCATCATGTCTTCCCCAATAGAGCCCCTTACTGTACCGCTGTGAACATACTATAAGCTTGCATTGCATTCTTAATAAGTGATACAGTGTGATGTGCTGCGTAAACACGGTCTAAACTACCCTTGACAATGCGGAAAAAGGCGCCTCTGCGTCCTCGCGGCGTGCACGCCTCTATCGCCCACCCATTATATCGTCTACTCCATCTTTCTACGCCTCCACCCATGCTTTCCAGCGAGTCCCCGGTACCCACGCCATACCACCAGCATCGGGACATCCCACAATCTACGCCTCGATGTGCTGAGTCCTTCCCTTCTGCTCGTCAAGTCGGACGACGTCCCTGACCTTCCTCTCGCTCGCCAGTGACATGGCAAACTTGCTGCGCTCGCGGAAGTACGCCCCGTGGAAATAGAAGATGAAGCAGGGCACAGCCACCAATGCCGCGATTATGGCCAGGATTGTGCTGGGCCACTCGAGGTGTAGACGATATGACTCGCCGCCAACGTTGGTGTAGACTGAAAAGGAAGCCGTTAGTGTCACTGAGCGAGATAGCAGCCCAGACAGGATACGTACAGGGTGTGGAATACATGGCCGCAACACCAGCGAGGAAATCTCGGGACATTCCGTTACCACCAGTAGCCGAGGCAGAGTACGGCCCGTATGCCTGGACGCTCGCGTCAGCTAAGGCTTCAAAAGATGGTACTTTTACCACTCACGGCGATCATGTAATCGATAGTCGACATGTAGATGGCAAAGTTGGCGATACCCACCACGGCGGAGAAGATCATTGGGCCAATCCAGTGGCTCTGGAGTGATCACTGTCAGTATAGACTTTAGAAGATACAGGTCTATCATTGCTCACATGAGGGGGACCAAGAGAGGTCCACGCGAAGCCGATAAGACCGATGGCTTCCAGCGGAGCAACTGGAGAAGGGACAGTACTTTAGCTGCTGTCGTCCAAGACGGCCTAGGCAAGAGACTCACGCCACAAGAGAGGGTATAAACGAAGCTCGGGTGCAGCCTCCGGGTCTTTGCGCAAGACTGCACGCTGGTGGCGCAAGAAGGGGACGTAGATGGCGTATGCAAGGAAGTATCCGATAGCAATTCTGCGTGGGATTGTCAGATGCTGCAAAAGGGCGAAGGAGTGGAGAGCACTCACGGGACAAAGGTCAGAGCCATGTGCTCAGTGTCAAAGTCCCATTGCTCTGCACAAGCTCCATTAGCCCCGCTGAAGACCCACTCGATCGGCCAAACTCACGGAACACGGGCGTAAACGCCTCCAGGAAGGTGAAGATCAAGGCGTCCGAGAACCCGGAGAGCAAGGACAAGAACAGCACGATAGGCTCCGTCGCAAACATCACAAACGGCCTCGACCAGGTCGTAAGGATCTCGTGCACGGAGAAGCGCTCTTTATAGCTGCGGACCTCATTCGGGCCAAAGGTCCGTGACTCGCCGAGACCACGGCGACGCTTGGCCTCGCGGTCGAGCAGGACGGTAGCTCGCGACTCGGGGACGATGAAGAAGTGGAGGATTTGAACGGCACCGCCAAAGATAAGCTGGATCCAGCAGATCCATCCCCTGCAGTTACGGTAAGCTGCTGTTTCTCCACGATCTCGGGAGCACTTCACGCACCAGTTGAGGTTGGCCTGGATAAAAGGTCCAACGATGGGGCCAATGACACTGCCCTGTATACGCGAAGATGACGATCAGGCACATGCGCGGCGGATGATGACGGGAGCCACTCACTCCAACGGACGAGAAGACGATGAATGCGACAGCCCATTGCTGGTCGTTGGGGTCGTACAAGTCGGCGACTGTGCGTACATGCATCAGCGAAGGGCCTGGAACGTGAGAACATGGAGGCGTACCCATGCCAAGGGTGACGGAGCCACCCGCGGAACTGATACCGCCGAGGAATCTGGCGACGATGACTGTGCCGAAATTAGGCGCGAGTGCGGCCAAGATCTGCCAGACTGGTGGGGTGGCATATCAGCGGGCTATGTACAGTGGCAAGCTACAGAGGGCACTCACTGTTGACAAAGAATAGCGATACCTGGAGGACCCACCGCCGACCAAGCTCCTCCGACCATGGTGCCCAGAGCTACGCGTACAGGTGATGGTCAACGGAGCCCATCCACATGTCGGCGCACTATGCTCACCTCACAACCGAAGGCATACGATATCAAAAAGATCATCTGCCCCACCCTCGCCGCTTGGGCACTGACGTTGAACTTCTCTTGCAAAAACTCTATACCATTGGCGTAAACGGACGCATTCATGTTCATCGAGCATTGGACGGCGCTGCAAGGTGATGTCAGTGGAAGTTGCGGAGAACTGAGACCATAGACTCACAAGATCACGCTCAATGTCGTCCACTTCTTCCACGTAGGCCAGGCGTAGCCCAGCACCTCCGGGGCATCCTCTTCCTGAAGAATGTGTCGCCCATCTTGGGTATCGCCTCGGCGCTGGCGAGGGCGGTCCTGCGCCTGGAGATCGGGGTCGCGTGCAATTTGGTTATTGAGGGGTTTGTGACCCTCGGCATTGGTGTCCTTGTGGAAGCCGTTGGCGGGGTTGGGGTCTCTGGCGGTCTCTTCTGAGGTGTTGTCGGCGATGGTCACGTTCTGTGGCTTCTCCGACATTTTGGAGGAGGTCTGGTGCAGTGGAGTTGTTGTGGAGAGCAGAGGTGACGTTCAGGTGGGTGCTCGTCGTTCTAACGTCTTGGCTTTTATGTATGGAGACCTCCCCAGTGCTTGTCCCACTTTATTTTTGGCGTCGGTGCCGTAAAGCCAATCATCTCATGCGGGGATTATGCTTAGGAAATTGAGGCAGACGGATAGCGCGAGCAATAGCAGTTCTGCAGAGGGGTGGCCGCAGAGGGAAAAATGGGTCTGACGTCAAGAAATGACATGTTTAGGTTTCGGCGAGTACCCTGGCATACACCTTCCCGCCGGCAACGGCCATCAGGCTCATCGCACATCATCACGGGCAAAAGCGCGCATGATATGATAGCGGAGAGGTACCTTACCTTACGGGACAAGCCACGTATCGCGCACGGAAGTCTTTCCGTACGCTTGCCATCACAATGATGTGTTCAAAGTCAGCAGGTGCTTGTCGGCGACGGCAACAACGATCAAAAGTTCGAAAAGACGAATTCAGAGACCAGGCAGCCCTTCATTCGGCCTTAGCCGAGCGTCCCTACAAACATCACGCGTCTCGCTCTGGCGCCCCTCGTCTCCCCGACACTTCCCTTTGCGGGCCACACTGTCGAGCACGGGGTAGCGAGGGGTAGCGTAGGGCGACAGCGCGGGGGCCGGAGGAGCCATGGAAATCGACGTGAGGGGCGTGCAGAGCCGCAGTCGCAGGATTCCAGCGAGTGGGCAGGCCCAGGGAGAGTCACGGAGAGACGGACAACAACGACGCTTGCCAGGTCCGGGCTCTGGGGATGCCGAAAGACGATTCCTGCAAACGGCGAAGCTGACAATTCGGCAGCAAGCCAACAACGACTTCTCTCGTCAGACCGCTTGTTGGTCTTCGTAGGGGTCTCCACAAACCCCACAGGTCCGCGAATGCCAGCGCATTGGATGCAAGACACGACTCTTTGCATGCATATGTTGTGAATAACGGAGCCGGTGCATCTATTGACCGTTGACGCATACGTACGGTTTCTTCTCACAACCAAGTCGAAGAGTGACGCATCACTTTTTTTCAGAGCATCTGGGAGCATGTCCGCTGAGTCCGCCGAGGATTTAGGGACTTCGGACACGGCCGCACCGTTGCCGCAGCGACCCGCCGCATACATCACTGTCCACTTCGCCGTCTACTCATGTCTTGCCCGCCCCAGCAAATCGACTCTGCACAATGTCACCGTCCCCACCTCCAGCAGCCTCTGCACATGCACCGCCCTCGCTGTGTGCAGACGCCTCCAATTCTCGGACCGGGACTAGCGAGCAAGGAGAGCGCCATGCGTGAGCCACGTTGTTTTCAACCTCCTCTGGCCGCTGTTTCCGCAAGCCGCCACTACGGCTATTATTTGTGACGGGCAGCCAGCTTTTCAGCGCTCTCCACTATCCATCTCTCAGAGCAAGCACGGTGAGCATGGACAACACGGGGACGCTGCCTGAAGACCACGCAGGGAAGCGCAGAGAATGGAGGACGACGTGCCCCACCTACGACTTTGACTTGGTGGTGAAGAGGTCGGCGACGGAAGTCGGGTGGGAGATGGACGTGCGGGAGAGCAGCCCAGCAGAACCTTCAACATCTCCTCCACCCCTTCCCCCCACCTACTCCTCACGTACACCCACACACTCATCTTCGCTACTCGCTCTTCAGAACGAGTCCCTCGCCCTCGCCTACCTCAAGCAGTACACTTCCGTCCCCGTTCCCAACATCGTTGCGTCTTTTCAAGACCGCGGAGCATTCTATCTCATCCTCGAGGCCATTCCCGACACTATCCCCGCCTTGGAGGCTCCTCCCTCTGCGCACGACATCATCCTCGCTCAGCTCCAGGAGTATGTTGCCGAGTTGCACGCCCTCCAGAGCACCACCTGCGCGAGCTTTGCCGGCGCGCCACTCTTCAGCCCCAGACTAGGGTTCAACCTCCGCACCCTCCAGCGCGCCGCATACATCTCCGACCCGCACGAGAGATATGTCCTCTGCCACGGCAACCTCGGGTGGGAGAACGTGCTCGTCGACCCGGAGACTTGGGAGGTCAAGGCGATTGTGGGATGGGAGAATGCGGGGTGGTACCCGCCCGAGGTGGAGGGGACGTACTGGCGCCGGGCGGGACCATGTCACGCGAGAGCGTCAGAGGGAGAGGTGGATGATACAGATGGAGTGATTGATCTACTGTATACGATGGCGGTGGAGCGGTGGAAGAGCCATATCAGGTCGACCAGACTGGCGGCGCAGTTTGAGCCGACGTTTCTGGCGTCAACGTCGTCGCTGTTTGCGACGTCGGCGTCTAATCTGCGGGGTGGTGCTGCTGGACAGGGAGGACGGAGCTCGCCGTGGTCGGCGAGAGGGGTAGCGGGCGAGGCAAAGACAGTGCGGCCCACGCGAATGAGGCTGGATTCTGAGGAAGTGCTGCCGAGAGAGAGGGTGCAAAGTGGGATGTCTTCGGGGTGAGTCCAGTCTCGAGCTAGACGCATGGCTGACCCTCAACCAGCCGCCTATCTGGCTCAACAACCCCCCTCCAGCAACGTCTCAAGCGGTACGACGTTTCCCACCCCGACAACATCCCAGTCACCTCCCAGTCGTTGCCCGCGCACGTCGGTCTCGCGACACGACTCGCGCTTGTGGAAGACTTTGAGGCCGTCGCGAAAGATATGGAGGAGGATCATGAAGCGGTGTGCGATATGGTGAGCGGTATACGCACCAATCTGGCCCAGCCGGCGACAGAGTTGTGGACGAATACATATGGTGAGTATCCTGTTGGCTTACTGAACGAGCTGACAGTCGTGCAGAGCGTACTCGCCTTCACGAGCTCAACGCACATGTCCCTGCACTCTGCCGAACCCTGTCCCTTGCCCTCCTCTCCTCCCACGACACTCTCCTACCTCTGTGCAACTACCTCGTCGAGGATAGCCGCCTTGCAACCCGTATAAAGCTGCTCGGCATCTCGGACGAGCACATTGGTGGGGACAGGCTCGCCAAAGACCTGCTCAAGCTGCAGACGAGAAAGACTCAGAGCGTCTTTGGGATGCGGGAGGAGACGAATAGGGTGTTGGGGGAGTTTGAAGGGAGGAAGTGGAGGGGGCTCAGAGAGGTATGTGTTGGCTGTGTCTAAATGTGCATGCTGACAAAGTATGACAGTTTGCCGAGAATCTGCTCCTCCTATCCCATACAGCCGAATCTCTTATCGCTTTGCTGCCCACCCGGTCTATTACCACCCACCATCATCCCTACCGCCCTTCCCCACCGGCCGCTCCCGACAACCCGGCGATACTCGCCGCCCAGCGACGCGTCGAGAGTCTTGTCGCGGGTGGCAAGGGTCACTGGCGTGTAGACGTCGTCGACATTCTCCCTCCCCTCCATCCCACCACCCCTGTCCCTTCAAACCCCTCCAACTCGAGCGGCATAAACGGCACAACCCACCATGACAAGGGCGATGGCCGGGCACAGCGCGTGCGGCATGGGTCGCTCTTCCATCGCCTGGCGGGCCTGGGTAAAACGGCAGAAGAGAAGGTCGAGAATCGAAAGGCAAAGAAGGTCGGGGTCCTGGGGTACCGGGCATCGGGGGAGATATTGCGCGACGAGGAGAGAGGGAGCGTGGAGAAGCTTGTTGATGGAGGGGACGGTGGCGAGTTGTTGGACCGGGCGAAGCAGACGGAGCCCGAGAAGCTCAAGGCGAGAGAAGAGGCATGGGAGAAGAAGGATCCGCGAGATGCGGGTGCCGGAGTGGATGACCTGGTCATGGGACGCCACAGGAAGGCCAAGGACGTGTTGCTGTTGTCGAGCAAAAACATGCGGCGGCGACGAAAGATGAGCGGGGGGGCAATGTGAGGTTGCGTGAGAGGCAGTCTGTGTTGGAGTCGGTGGCTTGTTGTGGGGTATGGATGTCGCGCTGTGGCTTGTGAGCAGAGGAGGGATGTGGAAGTGTATAACAGGGCCTGCGATCTGTATTCGGTCTGTAACTGTCAGTAGACCGATGATGTGCACCCTTCTTCCACGGATGGCTGGTCAGCGACGCAGCGGCGAGGCTGGCAGGCGATGACGACATGTCGGGGCTTGAGAATGTCGCTGGGGCTGCCGAGGACGACCCGGCAGCGGTCGTAGATGGGGATTGAGCGCCGGCCGAAGCCCCGCGGCACGACAGAAGACGATCAGATCAGGAGGAAGCTGCACTATAGGGAAGCAGATGTGGTCGCAATTAACGCGTCGAGAGCCTCGTGTCGTTTGATCTGTGTGGGCAGACGTGTATTCGACGCCACCGGCATTGTACAGCAGCTGTGTCCACGCCGCACTGTGCGGCTCGGAGCAGTGCGTAGCAGCAGCGCTTACAGAGGCTTCGAGTCGAGTAAGCCCCCATTCACCGACCCCGTCGCTGAGCCTCGAGGCGAGCGGCTATTACCTGTGCTTACTGCAGCTGCCTTCTGTCTGATGTCTCCGCTGACTGATGGATGGTTCCTCCGCGCAAAGAGGGATTGACGGCGAAAGGACTCGGATAGTGCCCGACACAGCAACTTGGATGACGAGACACCCGCGTTCTGACACGTTTCAGAAACCCCTCCGATATGCATATAAGGGCCAAGGTGACAGCCAGATAATATCCCCTTCTCCGTTAACGCACCACACCGCGCCACTCAGCAAGCATAGCAGACACCAACAGCCCCTAGCAAGCAAGCGGCACCGCACCAGCTCGTTCGCGCCCGTCGTCTCTGCCACCTTCGCCTGGTGCACAGCGCTCCCGCCGGCAACTACCAGAGCTTTATCACCAGCAGCAACAATGCCTGGCGGTCACTGGGAGAAGCACTACTTTTGCCCTCACTGCGGCGCGGACCTTGGTCCTTCCTACCCCTCTGGCGGGTCGCGATGCTACCGCTGCTCGGTGAGTTGGGTCTTCTGTGGGCGCATGGGTACGGGCTGACGACGACGTCAGAGGGTGGTTCTTGACGGGTACGACAACATCTATCCCGACGAGCGCGACGTGTGGGTCTACGATCCATAGCATCGACTACGTCTGCAACGAGGGGGGAGGGGGTAGGTGAGTTTGTCCTTGCGCCGCGACGATAGGTCCCAGTCTGAGGGCAAGTAGCAGGTGCTTCAGCGTGCGAGGTGACAGGGGGAGCCGAGGGGACTGGAGCTAGGTTGCAGGTCGTTGGGCCTTGATCAGAAGTATAGCAGATAGAGGGCCCGGCATTCATGAATTGTGATGATGACCCTCCATTTATCGCGGCGTTGGCGCCGCCGCTCGATGGCAGCGCAGCAGGCGGTGCGGCTTCGTGTCTGCTACATATGTACGGAGACGCAATACCCATGCACAGGAGATACTTGAGGCCCGGGGCTCTAGATCTTCTTTGTTGGGTTGTTCTCTATTATTGCACCGCATACGCCATGGTTTTACGCCGATCATGGTCGATCAGCCCACGCGCAGCGCGCAATCCATCAGACGCGGGGGTGCTTGTAGTGTGATGATGGACGACCCCCTCTTCAGTCACCAGCCGTCTCTTAAACGTCCGCTGCGTCATGAGGGCATGCGCCATCATCATCATCTCCGAGCACGCCGAGTCCGAACGAGTGCGCGTGGTGATCCCGACAGAAGATGCCCGCCGGAACCAGGCGCGCCGCGTCGTGTCGATGTGTGGGTGCACACACCGGATGTAGAGTCTAGAACGCAACAGCGTGGAGGCCCAGGGTGGAGCAAGGCGTTCTGGGGCATTCAGAGTGGGGGAACATGGGCGGTGAATGCTTCGCTTCGACGAGCGTGCGTCTGGAGATCACACGTCGTCGGGGCATAACGATTATTGTTGAGCGAGGAGCACCACCGCTATCAGTGGTGGCTACATGAGAGACGGCCATAAGGCGTGGCCAGATAGAGAGGGTCATGGGCTGTTGTAGCCAGTCTACGGGCATACGGAGCCCGCAGTATAGCATACCAACCAGAGCAGGCCACTCACCGAACGAGAGCTGTCCCCGACGAACAATGGCCCTCAATCACACCGCGGGTGTCGTCATGGTCTCGGGTCACAACACCCCCCATACCACGCTTATAGTGCCATGAACAGCTTGCGTGGCTTGATGTATGGATGTCAGCCATGGTCGCTACATTGAATAGACATGCACGTGACAATATAGGTGTTCAATTTTCACCCCAAACATCGGAAGCCCCCGTGGCGCAATCGGTAGCGCGTGAGACTCTTAGTCTCTCCTTACCCCGATTACGGGCCATTTGGAAGTATCAACCTATATCTCAAGGCTGCGGGTTCGAGCCCCGCCGGAGGCTTTACCTTTTTGCCACGGCTTCTGGCTATCCATAGGCCCAACAAGCACCCCAATCGGCCTTGTGGGTGGCCTGGAATGGTCGAAACGAGGGTTGACGGACGCGGTAAGCGAGCAGAAGCTCAGGGGGCACCGCGTGTGTCACCAGGGGGCGTTTGTAAGTCCAGAACATCCATCAGGGACGCGCGGAATGAGACAGCGGCAGAGAAATGAGGCTGGAAAGAAAGGAGTGGGCTCCGGAGCATCTGGAGGGTGTGGGCTGCGTCAGCGATATTGGGCAGATCGACTTGCAGTTTTTTGAGTGCCAGATGCATGCAAGTACTTGTGGCGATACCCCTTGACCTTGGGGTGGTATCAAATGGTATGCATCTCGAGATAGCTCATGGGGACATGCCAGATTTCTCGCGGCGAGGCGCGAAGGGCGAAGCAAGGACTGGACAGAATTTTTTGGTCCGCCTCCACCTCCACCTCCACCGACCAGCGGCGGCGATCGCCGCTGCGCCCTATGTCATGTGTGTGCGCTGTTTTGTCCGTCTCGTCCGGCATCCGCTCTATCTGTTATGATCATGACTATGTACGGTAAGATAAGGCAGGGAATGATTTCTAGCAGTCTTCGTTTTTCTTATCCACGTCGAGTCCCTAGTCTACCAACGCCCTTCTACAGTGTCATCTTTTCACCATCTCATGCTCATTCAAATACCAGGCTCTCCCCTCTCCCCCGCGCTTGTTTCTCGGTCCTGAGTTCTAAGCGTCTCTTATCGTTTTCGTTATCGATGTATCGGATAACAGTTGACTTAGCGCCGAGAAGAGCTGCCGCCAGTCATGGCTCGGTTCGCCTCGACTCTAGCCTGTGGCGGTCATCAGCATCAAGCCCCTTCGCACTCCCACAGCGTACCGTACTGACCCTGGTCCATGCACGAGAATGGCAGTCTGGCTCGACCCCAGCGTCGGTGTACGGCTGGGCTGTCTCCAAAAGATCCTCATACTGATGCCTGTGGACTGGCCACATGGTCCACGTTCCATCGCCCTCGGCGTTGTTGTAGTGTGTGGCACATGCAAAGTCGTGAAAGTACCCACTGTCCTCCCGTACTCCACCCACAATAGACATGCCCGCGTAGCTACACTTGGAGTCCTTCGGCACCGGCTTGTCGCATGACTTGCAGTTTGTCGGCTGCATTTCCATTGGAGGTGCGGCGGTGCACTGAGACTCGCGGTCCACCGTGTACAGGGGGCAATGAGTGGACAAACACACAACACTGTTCGACTGCTGCGAGCCGAGATCGGGATAGGTGTAGACAAATCGCTGAAGAGGAACCAGACAAGTGTTGCACGCTCGTCCGGCGTTCCCGGCGTACCAGGTCCAAGCATTTGTTGTTGTACCAGCTGATGAAGACATTTTGTGTGTTGATTTGCTTGAAGCGAGAATATGTGATTGGTTGAAGTGAGAAGAGGGCGTGCGTGGGAGTGTGGATGGGGCCAATGAACAGGAGGACTGACGGAGGCTCTTATATAGACCATTTACACGGGTCGCTAACTTTCGCTTCACACAGTCAGTCAACCGACGACGACGAGCTTTCCGCTTGCGATGTCCATGGCAAGTGGAGCCAAGCGAATGGCCGGATGATACGGGGGTCGCTTGCCTCCTTAGGAATCATCGCTAATGGCATATCTGTGCTCGTGGTCTCGCATAGTATTTGAATGGCTCCAGAACAGAAGCCGCCGGGACTGAGCTAGCGAGACAAATGGACGTAGTATATGATGATCCCATTTCCACTTGGTCCGCGTCACGGACCGTCTTTTCCTTCGCACCTGTACGTGTTGGGTCGATAAGAGGCCTCACCTCCGTTCAGGTTCCGGTGCATCCTTTAGATAACTTGCACATGTGCGAGGCTACATGGGAAGGGTATCGGCCTCCTTACCGAACACAGCTCCGACACTCTTCCACAATCAGATCCCGCTCAGAGAGTAGTGGCCGGGCCGCCATCCCTATCAACACTTGCTTGTTTCTCGGTCAAATTTCGTTGCTCACACATTCTCCGACGTTACCTAACCATCTGTTCATGTGATGTTGCCACCATCAGATGCAATGAGGTGAAAAAAGCAAGGCCTTTTGCGGGCGCATAACATGTTGCCCACGAGGTTTGATTTGGCGAGAATCAGCCAGCGTACACCGAACAGCTTTCGAACTTCTTGCTTTGCCTTGAAAGGTTTGTGCCACGTGGATAACCCCAATCATTTCACCGACAGACACGTCACTGATGCCCGTAAGTGCAACTACGCACAATGGACTGCGTTCACAATGGTAGGACAGCGGGGTATTGATCAAAGCACCCTTCGGCGTGAGCAGCTTCTCGCCGCCGTTTTTTTTCAACAGACAAAGGACACCAGCAGCGGACCATGGTAATCGGTTGATGAATTGGCTGGACGGGCTCGGCCGCAGAACAGAGGAGGGGGCCACAGAAAAGCTATAAGGCCGGCGGGTTTGACTGTACTTGCCCTCCCACACTCCATATCCTCTCAATCAACTTCAAAACAATAGCTACAAGATGTCGACAGAAGCTTGGACATGGTTCATGGGAAAATCCACTAGCGGATGCAGCGGCTGCCGTGTCCCCCTCAAGAGATACATATACACGTACCCTACTCTCGGGTCCCAAGCCAATACCGCAGTCTGCTTGACCGAGTCCTGCAGGTATTACAAGCAAGACTATTCGTCGCATTTCCCACCCGAGCCCGCGCTACCGATGGAACGGGAATCCTGTAAATCGTGCGACATGCCAATTCCAGTAGGCTCCCGATGCGCCTACACTGGCAAGTTCATCGTCGGTGGTCAATGCGAGGGCACAGGAAACTTTCACGACTATGCCTGTGCTACACACTACAACGAGACGGAAGGCGGTGGGCAATGGCATTTGAAGCCGCTCAACGCGGGCCGCTACTGGGATGCCTTGGAGGAAGCCGAACCCACGACTGATATGTCTGAGGAGCCCGACTGTCACTCGCGTGCCCAGGCAAGAGTGCGTAGTTGATTCATAGACCATAATCCCTGCTGACATTGCCACAGGCTAGAGCGGAAACGAGTGCAGTCGTCAAAGGTCGCAGCCCTCCCGCCGGTTCTGGCGCGCCTTCTTCGAGTGCGTCAGCTCCAGAAACGACCAACTGTTTGGCGTGCAACCGGGTCGTCAGCCCGGTGTCGACGGCGGGAATTCGCTCCGTGAAGAGAGACCCCTATGGGAGTGTTATCGAGACAAAGCGCTCATGTGATCGACGTGCCGCCGAGTGGGCCGGCCTGACCGACCCCGGCACTGTGTGGGAGCACCAACCGATTGCCGGATACCACGACGACCCTCTTGAGGATGACCCGGTGGATGACCCTTCAGTGCACCCGGACTGCGTGGCCAGAGACTCGGACCGAGTGAGTGGCGACGACGGATTTAACCTTGCATGGGAATGGAAGCTGACATCTGAATTAGTACCTGCTCGTGCACAGCCGTTGATGAATTTCGGCAAGCGAGGGAGTGCAAAGGGGCGTAACTCGTTGGATAGCGTACAATATCATAGCACATTGAATGGATTAGCAGCAAATCGTGAATTGAAATGGAACTTGCGTTCCATACCTCTCCAGTAACAATCTGCATACCCCTGATACAACTACCGACAAAATACAACTCACAACCTCCCTACTCTCAAGCGTACTTCTCAACATCTTCCTCCGTCGGCCCCACTGGGTCCTCTGACGCCGCCAAGTTGCACTGCATCATCACACATCAGCTTTGAGCGAGCATCTGCATGAGGGGAAGTAAGCTCATGACTCACCTGGTGAAACATCCTCAACTGGTCCGGCGTGAACGCCCCAACGACAGAGTGCAGCAGCCCCCGGTTATGGAACAACACCAGGTCCCCCTCTTCCCAGTCCTGCGCGTAGCACAGCTCCGGGGCGATACCGGGCCGCTGGATCTTGTACAGCGTCTCTCGGACCTCCTTGAGGTCGGTGATGGTGGCGCCGTCGGGGAAGAGGGCGTTGTCCCGTGGTGCGCCGGCAGGGAGGGGAGAGATGAGGAGCTGGTGGGCGCCGCAGGGGTGAACTTGGACGTGGAGGTTGCCGGTGACGGGGTTCTTCCAGCACTGGGAGGTCATGGTTAGCTGGTATGGCATGCAGCACCTCGAGCGAATGCCGACTCACCACTGGGAACGTCTTGATTTTGCTCTCTTCCCACTCCGGCAGCTCCTCCATGTCCATCTCCAAGCCCTCGTTCTCAATCCCGAGCCCGGTGGGGAGTGCGTGCGCCTTGGACATCCACACGTACGGGTGAGGCGCCTATAGCACCGAGTTAGCTGCAGTCCGGGGATCTACGAATAAGTCACACGACACTCACATAGCGGACTTTGGTGCGGACCGCCAGAGACTTGTACTCTGCGGGAAGAATGTCAAACATGTTTTTGCCGCTCACGACTGCTCGTTGTCAGTACAAACTGGGCGACTCTGAGCGTAGACGACTCACAAACAGTCCCGCCCAACGGTACCTGCAGCTCGTCCCCAGTCCCATCGTCATATCTGCACGTCTGTGGCTCTCCTCGTGGTACTTTGACGGCATAGAGAGTGGTGACTTTGGGAGGGGAGAGAGCGTAGAGAGCAGCATCGATGTGCCATCTGTAAAACCGAGTAACACCCTTCTCCTCATCCTCCTTAGACACGGGGTCACGGTGGAAGGTACGGTGGTGCGGGTGCTTGAGTTGAGGCTGCACGGGTTCTTATCAGCGCCATGCTCTCTCCCTTCCGCGGCGACACTCACATGGTCCAACCCGTGGTACACCTCCGGCACCTTGCCGTTCCCAATGAGCTGCACCTGCGGCTGGTGCGGGATGGTCTTTAAGTCCGGGTGGAGGATCGACTGCTTCTCGTTACCCGTCTTGTTGTTCCCATGGCCGTACGTGACCGCCTTGGGGTCGAAGGCGTGGGTCATCTCGAATTGCTGGGCCGGGGTCAGATTGAGGTTCTTGAAGAGGAGGATCGAGTGCTGCCATACTTGTCAGCTACGCGCTTGCAGGGGGCAGTTGACTTAGCAGCTCACCTTGTAGAGCATGTCGACGATCTCCTGCATCTGGTCGTCTGTGACGGTGGCGGGGTCGAAGCCGTCGACCTTGCGGCCAAAGTCCTTGAAGAACTCTGGGTTGGCGGATGCGGGGACGGGGATGGAGGAGTAGGTAAAGTGGGAGGGGGCTGCGTTGACCATGGTGTGTGTGGCGTATGTAGATGTGGATGACAGTCAAAGTGAAGAGTCAACAGCAACATGGATGCGATGCGTTCGCCGTCGTTATCTCCTCGCCCAGCGGCCAGTAGAGAGCGGCCCGTGCGTCATTCACCTCCGACCTTATCGGCCCCGTAGATAACCACGCTTTGCCGGAATAGGCACGACACGCGTCAAAGACTTGCGCGCCTACTTGCCCGGTTCGTTCTTCGTTCACTTCTGTCATGCGAGATGATGAGGGGTGACTTTGCCTTCTTGCGCCGCTGCATCAAGTGCCTCCCCTCCTTCACTGCAGTGATCGATACGATAGACGCCCTTATCCGATCTCCATGCATGCTCCGACTGCAATACGGCACATTGTTCTCGCACGGGGTGCACATGGACAGCAGGGTGACCGAGTATCCTTACGCTCAGTCCTTCTGTTACGAACCTTACTGACCCTCTTTGTTCCCCCGAGCGCCCGATGATCCACGTATGCCGATTCCAGCTGAGCAACCGGCCGAGCAAGCAGTGCGAGATGCTGGGAGCCGGGGGTGAAACAAATGAAACAAGACAGCGGACGATCTGCCGAAGGATGCTCCGCGGGTTCCTCCGGGCCGGGCCTGGAAGCCGGTCGTTTCAAGGAGGGATCGCGAGTCCATCTCGCCCATCTTCACATCCATCCCATCGCCGTCCCTCGTCGGATATCCCCTCTCGCCTCCCTTCACCGCGCCGTATCCCTCTTGGCTTCGACGACCGCACCTCGGAAGATACCCCCATACCCCCAATCGGCACGCACACACCTTCTTCCCAGCCAAACCCTATTCACCCCAATCAGCCCTCGCCATCTTCCTTCCGGACGCACTCGTTCCTGCAATCTCTGCCCACGGTTCGCGTTTCAAAATGAGGCATAATGCTCTTTGTTGTGGTACCCTGTGCCAGGCCACAGTATATAGAGCGAGGCCTTTGTCTGCCTCCTCCACTCTTCTTCTCCATCGCACCCACACTCTTTCTTCGTGCTATCCACACTCTTTCATAGGCTTGACGCCCTCCAACTACTTTTGCACTTTCCCATAACCTTCCCTCTTTGAACCGTCACCATGTCTTTTGTCAACAGGTGAGCCGTCATCCTCCACCAAGACAAAGTAAAGTACACAACTGATCCCTCGCGCAGAAACAAGGTCGCTCTCGCTGGTCTCGTTGCACTGGCTGCACTCCCCTCCACGCTCGCACACGGTCATGTTGTCAAGTGGTCTATCGGCGGTACGGAGTGTGAGTTTCCGTGTCTCTTTGTCTTATTCTACTCAACAGCTGACAAGGGCAATGCAGACGCTGGCTTCAACCCCTCCAACGCCGCCGAGTATGGCGCGACCCCTGAGCGTCCTGTGAGCTCCCCCGTTCTTGTCCTTACGTCGATTGGAAGCTGACCCATCGCTCATAGACCACGAACGCCGACCAAGGCTTCGCCGACTTCACCACTGACGTGATCGCTACCGGTGGTACCGACACCGGTCTCAACACTCTTGTTGCTGACGGCAAGGGCGGTGACACCGTCGTGGCTACCTGGAACACCGTGAGTGATCTACTCATTGTCCTCGTCAGTCCTTAGCTGACACTACAATCCGGTACAGTGGCCTGAGAGTCACAAGGGGTGAGCTGACATGCCGACGTATATCAGTCATAGTCCCAGCTGATACCATGCCCACAGGTCTGTCGCCGAGTTCATGGCGCGATGCCCCGATGACAAGTGTGCTGGCGTTGCCGGTGCCGACCTTGACTGGTTCAAGATCAGCGAGGCCACCTACGACGCTGCCACCGACTCTTGGCCTACCGACTCCATCGCGTCGGGGTTGACCTGGACCTGTACCCTTCCTTCCGACATCCCTAGCGGGTGAGTTGCACTAGCATCGCTCAAGTCTATGTCACTAACAACGACTCTATCCTCTAGGCAGTATCTCCTTCGCCACGAGCTGTTGGCTATGCACTCCACCGGGGCTGTGAGTAGCTCTCATCTCTTCCACGACTTCGAAAGACCATGTACGAGCTGATACACTCTTCTGCGCCAGCCTCAATTCTACCCCGTCGCCATCCAGCTCCAGCTCGAGTCCTCCGGCACTGTCACTCCCTCCCCCACCGGCAAGTTCCCCGACATGTACTTGACCAACAACATGGCCACCTCGCAGAACATCTACGCCGGGTCCGAGAACAACGCGGCGTTCGTTCCTCCTGGAGTTGCTGTCTAGTGAGTGGTCGGCGACTCGAAACATCTGTGAACGCAACGTAGACGCTGACGGCTCCCAAAGCAGCGGTAGCGGCAGCACCACCCCCTCAACCTCCGCCGCGGCCACGTCTACCTCTGCGGCTGCCACCGAGACCAGCGCTGCTGCTTCTATCACCGAGTCCGCCGCTGAGACTTCTGCTGCCGAGACCTCTGCTGCTGAGACCTCCGCGGCCGAGACCTCTGCTGCTGAGACCTCTGCCACTGAGACGTCCGCTGTCGAGACTTCTGCCGTTGAGACCTCTGCTGCTGAGACCTCTGCTGTCGAGACTGCCACTGCTACTTCTGCCTCGTGAGTTGTTGAACCGTCCTTGGCAGACGTGGTATGTAGCAACTAACATCTGCTTACCTCTCAGCGCCCCTGCGGCTACCACCACCGCGGTCGCCGGCGACAACCTCCAGACCTACACTGGCGCCGTTGAGGGCATCTCCGCTCCTGCTGTGACTGGTGAGCTGGATTTGCAGCTGCCATGCGCGACCCGAGAAGTAGCTGACGAAATCACCCAGCCGACGGGGACAAGTTCCTCTGCAACGACAACATCTTCAACTTCAAGGTCGACGCTCTTACCCGCAGCTGCGACGTCCAGCGTGTGAGTCATCCTAGCTAAAAATACTCCTATCCACGTCAACCGAAGCTGACACTGCTCATATAGAACCTCTGCTTGAACGCGGCCAACGCGAAGCCCAACGCCGAGGTCAGCGGTGTCACGGCTCAGTGCGAGACTCAGGTGGGTCATCTTATCTCTCTCTTGTGCTTGGTATACCGGACACTGAAGCTGAACTTGCAGGCCACCGAGTGCAAAGCCTCCGCGTCCTCGGCCCGTCGTCGTGACGCCGTCATCGCCCGCTTCGCCAAGCGTGCCCTTTGATGATCTTCCTCTCCAGATCATCTCTTTTTTCATCTTCCTCTTTCTGATGCGTTCATTTGAGATGCGGTGTTGATCACCTCATGCATGTTTTCCTTCTTTCCTGCCACTCATGTCGTCTGCCCCATCTAGCCTCTCTATCCGAAAACAATTCATCTTTCTTCATAACCAAAGCCAAACTCCTTACGCTGTGAACTGAGTCTCCCGGAACTGCGATACACTCCCCATACCCCTCATGGGCGGACGCGCCTCCTTTGTGCTGATGTACTCCATCGCCTCGCCGTCATCCTCGCTACCCGGTTTGCCGAACCCGCCTCCACCAGGGGTCTCTACGCTCATATTCGCGGTCAGCCTGCTCCTCACGACGAACTGAGAGTAGCAGCACTCACTGATGATGATCACGTCCCCCGCATTCACCCTACACTGGTTCTTGCCTCCCAAGTTGATCGTCGCCTTAATCCCGTCCCTATTCCTGATCCAAAGGTTCTCCCCGCGCTTCCCCGGCTCCCCACCCAACATCCCATACGGCGCAATCGTCCTCCTCTCGCTCAGGATCGCGAAGTCCACATCCCTTGTAAACTCCACTGCGCGCACACAGCCGTTCCCGCCCGGGTGACGCCCAGCGCCCCCCGAGCCCTCGCGGATAGAGTACTCGCGGATGAGCATTGGGTAGTTGCGCTCCGAGATCTCGACGTCGCCGATGGAGGTGTTGGACATGTGGACATGGGTACCCGACTGGCCGTCCCAGGTGGCGCCGCCCTGTGATTCCTGTCAGCTAGAGTGATTGATACAGTCACTATAGTACGTACCCCAGATCCACCACCGATGGTCTCGTAGAAGCCGAACCCGCGGAACTTGCCGTCAGGCCCAGTCTCGCCATAGCCAAAGGTGAAGTTGTTGCAGCCGCCTTGGGAAGCGCCGCATGCTCTGAAGCACTTGAAGATGGTGTCGGTCATACTACGTGATGGTGTCAGCTATCGTGTGTCCGAATGAAGGACGCTCAGCTGCCACATACCGCTGGGAAGTTTCCACATTGCCGGCGACTGTGGCTGCATCCTCTGAAGGCGCGAGAAGACAGCCGGGAGGAACGATGAGGGTGATGGGGATCCTGCACAACGCTTGGTCAGCTCTTGGCCATTTGACAGGCGGATATCTACACTCACAAGCAGCCGTGGTTCAACGGCATGTCCACGTTGATCAGACACCTCAGAGCATACAGGATGGCCGAGTACAGAATCGCCGTCGGCGCATTCAAGTTCCCATACACCTGGTTCGACGTCCCCGTGAAATCAAACACCGCCGACCCCGTCTCCGCGTCGATGGTGATCTTGAGCCTGATCGTCGACCCATCGTCCAAGTAATCCTCCGCCTCGAGCGGCACGCCCCCAAACTTTGACCCCACCCGCCTCAGCAGGTCCCGCACGGCGATCTCCGCAGCATTCTGGATACCGAGCATGTAGTGCTGAACTGTGGGTGTGCCGAACTGCTCGCATAGCGCCTTGATGAGCGTGATGCCTCGGTGGTTGGCGCTGATCTGGGCTTTGAGGTCCGAGATGTTGTCGCTGAGTGTGCGGGTGCCCGAACATCCGGGGTACGACGCGGGGTCGTCGAAGAGGAGCTTGGTGATGCCGGGCTCGTCGAACTGGCCGGCCTTGACCAGCTTGAACGACTTGATGTTGGCGCCTTCTTGCCAGATCTCGGTGGAGAAGGGTGGCATACTACCAGCTCGGATCCCACCTGCGTGTTATGTCAACTTTGCCTCTTGACCCAGCTAGCGGCACATGACTCACCGATATCTGCGTGATGCGCTCTTGACGCCGTCCAAAACACAATCTCCTCGTTGTGGAACGCCGGCGTCATCACAGTGATATCCGGCAAATGCGACCCCCCCGCACTCGGCGCGTTCGACACAAACACGTCCCCATCTTGCAGCTTCCCCTTCCACAGATTCACCTGGTACTTGACCGCCGAGCTCATCGCTCCCAGGTGCGCGGGCATATCCGGGGCATTCGCCGTGAGGTTCCCCTCGGGGTCGAACAGCGCGCAGCTAAAATCGAGGCGCTCTTTGATGTTGACAGAGATGGCCGTCTGACGAAGGATGCTGCCCATCTGCTCGGCGATGGACATGAAGCGGTGACCAAAGACAGAGAGCTGGACCGGGTCCCAGTGCTCAAGGGAGAGCGAGGTCGCGGGCTTCTCGCCAACCCGGTCGAGGACGACGTGGTTGGTGAGCGCAACGGCTGCAAACTGAGGCTCGACGAGGATCGTCTGCGTCTCGTCGTACAGCAGAGCAGGGCCGTGGACGGTGTCCCCAGGCGCGAGCTCCTTGAGGGCCACCAGCTCCGTCGGTAGCCACCCCGATCCCGAGTAGTACACCTCCTTCTTCACCCCCGACTTGACCTCCTTCCTCTTCACCGCCGCGAGCTCATCGTACAGGCTCTCCGGGACCTTGCTCTGAGACAAGCCCGTAGCTCGCACCCGCACATCGTCGATGAACACGGTCCTGTTCGCGAGGGTAAACCCGAACAGGCTGCGGTGCTGCTCCACGAACGCCGCTTCGAGGTCCCCGTCCTCGGGAGCAGGCACCATGAGCGCGGTGCTGGACCCCTGGTACCGGCAGTTGTAGAAGGTCTCAATCTTGATTCGCTCCTCCGGGAAGCCCTGCGTGGCGAGGCGCCCAGTTGCCTGCTTGCGCAGCACCAGCCCACGGCCGTACGCCGCTGGAAGGCTGTCCGCCTGCGTCGTGAGCGCCGAGGGCTCCTGGATCTCCTCGACGATGTCCGCGAGGGACATCCCGTACGCCGAGAGGATGGAGGAGAACTTGGGCACGATGACGCGGCGGATCCCGAGGGACGAGGCGATGGCGGTACCGTGCTGCCCGCCTGCACCGCCAAAGATAACGAGATTGTGGGACGAGGTGTCGAATCCTCGCGCTTCGGTGAGGGTGCGGATGGGGCGACACATCGCCTCGTTGGCGACGTCGAGGAAGCCAGAGGCGATCTCCTCGATCGAGAGCTCAGCACCTTTCTTCTCGGCGTTGATGGTGAGCGCGAGGGCCTCGAAGGCAGAGCGCGTCGCAGCGACATCGAGGGGCTGGTCTTCATTGGGGCCAAAGATGCGGGGGCTAAAGTCGGCTGTAAGCATCGGAAGATTTATTTGTCCAGCTCAGCCGGACTCACAACTGCTCGGGCAACAGTCGCCCCAGAAGAAGGTTTGCGTCTGTGACGGCCAGAGGACCGCCCTTGCCGTACGATACTGGTCCAGGGTGGGCGCCCGCCGACTATATAGGAAACTGATCGGCATGGCCCATCTAGAACGGGCGGATAGCTTACCTGTGGGCCCACAACAAACATGTTGTTCTTCCAGAACAAGCGCGACCCTCCGCCCGCAGCCACAGTGTTGACGTCCAGCGAGATGGCGGTGAGGATGACTTGTGCGGTGGTGGTTTCGGAGATGTGCTCCAGCGATCCAGCGTATCGTGAGACATCGGTCCTATTCAGGAGATCAGTAGCTATGCGCCTCCTAGTGAATGAGATAACTCACGAAGTGCCACCCATGTCCACTGCAACGAGTGCCGTACCATCCTTCTCATCATAGCAGATCTTGGAATACCCTGCTTGTCAGCGATGCTCAAGCTATTGAGGACTCACCAATTACACCACCCGCCGGTCCACTGAGGATAGCCCTAAGTCCCGAGAATCTGTCCCATTGACATAGACCACCGTCACTCTGCATGAACAGCAGCTTCTCGCCGAGCCCATTTAACCCGCCTTCGAAACCCTGCGCGAAGGATTCGATGTAGCGGCGCGTGACGGGGGAGAGGTAGGCGTCGGCCGTGGCACTATTGGCTCGCGAGAGGATCTTGATCTGCACAACACTGTCAGTCATTGATCATCACGCACCCTCGGAAAGGACCACTCACGGTAGGCTGCAGCTCATGCGACACGCTGACCGAAAATCCCTTCTTCCTCGCCAGTGCTGCAATATCCGTCTCATGCTCCGGGTACGTCCACGAATGCAGCAGCGCCAGGGCAATGCTCCTGAAGCCCTTGAACCACAGTTCATCCAGCTGGGCTCCGACCTCGACCAGGTCAGGCTTCTTGAGCACGCGCAGGATCTCGCCAGTGGTGCCCTTGACGAGCTGGTCGTCCGCGGAGAGGTCGATTGGCTGGGGGTCGGGGTCCATGAGAAAGGTCTCGATGGTTACGCGCTCGTCGATCTCGACTGTGGTCTCGTAGAGGTAGGAGAGCTTGGCGACAGTGAGGTCGAAAATGTCCGGGCGAGCTGGTTGGCGTGGGTCGTGTCAGCATTGGTCGTAGGAGCGGACCGAGCAAACGGCAAGACCCACCTTGCTTGCCGATCCTCAAGAGGTCTCGGAAGCCCTTGGTCGTGAGGAGGGCACATCGCTCCCCTTGACGCTCAAGTAGGGCATTGGTAGCAACCTACACCATATCGCATGTCAGCCAGACGGTCAGACATGCTCTGTTGCGGATACCACCCAGAGACTCACAGTTGTACCCATGCGGATGCTCTCAATGAGATCCAACTTGATCTTGTCACTCTTCGGGATCTTCTCCCCAGTGCAGATCTCAAGACATCGACGAATTCCCTCCGTTGGGGCATCGGCATAGTTGGCGGGGTCGACAGACAAAAGCTGATGGGCAGTGACGATGATGAGCTTAAACAAACCAAGATACCGAAACATGGGACAAGCACACCTTCAAGACAAAGTCCTCATATCCAGTGCGGGAGCAGTGGACATCGGTGAAGGTTCCTCCGCGGTCTGTGAGCAGGTCAGCTTGAGTTGTTGATCGTGTGAGCAGAACCAGGACATGGGAAAGCTCACCTATAGCGATTCGAATCCCCTCGAGCATTGCGAAGAAGTGACTTGCAGATGTGTGGGATACAGGGGGCGTTCCCTCTCTTGCTTATGTATACCGCTCATGCTGGTTTGCACGCAATGGGAGGCCGTGGTCTTTTATCATCTTGTGGAAAGTGTCCCCCGAGAACCCGCGCAACAGTTATCTCATCGCTGCAGCAGAAGATAGACGAGACGGTATCTCGGGATCTCTTGACAGCATCAGCCCATCAGCCCAGCGGACCTGGCCGATGATCCCCCGGCCGCGCAGGCTGGCATGCTGAGGCTGCTACATATGCATCTCTCATCTCTTCTTCTTCTTGTTCCCCAGCAGCAGCAAAGAGGGAAGAGCCGCGGGCATGCCATTCCGACGTCGAAATGACCTCCTCTTGACCGTGTAACCTCCTCAGCTCACCACACACGACCAAGTCGTCACCATCTTCGCACATTTTGGTAGTGCCGGGTCGACGTTTGACGATATCAGTATCACCGACCAAGGTGGAGCTATATTAACTGCCCTTGTACACAGCTGAAGGGAAAAACAACCGCCCAGTATCAGCTCGGTATGGAAGCCTCAGACACAGAGGACAACGCCATGGTTGGCTGGGGTTGGGTGAGCGACGACCCCGCCACCTTCTCCTTCTCCAGTCCCGAGAGTGTAGATGGGAGGCACGTATGTTGATGAGCTGAAATTGCAAGATATGTTGACCATCTGATGCCCATTTCATCCGAGTCTGAGTGCAGATGCTAGGCCATGCTCCATATCCCATCGGTCTTCTCAAGGGGTCGTGTGCTTCTGGCGTCGAAAAGTTCAGTGCCGAATTCGAAGTCCCGCAGCGATTTGTTCCATGCGAAGCTTCTCGGTTTCTCCGCTGCTCGTCTCTTCGAACGACTGCATGACTGCATCCCTTCGCCATGCATGGGCGAGGCAAGCGACGGCAAGGGGCGGGCGGGGGGTTGGATAGGTGGGTGGGTGAATGCTGAATGGAGCGCACGTGTGAGGAAGTCCAGCTGCGCCACAGGGCTTCTCGGTGCGGCTGAAATTGCCTCCACCGATTTCATCTCCCGCTCCCACCGCTGCTGGCAGGCGCTCCTATACGTAGACAGCAAGAACAATCCACATCTATACATCCATATACATACACTGCACTCCGCCATATGCCCATGCCGACACCCAGCAGGCAATAACACACGCTTCCCAAATTCCGACAGCGCCGACGCCACTCCTTCTGGCGAGACACGTCCCCCGGCCGCCGCCAAGAGGGCTCCCAGCCCTTGTCTTCTAGACCACGATCGAGCGATCATCTGAAGCAGAATGAAGGTCAGCCGGCCCCCCAGCTCCTCTATGGGATGGCAGCTAACCCCTTGTGCAGTTTGGAAAGACGATCCAGTCGCAGCAGGTGCCCGGGTGGGGCGAGTACTATCTCAACTACAAGGTGCGTGATGACCCGCGGCCACGCCCCCGCTCATGCCCCCGGGCTGCACGAGTCATCTGCTCACCTCTTGCTTCTTCCAGGCGCTCAAGAAGATCATCAACTCCTATGCCGCCGGGCGTCCCGCCTCTGACGCCTCCCTCCTCTCCCTCGGCCTCCGCCCTCCCAAACTCCCCATCCGCACTCTCGCCGACGAGGCCCATGACCCCATCTCCCCCAATCTTCATATCCAATCCCCCCAACAGACGCCCGAGCAGCACGCGAGCGATGCGGTACATATCGGTGTAGATGATCTGGAGCCATTGCCGCCTGAGACGGCGCCCCCTGGTCACACGGGGGGCAGCTCCATGATCAGGAATCCCACGGCGTTGAGTGATAGGGGAGACAGCTTTAGGGCGCATAGGGACGTCTTCTTCTTTACTCTGCAGAGGGAGCTCGAAAAGGTACGTCTGCTCGGAGTTTATCTCGATATCGTGTACTGACAGACAACTGCGCAGATCAACACGTTCTACCTCATAAAAGAGCGCGATCTCCGCCTGCGTCTCCTCACCCTCCTCACCAACCGCAAGCGTCTCCTCCAGAGCACCTCCTCCGAGGACCGCGGCGAGCCCGGCTCGGCGGAGGGCCTTGTAATCGGCGGCGGGACTAGAAGAGATGCAGAGTGGGCAAGTCTGGAAGAAGGGTGGCGGTTGTTTGAGCGGGACCTCGGCAAGCTCCAGGGCTTCATCGAGGTCAACGCCACGGGTTTCCGCAAGATCCTCAAGAAGTGGGATAAGCGGAGCAAGAGCAACACCAAGGAGCTCTATCTCGAGCGCCAGGTTGAGGTTCAGCCTTGCTTCAACCGCGAGTTCATCGCGAAGCTCTCCGACATCGTCGCTGCCAACTTGCTCGACCTGGAGAACGGCTCGGACAACCTGTCTACGTCGTTCTTGGAGCTCGACTTCCCCGAGGCCAAGGGCGCGGACACCCTTCCCTTGCAACGCCGGAATGACTTTGACGCGGACTCGGGGAGGGCGCTCGCAGCGGATGCGATCGCGGACCTCGAGGCCAACCTCGTCAAGGCGCTCGCCGCTGGGCGCGACGCCATGGTGGACTGGCTCAAGGTGGCGCGAGCGAGGCAGCGGAGAGACAAGGACTCGCGGGTGATGCGTATCGTGTGGCGCGCAGCCCTGCACGCGGCCCCCGAGGACCTTGACGTCGTACTCCACTCCATCCACCTCGACTACAATTACACGGACAACATCAACGGGCGGGATCCGCTGCACTCGGCGTGTATCGCCGGCTCGCTCCGCCTCGTGCAGCTGTGTGTTCAGAACAACCCCGGCCTGCTCGAGAAGCCCGACGCGTACGACCGCCGGCCGCTGCACTATGCGGCGATGCACGGCCACGCAGACATCGTCTCGTGGCTGCTGCAGACGGGCGCGGACCCCTCCGCGACCGACATGGACGGGTACACCCCTCTCATGCACGCGATCCAGCAGGGGCACGCCGAGGTTGTCCGGATATTCGTCCAGGGCAAGATCACCCTCGAGCCCACCGCCATCTCCACCGACCTCATCCCCCTCTCCCTTGCGTGTCAGTTTGGCCAGGTTGAGGTTGCGCGTTTACTCCTCCAGTGCGGTGCCAAGGTGCTGCCCAACTCGGAGGGGCTGTACCCACAGCATTTTGCGGCGAAGGCGGGCCACGAGGCGATCTGCAAGCTGCTGGTAGAAGAGGGCGGCCCTGATGGCGGGGGCAAGGACAGGCAGGACAAGTACAACCTGTGGACACCACTGCACCACGCCGCGATCGGCGGAGAGCCTCGCCATGTCGCGTGCATCAAGGTGCTCGTGGCTGCAGGATGCGACGTAAACGCGGCGGACGAGTATGGCAAGTCGCCTGGGTGGTACGCGGCATGGTTCGGGCACGTCGAGTGTCTGAACTTCCTGCTGGATAGCGGGGCGAAGTTGTCTGGGAAGCAAAACACGCTGGAAGGGATGGAGAACTTGGGGCTGGCGGCGGACCCTCAGATGGATGGGCTGTCGCCTGGGTCAGATATCGAGCTGGATCCGCCAGCAGAAGAGTTCGAGTTGATTCCTTCGTTGTCACTGCCGCCTCCTATCATTCCGTGAGTCGCGTTACGTAGCAGTTGCCGAGATTGCACTAACCCGATCACAGCCTCCGAGTTTACGGCCACGAGTTCCTCGCTCAACGCTGCCTCATTCAGCTGTCGCTCGGCCACCGCCTCATCCAGTCCTCTGACGAGAAGGTCCCTCCCATCAAGCTCTACTCGCGCTCTGGGCAGGACCCTCTTCATCTCTGGTCGTCGTTGAAGTTGGTCATGACCAGCAAGTCGGACATCACCGCCGTCCCGCACAGCGTCATCCTCCCGCTTGCCGACGACCGCGAGGTCTTCTCCTTCCAGGCGCAGGACCTCAACCGGTTCACCCTGGAGCTCTCCCTCTACCCCACTTTCGGCTCCAAGGTCATCGGCCGTGCCATCGTCCTCCCTGCCACCTTCCAGAACATCCGGTACCACCAGTCGCTTGTCGCACCACTGCTTGACCACAACCTCAAGACCATCGGCGAGGTCGCCTTCGAGGTCAGCTGTATCCGGCCCTTCGAGGGTGCGCAGCTCGAGATTGGCGGTCGCGTCGAGACGTACTGGAAGTCCAAGGTCACCCCGTCCAACCCGACGCAAGATCACGCACACCTGCAGACTTCGGGTCCGCTGAGCGTCTTCTCTGGCTCCCCGGCGGTACGCCCTCCAACCGTCGCTCCGACGTCGACGGCCGCGTCGGGGAACGAGCCTGCGCTGGTGACGGCGAGCTCGCTTTCGGGCGAGTACGTGCACGTCGTGGTGCAGGTGACCAAGGATGGCGTGCCAGCCGTGTTCCCGCACCTGCGCTTGCCTTTCGCTGGGCTGGATATCGGCGTATCGGACGTGACACACGCCCAGTTTCTTGCTATCGCTTCGTCAAATGGGCTGCTCCTGACGCCGCCGGCTTCACCGCTGAACGCGTCAGAGTGGTACATGCGCCTCGCCAGGACTCTGTCCTCCTTGGACGACGTCCTCGCAATGCTACCCTCTGAAATCGGGATAAACCTGCGCCTACAGTACACACGCGAGTTTGACGCTGAGCACAAGGGGATCGGGCGGAGCAGGGAGGTCAACGACTGGGTGGACGCGGTGCTGCAGAGAGTGTATGAGGCTGGGAAGAGCGGGGCGGGCACAGGGAGGAAGATCATCTTCTCGAGCTTTGACCCGACAGTGTGCACGGCGCTCAACTGGAAACAGCCCAACTGTGAGTCATCAGCTGCAGAAACTCCGAGAACAACAGCTAGCTGACACCGACTCATTCGCGCAGACGCCGTCTTCTTCGCGTCCTACTGCGGTATCTCGCGTCGCCGCCCCGTCTCAGAAGGCGGCACCCCCATCGCCCCAGGTTCACGGCGGCTGGAACCAACCCCGCGAGAGGAAGAAGCCGACTTGCGGTGTCTCAGCGTACGCGAGGCCGTTAACTTTGCAAAGAGCCGGAATCTTCTCGGTGTCATTCTCGAGTCGTCTACTCTGGTGCGTTGTTGCTTTATCCACCCACGTGATTCCACGAAAAGCAATACTGACCGTGACTCATTTCAGGCGGCCGTGCCTTCTCTCGTGGCGTCTGTCAAGGACGCAGGTTTGCTGCTCGCGGCGTTTGGAGATGCGGCGGACATTGCGGTGCTCAGACAGGGCGCGTCCGACGGACGGACAGTGGACGCATTTGTGATCGACGGGTGAGTCTTTTACGGTCTTCTGAAAGCATCAGTTTTCGTGCGACATGCTGATACATTCACGATAGTATCATGACCCTCACTATCTGATCTCTCGGTGATCTATTTCGCGAGGAAGAGGGGCGGCACGCATAGAACGGGAACAACACGATATACCCTGTAGCGGTGAGGTGGAACCAAGAAAATGCATGTATTGTAACTTTGCAGATGTCTTTCTTTATCTTCTTGTACGGCTACAGTGCATACTACTGTACAACAGTCCCCAAACGCCAGACTCCGCTCGCAGCAGCAGCTATTGTCCAACCTTCATGAACCTCGCCCAATTCCGCTCGAGCTGCCTCACCGTCCACGCCGTCTGCTCCACCAGCCTACCCTTCGCATCATACTCCTCATCTTCGCTCTCCGTCCCGTCCCACTCCTCCTCCCCCTCTTCAGGTCCATCATCAATCCCCTCAACCTTCCACTCACGCACTCTCCCAATCCACTCCACCGCCGCCCATACCAATTGCGCACTCAGTCGGACATCGTGCGAGTCGCTCTCGACGAGTAGGCGGTCTTTGTCGATGGCGCGGATGAGGCCGGCAGCAGTGGGAGAGCGGCCGGTTATGAATATAGAGGGGGAAGCATAGAGGTTAGGAAGAAATCTCTGTAAAGGGCGTCAGTCCACGGGACCTCAAGGATGGAAAGGAAGGGGTAGACATAGAAGACGTACGGCTGCCTGTGCCCAGAAATTGGGATTCCACCCCCCACCCGAATGCACATCCACATTCACTCTCCCAGTAAAGCTCGTCCCATGCTTCTCCTTCAGCGCTATTAGGCTATCTAGCGTCGGTCCTATTATGCACTTTCTTTGTGAGCTGATCGTGATTCGGGCCGAATACAGCGCGCTAAGGGTGAGCTCACCAGCACAGCCAACAGAATGCAGCGACACATTCACTCCAAGCTCCACCGCCACCTCCATCTGCCGTTCCAGCACCTCCTTCTGATGCGCCATTGGTATCCTAAACGGCGTTAGCCTCCTCCAGTCGTCCTCTTCCTCTACCTCGATGTCTTTTCCCTTCCCGCCGTCGGCCTCGGAGGCATAGTCTGGGTGGAGATGCCGCGCGGACCAAGGCCATCGGACGCGGGAGGTACCGTCTAGCCCGACTTCGCCGAGCATCGTCATCCTCCCTTCAGCTTGACTCCGCTGGATGTCTTCCTTCAGCTTGGAGAGCAGCCCGTCAAGCGGAGTCGGCTCAGGGAGGAAGGGGAGGAGGGTGCGGAGGAGGACGGCGTTCTTGGAGTCGGGATCGGCTGTGGGCGAGAGGAAGAGTGAGGTGTAGTGGCCTTCTTTGGAAGGTGGGGATGAAGAAGGGGAGAGGGTATAGAGGTGGGTAAACCATGGATGATATCCTGTGACGTCTGGCGTGTCAGTACAGCGTGGAAGTCTATGGCTTGAACGAAACTGGAGACACACCAAAGCACGCAACGGCGCCCACACCCCCATTCTGCCCCTTCCCGGTTCGTTTCCGCCCGTCTTTGCCTGCATCACCTGTTGCAGCTTCTCTCTCCTCCTCATGACCATCAACTAGCCACGGTCTCGTTTCACTCAGATCCCGCACTTTGTCTTGGTTCGCCATATCAGTGGCCATCGCCGCCAACCCCCCGAGTTGCACGGCCTCGTACACCTCAGCCGAGTGGGTAAGGTCAGTTGGGTGGCAATGAGCATCCGTTACTGGTGATCGAACGGGGAGTCAGTGATACTCAAATCGTCTGCACAGCAACCTGAAGGTCCTGCACTTATCCAGGCAGACGACGGGAC
The DNA here is from genome assembly GCA_036427605.1 of Cryptococcus sp. DSM 104549. Taxonomy (NCBI): domain Eukaryota; kingdom Fungi; phylum Basidiomycota; class Tremellomycetes; order Tremellales; family Cryptococcaceae; genus Cryptococcus; species Cryptococcus jaspeensis. Next base: position 4,693,355 of record CP144044.1, on the reverse strand, counting down.
TCACGATGACCAAGGATATGGTCTGGCGGTAACTCGATTGCCTCCCAGTCTGGCGGCCCGTCGGGATCGTCCCTGTGGGTGATCTGCCCGTTCGAGTGGTCGTGCTTGCACATCCTGGCTGTCGATTCGACTCTATGCTTGAAATGAGTGTCCCGGTGTAAGCTGGAGATGGATATAGAAGTAGAAGTGAAGCGATATTGCGAATCGCGACTGATTTCAATGCGGAGACGCGTGACGTAAGTAGGCAGGAGGTGTGTGGCGGAGTGGAGGTCGGCGTGACGGCGTCGAAGACCTCCTGTTCGTTCTGCTCGCTGTTCATAGCAGCCATCTGTCCGGAATTCACTCATCTTCCTTCCGTCCATATCCAAAGCTACCAACATGTCTCAAGTAAGTTCACCCTGACTCCCAGTGCTTCCAACTGACAGCCCCTAGGCCACCGCCACACCATCCGCAACCTCCCCGACCCTCGTGGCATCTTCCTCCTCCACGCGTCGCACCCCGCTCTCGACTCCTACGGTCTCTCGCCACCGCGCTCCTGCCTCCAAAGCCCAAGAAGACAAGATCCAGGATCTTCAAAATGAGGTCGCAGATCTACGCGCACAGCTGGGGTGCGTTATCGATCCTTCCTACTGGGCGCCCAGTCCATCTACGGAAAGCAGGGGGAAGATGCTGCGTGCAGTGACGCGAGATCGTGGGCTGACGCGAGACCATCACCTTCCTTCTGCTCGCTCTACGACACGTCCCACCTCCATACAGAAACCGCGACCCCCACAAGATCGTCCAGAAGCACATCGAGCTACTGCACACCTACAACGAGATCAAGGACGGCGCACAGTCGCTCATCGGCAAGGTCAGCTTCTTCATCGTTACCCGTGTGGTCATGTCGCTCCCACAGGTCTCCAGCTGACTTAGCGACTCGCAGTACGCGCTCATGACGAACCGGACCATCAAAGAGGTGCACGAGGAGCTCGACCTGCCTCTTACCGACTAGCACAGCCAGCACCGGCCCATCCACAATGCCCCATACGCCCATCTCTGTATCTCGAGTATGCGAATACGTCATGCATCTGCATCTTTTGATCCTTCCTTCTTCCCGTCCACGTCCATCTCCCATGTGCACATCATCACAACCTGCTGGAGGCCTCGGTTCAGGCGGAAGCGGAGGAGATGAAGAAGCTCTTGGAGACTATGATGGCTGCGTCAGCAGTTGCCCCTGATTCCGCCACAACACACGGGTAGGATTGCTTACCAGAAGCGTCGATGGGGGCGGCAGGCTTGCGCGAGTCGGCGGGGAGGGCGGTGTAAGCAGCGTCCGAGGTGGTGATGAGACCCTTGGAGCCCTTGACGGTAAGGTTGGTACTGTGAAAGTCTGTCAGCTATGCTCCTGGCACATTTATCGGCATGATAACTCACACGTCCAAGTTGTACGACTCAGTGGACGCAGAGGTCTCGCCGTGGACGAGCTTCCTCCAGGCCTCGTGGCACTCGTGGATGATCTCCACGGCGTACTTCTTGGACTTGGCCTCGCCGGAGAAGGCGAAGACGTTCTGCGCGAGTACTCATCAGCTACATTCTCCGCAGGTAGGGCCAGAACAAGAATAGCGAACGCACCTCGGGCTTGCCGTCAGGGATCTTGTAGATCCTGAACCACTCGTTGGTCGCACGGATGAGACCGGGGAGGTGCCTCTCGACGTCCTCAATGTCGTTAAGCCTGGGGGCAAGGGGGTCGTTCACGTCGACGACGAGGACCTTCCAGTCGGTCTCGCCCTCGTCGAGGAGCGCCATGATGCCGAGCACCTTGACCTGCTTGACCTGGCCGACGTAGCCGACAGCCTCGCCGATCTCGCACACGTCGAGGGGATCGTTGTCACCGTTGGCGCCGGTCTCGGCGTGCTTGACGTTGGGGTCCTCCCAGGTCTGGGGGAAGGCACCGTAGTTCCAGATGTAACCTGCGAGTGGTTTCAGCGTGCTGCACTGTGACGGGCTGCGCGACAGCACTCACCGTGGTGGGGGAAGCAGTTCCTGACGTATCGGAGCTTGCCCTTCTTGATGTCTGAAGGTGGTGTCAGCACATAGTCCCAGCTAGAGTACATCTGCCTATTGAGACAACGCACCCTGCTTGATGGGGTTGAAAGACTCCTCCTTGGAGATCTCCATCTTGGCGTTGGTCCACCTGGGCACCTCAACGACCACTGCAAGCGAGATGTCAGCTGCTGAGATGAGAAGCTGAGTGACGGCAACTCACTGTTGAGGACGGTCTTGGACTCGTCGGCGAAGAGGGGGATGTCGCTGGAGGGGCATAGCGTCAGCCGCACGTTCCTATCGCACTGGTACTCCACTTGTCGGCTGGCAGAAAAAGTCGGACTCACTGGAAGGGAGAGACAACCTTGCCCTCCTTCTCGATGAACACACGGTGCTCTGTCATGGGGGTTAGTTGTGGCTCATTATTTTGAGTGTAAAGCTTGGTTAGACCAACCGAGGGTGTTGGCGGCCTGGTGCACAGGTGCGGTATCAGCTCAAGCCCCGAGAGAAGCGAAGCAGCAGTGGACTCACGCCAATGATCCTGGTCTGGTACTCGGACATCCTGGATGCGGTCTGCGAGAGGTGTGAGAGTGTGGCTGATATGCGTCTTACTGCTGTGGTGTTCATGCACCTGTGTGGGGGGGAGAGAGGGGGAGTCAAGAAGAGTTCATAGAGGAGAGCGAGCACCAACTTCCCCAGCGATCAGCCAGGCAGCCGCAGCACGTCAGAACGTTCCTCGACGCGATTCCAGATCCTTCGGCATTATCGTCGGAGATACCCCAGTGGCGCATCCCGGTTACTGCACCCGCGTCTTCTGGCTTTCTTCTCTGCCGTGCATGCATGAAGACTGCAGCAGAGCTGTGTATGATCGGAACGGGCTGCATCTTGTGTATGGCATCTAACTCGAATACAAGCAAAATCTACACTGTCCCCGACCTGGAGGTCAAACGGCACCATGTCTCGCCGCCACACGACGTATATATAGAGGTGGGTCACCGTCTCACGTCAACCTCGGATGTGGGTCTCCCCGTCATCCAGCCCCCGTCCCGTCAGGCAACCCAGATCCGCTGGTACGACTGGATCGGAAGTAGCTCGCCACCCTCGGGTCGAAAGTCACCATCTTCAAATCTCGTCAGCATCTTGCGTCTCCGAGACGGCATACGAATAACGTGTGAGTGGCTGGCTCACCGAACAGTTGACGCATTCTGTTCCAGGCAGAGGGAAGTATGGTCCGATACTTGTTCGGCAGTGGGGGCAGAGCCAGATAGGGATGGTAATGTACCGAGGCATGGTGTGAAGGATGGAGTGGATAGGGCAGCTTTGATCGGCAAGGGGGGTAGATCGTGTGCGGTGAGTGCGAGTGGGGTGCTTGGCCTCTTCTCATCACACCCTGAGGCTCCAGCTTATATATCTTGCGCAGATATCGAGAGCTGCATAGCAGAATCTACAGAAAAGCACTGTCAACCGATTCGCACTGCTGTATCATCGTACAAACCCGACAACCGGGTCCGTCTTCGTTCGGCCTCTCCTCGTTCCCCATTACCCTGCCCCCTCTTTCCCCGAAGTGCCATCTTCACATAGCTCACGCACAGCCTCACCAGCACCCGCCTCTCCGAGTATCGCATATAGCGTATCAACAGCACCGGTGCAGTTACAAGAACTCGCTCGGTAAGTGCATTCCTTTCTGCCAGTTGTGTTTTGGACGACGAGTGTGAGGACGAGAAGGGCGACGGTGGGAACAGGAGCAAGGTGCGCAAGGATGAGTATCAATGCCGATGATATCCATGATCCGCCGGAGGGAGCTAGATGCCATCAGACCTAATTGATCTGCGAGTGTGTTCGTCATTGTACAGGATCATGCATGGGAGGGAGAGCTAAACCTGATAACCAGAGAGAGCGTACCGGTCAAGAACTACGTGCTTTACAACAACCGGCGCATTATGCTGTCTCTTCGTCCCCTCTTACTCTTCATCCCCAGACCTGTCTCTCCCCATACTCATATCTCGATCTACTACACTGACGCTGCCCCACTGCCGCGGATCCCTTACCCACCATGCTCCCCCACCCTGCTCCCCCACTCTCGCTATGGTACATACTCCTTCACTGGATACTGCACAGGGAAGATCCTTCGACTCCGATCGTACAGCAGGCACTTCCGCATCGTCATTATTCACGCGTTAGCCACTGCAGTGCCTCGTGGCCTCCGAGCCGCCTGCCGCCCACCTACTGCACCCCGATCGCCCACTTACCTCGCAGATGGGGCAGTACTCGCCCTCGTTCGGGGGATAGGACCCGAGGTCGTGGTTGCAGTGCGAGCACAAGTAGTAGTAGACGGTGACGATGGGCATGGCAGAGGGTGATGGAGGCGGTTTATCGTGTTTGGAGGGGAGGATGTGGTGAGATAAACGGAATGGGTGAGCCCCTCAGCTGAACATCGCTATCGCACATCTTATGTATCTCATCTTGTGTCACCACTGATTCGGCTTCACCCGCCGAGATGGTACCCTCGTGACCTCGCTGACCCCCAGTCGTCACCAATTCTCACCGTCAAATACCCAGTATGCTTCTAACCCCGTATAGCACGCACGTAGCACCTCCATGTCCTCATGGGCATTCCTCGACCGAGATCCGAAGCTCTCCGGCACCGGCCCTGCCTCGTGTGTTGCTGTCGAGCATGCAGAGCATGTAGTACAACGTATGTGGAACGCCGGTCGGCGCCGCAAGTGATCGAGTCCAGTGGTGTGTGTGTGTGTCTCACCAAGCTTCTTCCGTCACCTTCTCCCAGTGCTGTGGTGTGTATGACGGCCACCCAGCTGTGTGACACTGATGGTAGAAGCTTCCCCCCATCCACCGTCATGACAACAGCACTCCTCGTGCCCCAAAGTGGCGCAAGTGCATCGCACCCCCCAAGTTAAACCCCCACCCTTGTGACATCGCTCACACAAGGCACCACCTCTTCAAATCCGTTTCTCTCCAGGGAAGCCCTCTATTCTAGTCTTCCTCTCTCCTCCTCACCCCAAATGCACGAGTGACACCCCCTCCGACAACCCCACTCCGGCGCAGCCCGCGCTCGCCGATCAGGTCATTCCATCACCCACACGTCTTTTGCGATAGGCGCCAAGCCCTCAGCGTCGTCGCGCAGCAGATTCTGTGCAGAAGCAGCGCTTCGTTAGCCTTGAGTCTGCATAAGAATAGCTCGAGGGTCAGGTGGTGGCTCCCCGGGAAGTGGTATGAGAACCAGGCGACGGTGAGGGAAAGGCGGCGATCCGGAGGATGCATACCTGACAGACTCTGCAAAACGTCTTGTCCGGGGGAAACCATCGGCCGAGACTGGCAGTGCAGGTGGGGCAGTGGAAGAACCAGTAGAGGACTCTGGGCATGGTTGTATGTACGTTTACTCTGACGAGGCAGGTGCAGACGCAGTCTACCTAGTGCATGAGCTTGGGGGATATATATCGACAGCTGGCCAAGGTGCGTGTACATTGACCACCGCAACAGCATGCTTTAGAGTACGTACACCTCGTCACAAACAGGTCGTTTCGGGTCGAACTTGAGAACCGCCAGTACAAGCGGGAAAGGGGCAGGGTAGATGAGACGTAGAGACAGCATAATCGGAAAAGACTCAATCAGGGTTGGCATTCATCGCTCAAGAGGGCGTGATACGTTGCGACACCTGGCGCGGTGAAGGCCCACCTGAGGTTCTTCCACCACGTCATCGAACGCCAAGGTTGAAACGACTTGTCTGAACCTTGTATAATATACATCATAAAGCAGGGTGTAAAGGGGACACATGTATGACCGAAAGAATTGATCTGTTACTGTACAAAAACCTCTCGCAAGTCGCAACGCCAACGCACACCTCCGGCGCGGTTGCGACCTCCTCGCCTTATGGATCAACGTAGATCTCTACCCACCGCCCGATAGGGTATATACCCCTCTCTCGATCTGTCACATAGTTCTGAGAACAGAATTCTGATCAGTGTTCAACTCGGACTTGACAGGCCGCGGCCGAAAGCTCACATGGCAAACGAAGCAGACCGTCTTGTCGTCTGGAGGGCTATCACCGATATAGGTGTCGCAGGTTCGGCAATAGTAGTGGTATGTCCAGATAAAGCGGCCCATGATTGCGGATGCTTAGTCGAGTTATATAGCGTCCAGCTCTGTAGGAGTTGCCGGATAATGTCGCTCTGTAGTATAGAGTCTTCTTCATGAAGCAAGCCGCCACCAATAACTCTGGATGCCCCTTTCTTATATCTAAGAACCTGAACAGCCCCCGGCTAGCTACTATCATATGACCTTTCTGCTCTGTAAGTCCCCACACCTTCATTGTCAGCGCGACAACCCCGGGCTTCTAGCGTTCACTGCATGCTTCACCACGTCGTCGTCGTAATGGGCACGCAACGGGCTCGCCATGTCTGGTGATCCCTCGGCTGCAACAGCCAATAAGACGGACTTGTGGTAGTGGCCACTGACTTAGGCGAGAAGACATATGCAGTTGCTGCTGTAATCTGTCTGTCCAAAGAGCCGAAAGGTGTGTGGTCAGGCATGATCATGACCACGCACCCTCATCATGATGCCACCTTCGCCTCGTTCAAGCTCCTCGCTCTTTCGCCTTGTCGTCCACACTGCCTACATGACCGCGCTATCCGCATGTCGTACGCCAAGTACCGGCCGCTGCCCCACAGCTTCATCCCCATCACCTCTGTCCCCACGTCGCTCTTCTTCACCCCCAACCAAAACTCACCACCCATGTGGGCACTTCGCGACCTGCCTTGGTGCCTGCCTCGTGTCGCCCTTCGCGTCGTTGGGGTTCGACGCGCGCCACGCAAGCTCCGCCCGTGCAGCCACCACCTTACCACCTTACCTCGCCAGGTGTAGTGAGGTCGTCAAGATCTGCAGCACCACAGACTAGTCTCAATATTGAGTCATAAGCTGCTGCATCTCTTTATTCAACAAGCAAACGCGAGAGTCGTTCTTCGATTGGCGCGGCTCATAGCCACACGACGCGGATGACGGGCATGACATGCGGCGGATCATTCGCAACCTTCTACTCCCCTCCGCCACATCAGCTCCACTCCTCCCCCTTCTTTCGCCCCCATCTCTATCCTCTCACCCTGTCCCACAGCAAGATGAAGCTCACCCCACAGCCCTCACAAACCCGCGGCATCGGCCCCAAACTCCCATAGAACCGATCACAATGCGGACAGAACCGCATCTCCCTCTTCTGCCTCTCCTTCTCCCCCGGCTGGCCCGAAGGCGGGGTGGTGGCAGCGGCTGCAGCGGCGAGGGCGGCGGGGGAGATTTGGTGGGTGCGTTTCTTTGGGGCCATCGCGTCCGTGGTCGGTGGTCGCGGGGGGTGCTTGTTCGCTGCTGTGCTGTGTGGTGTGGTGCGGTGTGATGCGTGGCGTCCGATAGGGTGAGAGGTCAGTATGCTGAGTGGGGCTAGAGCGGGCGAAGAAGGGATATGGCAAAAGGGCAGAAGGGGACAGAAGTCTCCTCGGGTGAATGAGATGGGTGACTGACTGACTGTCCTACGCTGTGGTATGTTGTCTTGAGGCTTGATCATTGGCTGATCCCCTTCCGTCTTATACATTTGCTCACCCTTTCACTCTCCACGTCTCATCACTCACCTGTCATCACCTTTAACAGTCAAGGCGTAGCCTCACAGGTCGAAAGTCGCCACCCGGCCATCGCGCGGTTGCGGCGGGGCAGTCACCTCGCGCTTTCGGCGTGTTCGGCGTACGCGCCTTGGTCATCGGGTCAGTCTTCGGGTCTTCGATTATCGATCTGCATCAATCCCCTTGAACACCCCACCATCATCCAGAAGGTCAGTAGACGGATGTAGAAGTAGTAAGAGCCCATCCATACGACTCGACAACACCGCGCAACAACACGACCCATACAACCGTCCGTTCCCCTCGACTCAAAAACCGTGTACCGAACCAGCAACGGAGATCAAACCCAACCCTCTCCTGACACCCCGGCACACCTGCCGTCTGCCACGACGCCTACTTCTCCCCCGCGATCCCTGCATCCCCTTCTCCCAGAACAGGCCCCAAAGGCATCACCGCCTCCGGCGCCGCCACCGTCGTCCCCCTCCCCCTCCCCGTCTTCTCCCCATTCACCCCTTCGGCCTCACCTTCCCCCCCATCCTCGGCAGTGCTGGACTCAAAGCCCATGGGGTCCGGCACCCCTCCAAAAGTCACCGTCGAGCGGCGCTGTGAGACGGGGATGGGGTTGGGATCTTTCTCTGGCGAGACGTGCGGCTTCAGCGGCGCCGTCATCGGCACCTGCTCCCCCTTCCTCACCCCCTTCCCCGCCCCCGCCGCTCCCGCCTTCTCCTTAGCATCCCCCGGAACGATCCCCCCCAGACTCCCCCCTTTCCCATGAACCACCACCCCCCCATCCTTCGCCCTCGGCAAGCCCACAGCCACCTGCACCCCGAGCGCCTCACGGAGCTTGTCCGACACGGCCTGGTGTTTCTTGGTGCGCACGCCGCCTTGCCAGATGAGGATGGCGGCGCCGATGCCGCAGAGGAAGGAGAGGGGGATGAGGGAGCCGGTGGTCCAGGCGGGGCGTTTGTGGCGGTCTGCGTGGGGGGCGGTGTTAGCTAGAATCGGGGTGGGAGGGAGTGGTGAGATACGTACTCATACCCCACATGCAGCCGCTAGAGAACCAAACGAACGATCTGTCAGCTAGCGCTCGTATCATATGCACGCTTTGAATAGATCGGCTCACCAGAGTAAACTGCAAAAGGCGGCATACGTCAGCTATAGTCCGTGCCCTATCACAACCACTGGCCTGCCAGCTCACCATTGGAAGAACGAGTTGAGGTCCATCAACTGGTCCCACGCCCGCGCCCATTAGCTCCGCTCTCCATACCCCCCACCCGACCCGACCTAGAGCCCTGAGTAACAAGCCAGACTCACGATAGTATTCCACAACGCCCACTTGATCGGGAAAGCCCGGTGCGTCGCCGTCGCATGCGCCTTGTACCACGTCTGGCTTTTCGCAAACTCTTCCTGGTTGTGCCGGAGCTTGGCGGTTTCCTTTTCGTCCAGCACCTGTCATACGTTCGGCAGAGGTCAGCTTGGAGTGTGTTGGGCGGGAGGAAGAAGAGGGTAAGACGCACATGGACGTAATCCGGGACGAGCTCCGGATCGGGGAGGTCATTCTCATCCTCAATAGGCGGCAGGCCTTGGGCGATCCTCCGCCTCTCCACCCGGCGCTTCAGCGTCCAGATCACCCCCATACCTATCCCCGCCAACACGCCATCAGCTCTGCTCGATGTGGGCTCTACGATCGAGTGAGCGAGTGAGCGGCCCCTACTCACGATATGTATCCATCGCGCGCCACGGGATCAGCCCCACACCCGTGACGGTGAACAGCCCATTGACCACCTGACTCGAGATCTCCACCCAAACATCCTGCGTATTCTTGCTATTCGTCGGGATCCACCCCAGCAAAAACAACACGATCGCCGCTCCCCAAAACACCACCAAAAACCCATAGATCGCCGTGATCACCCCCATCGGCGTCTTGAGGAACGTCCACAGCCCCTGCAGCCCGCGCTTAAGCTTCTCCCGCTTGTCCGCCGACAAGATCCGCTGGACATGCCGGTCGAGCCGGTGGGAGCGGCGAATATCATGGATATCGGCGTCGAGCTGGGCGCTGTTGACCGAGGAGGCGGAGCGGGCGCGAGTGAGCGAGGGGGTGGGGGAGGGGCAGGGGGAGGATGAAGAGGAGGGTTTGTCGGTGGAGTAGGTTGGGGCGAGCGGGTGGGTGGGGTAGGTGGGGGTCTGGCGGGCGTCGACCTTCCCGTTGACTCCATCGCCAGCGCCTCGGGACTCGCGCTCCTCTGCGGCCTCCGCCACAGGCTCCTCGGGTATCATTACAGGGTGCGCCCCACCCCAACTCCCCTCTGGCTCTCGCCCTTCCCCCTCCCTCCCTTCCGCACCCACTCTACCCGGGCTGGCCGCGCCCGTGCCCTCCGGCTCGACATCCGGAGTGGACCCCCGCCGGAAGCGCGCGGTGAGAGAGTCGCGACGGGAGCGGGTGGTGCCGGAGCGGAGGCGCGTGGATGGCGGGGTGTTGTATTTGTAGTTGTCTTGGAGCAGCCTGCTGACGTGTTAGCGAGGTCGGGATGGACAAAGACGAGGGAAGGGACATACGCGATCGACTCGTCGCTGTCGTGCTCTGCGAGGGTGACCTCGGGCCGGCGACTCCACAGTTGCGGGAGGTACGGGATGAGGACCGAGTTGCACATGTTTTGCAGGTGGTTCACTGTTTTCGTTTTCGTGCCGCGCGGTCATACGTCAGCCCGGTTCGTGGAGTGCGACAAGCGAGACGTGAGAAGCAAGACGCACCGGTAGAGACATGCGGGTCGATAACGTCCAACACTCCAACCAAATCATCCTCCAGCTCATGGTTATCACTCCCGATATCAAACCCCACGGGCGAGCTCCCCCTCCTTGCACGCTGCACCGCACTACCCCCGCCGCCATTAGACACAGACGTACTCATTCGTCGACCTGAACTCTGGCTCCCCACGGTCCCTGCTGTCGCAGTAGTCTCTGCCCTCCCCCGGCCCCGCAAACCGAGCTCGAGGTCGCCCTCCGCCGTACCTTTTCGCCGCGGAAGGGTGCTACGGCCAGTAGTGTTGTACGCCGGGGAGCTAGGCATGGATACGCTCACGGTATGAGCGCGTCGACGCCTTTGCATCGAACCACTCCCACCACCCGCTCCAAAGCCCGAGGCCGTCCCTCCGGCGGCCGGATTCTCCGCGGGCGATTGCGGTGCTCCCTCTGCGCCTGAGCCGGCGCCCGGGGATCTCACAGATCGCTGGGTGGGGTACGTGGGGGTGTATCTGTCCGGCGGGTAGCTTGGGTGCGCTGTGCGGAGGTCGTCGAGCGCGGCGGTGGTGGCTGGCGGGACGATGGTGACTCCGCGGGCACGGCGGGTGGAGGGATAGGTCCCGTCGGCGGCTGGGGTGGCGGGCGCGGCGGTGGAGCCGCGTCGGTTGGCGCTGGGTGTGTTGTTTGAAGAGGCGGTTCGGCGTGGGGTAGTGGGGGTGGGTGCGCTGGGCCGGCGGGGGGTGGTGGGTGAGTTGCTGGATGTCTGAGGGGTGGAGGGGGAGGGGGTGGAGGAGTTGTAGGAGGCGGGTTCAGTGTGGAGCGGGAGGATGGGGTTTGTGCTCTCGTGCGACTGGGAGGGGTTGAGGAAGGAGGAGGGGATTTGTCGTGACATGGTGGGTGGGGGGTATTAGATGGGCATGAGCTGTTGGATTAAGAGATAGAGGCAGTGTTTATATGGAGCGGTTCCCATAAAGTATCGAGCGGATACACAAAGGGCAATAATAGCTTGGGATTCAGGGACCTTCTTCCGGGCCCCGCCTTTCTCGCTCTCGGTCTCGGTCCTCTCTGCTCTCTCTTGGTCGACTCTATGCATCATTCTCCCATATACTCTACACTGTGGCACTCCCACCATGTCAGTCACTATCCATACCATCCCGTCACCCACGTACATACGGCGTGACTGCCCTCTCCCTCCCGCTTCTGTACGGCAGCACGCGCACGCGCCTCCCTTCCCCCTCATCCAGCCACGCACGGGCCGTCCCCCCTTCAGCCGCTGTTTCATCCTTCCCTCCTCCATGCTATTGTTCTCGTCTCTCTCTCTCTCTTTCTCTCTCTTCTTCTCTTCCATCTCTCTCTCTCTCTCTCTCTCTCTTATATACATACTAACCACTGACTGACTGGCTCACTCACTCACACTCATTCACCCATCCACCCCAGGTCTCACGCACACACCCCCTCCACCCGTCTCGCAGCGACCACCACCACACCCTCGTCGCGACCTCGTCACCGTCGTCACCGAAACACGACCGTCACCACTCTCTTTATACTCTACTCTCTGCACCTATACCCACCCGCCCCTTCACCCACACCCCGCCATTCCTCTCCACTGCCCGATCCCCCTGCCACCCGCCATGGCATCCCTCTTCCGCTCCAAAAAGGACAAGAGCGCCAAAGCGCTCCCACAGACGCCGGGCTCGATGCCAGTCGGGGGTGGTGGCGGGCTGGTCACAGGCAAGAGCGTGTCGTTTGGAGAGTTTGGAGCGATCACGCCCAGTCCCAGCTCCAGGTGCGTCCGCCCTCACTCTAAGTATGCCTACGCCGCGCTGACCCCTTTCACTCCAGGACACTCCCCGCCCGCCCGCCCTCCTCCCAACCCCCAACCATCGCCCCTCTCACCCCACCTCGCTCTCCCACCTCCCCTCCCCTCCTCCCCCCCAAACACGCCTTCCTCCCAACTCATATCCCCCCGCACACCCCGTCAGACAACTCGGTCGACTCGTTCCACTATTCCGACGCGGACGTCACGGGCTTGAGGGCGTATGGGTTTTTGGGAGGGGTGGGGAGCAAGATCGTGCTGGGGGTGGAGGATGTGGGGCGGGTGGTGAAGGATGTCGGGGAGGAGATTGAGCGGAGGGGTGCGTCCCGGCCGTGATCTAGTTGATGCTGGGCTGACGCACAGTCACAGGCCTCGCAACCCCCATGCTTTTCTCAAACCAGGCGCTCGAGCTCAACCAGACCCGCACCAAAATGCTGATCAACTCGTACCTCGACACTCTCTCGTGCGTCCTAGTGACTCTCTCACTGCCCCCGGACCCACGCTGATCTGACGTATGTGGCACAGCGGCACCTCTCGCACCCGCCAGGAGGCATTCAAGCAGGATATCGCGTTTGCAAAAGAGCACGAACTCGCGTGGCTGTTGCGCTGGGCCATGTCGCGGGTCACACGCGTCAAGGAGGGCGTGAGGGTGTTGTCTCATGGCGTGTTGGAGTGGGAGGTCTATGAGGAGTGGCGCGGGCGCGAGCGTGGTGAGTTGGGTCCTGGTTCATAAAGCTAGAATCCAGCTGACACACCACAGCCGCGAGCTACCCCACCGACGCCTTCCCTTTCCTCTCCCAGCTTATCCCCAACGACGTCTACACCCTCATCCTCGTCCCTCTCTTCCACCTCCTCTCGCGCCTCGCCGCCCACTCTCACCTCACCGGTCTCACCCCACACGCCCTCTCCTCCCTCTTCGCCCCGCTCCTCTTCGTCATCCCTACCTCCTCCCCCGCCCTCGTCTCCCACGCGACCTTCGTCCGCTCCGCCTCTGCCACCGAGCACCTCCTCCTCGCCTACGTCCGCTCCACCACCACCGCCCGCACCCTCGTCGCGGCCCTCCCCGCCAGGCTCAAAGAGTGGGTCGCAGGCTACCCCGCGATGCTCGCTTCCGACGGCGACCTCGCCCGCGGCGCCCCCCGCCGCGGCGCCCGTCTCATCCGATGCGAGCGCGCCGCACGTACCGTCCGTGCGTACACAAAGGACCTCGTCGCCCATGCTGAGTCGTGGGCGGGGGACCTCCCACCGCAGGCTGAATGGGAAGCGTGGGACCGCGTCGTCTGGAAAGCTCGCCGGGGGAGCGTCGCCCGCCCGAAATTCACTAGCGGGTGGAAACGCCTCATGATGATCAAAGACTCCCTCCCGCCCCCCTCCTCCTCTTCCTCCGACCCAAACCGCCAAAGCACGGCGTACGGCCGCCCCCTCGCGCGATCTGGCAGCGTCCTCAGCACCCTAAGCACCCAATCTGGTGCCGGCGCAGGGTTCCGCGGAGACAAGAAGGATGAGGCGGAGGAGGCGAGGTGGGGGAGTTTGGCGGGGAAGGAGTGGAGCATGTTTGAGGAAGGGGGGTTTGATGCGCCTCGTAGTGGGTCCGCTGGGGCTGGAGGTGCGGGGAGGAGGGACGGCGGGGCAGGTGGTGGGTTGGGGAAGCGGTTGCAATTCGATCTGAACGAGAGTGCCAAACTTGTATGTCTCTGTCTGACCCAACGCCCACGCACCAGCTGACATACCCCCCAAACTACAGGGCATCGCCGAGCGCCGCCAAACCATGGACTGGACCGAATTCGCCTCCCCCTCTGGCGGCTTCAACCGCACCGACCCCCTCCTCGACGTATCCCTCACCTTCTCCCAGCCCGTCTCGTCCTCCATCAGCGCCTGGCCGCGCGAGCGGGACGAGCTCCGCAAGAGACTGCACAAGGCGCAGAAGGATGCGGTGCCGTTTGGGTGGGATACGGGGGTGAGGGTCGGGGTGGATGTGGGGAGGGAGTTTGGGGAAGGGGAGGGTGGGGGGAGGGGGAGGCGGATGCGAAGGGGAGGGTGTATGTGGAAGAGGCGTGGGTGGATTTCTGGGCGGATATCGGGATGGGCTGTGGATGGGTCGAGCGCGAGGAGCTCACCTTCCGCGAGGCCAATTGGGCGATCGTGCGTCACGTCTGCTCTTCATCGTGCGCTGTATCGTGGTGGGCTGACGTGAGATTGGTAGATCGAGTACAAGGCGAAACCGTCCAGGCCGGAAGAGCTCGCCGAGCCGTTGAGCGATCCAAGGACGTCGTCTTTGTACATTCTCTTTGAAGAACGCGTCCCATTTGTGCGTGCCGGGGGAGTAACATTCGCCCTATCACGCTGACCCAGCTCTCCACTTGTAGGAATATCAACTGGCCATAGCCAACCCCGCCCAAAAGAAGACCTTCAACCTCTTCTCCCCGCGCTCCAAAAAGGCCCGCGGCAACCCCACCAACCCGCCGACCTCCTCCTCCGCCGCCTTCCTCGCAGGCCACCAAGCCGCCGGCTCTGGCGACGATTTCGAGCGCATGCTTCTCTCGCGGGGGGGTACCAAGAAAGTCTCGCTCAGTAAATCCGCTTCCGACCAGCCTAATACGAGCGTATGGCACCTCGCGCCCGACTCGGGCTTGCCCTCTTCCCCCTCCATCGCCACCGCGTCTCCCGTGAAGACACCCACCAAAGTCCACCGGATGAGGAGTAAGGACGGGGAAGAAGGCCGGGGGAACTTCTTCTCGGCTGGGAAGAAGAGCAAGGGTCTCAGGCGGGTGAAGACGGACGAAGAGCGGGAGGAGAAGGAGGCGGAGAAGGAGAGGAAGCTCGAAGCCAAGGCGGCTGGGAGCCCGTTCAAGAGGGGAGGGGCGGGGCAGAAGGAGCAGGATGTGGAGTTTGAGATGAATAGCGCGAGTGGGATAAGTAGTGGTGGGGCTTCTCCGCGAGACGGGCAAGCCAGGGGGGCGGGGGACGATGATAAGTGGATGGGTGAGTTTTCACCGCCTCTTCCAGTCCTTGGGTGTGAGGGGCAGAACTGACATGAGATGGTAGATATCTTGGTAGGCGGGAACAGGCGGATGGCGGGGCAAGATGCTCCCCCACCGATGCTCAAGCCGTCCGGCCCTGGGGCTGGGGCCAACCTCGGCTTGCCTGTCTCGCCGTACCCGCCTTCGCGACATGCTTCGCCCGAGCCTCCCGGGGGCAACGACGAGGGGGGTACCACGCCGAAAGCCGAAGCTGGGGAGCAGGGTATGGAGAGGCAACGATCCATCAAACGCAAAGCCGTCCCGCACGAGATCTCCACCGGCAGCACCTCCCCCGGCGGTTCCTCTCCACCTCTCTCCCCCCTCTCCCCCGCCTCATCCTCCCTCGCCCCTCTTTCCCCTGCCTCACACCCACGCCCCACACCCGCCCCACCGGCCGAAGCCACCCCCACCGAGCTGGAATTGCATGCGCCCCGCCCGAGGCGGGAGAGGGATACCATCCACGGGATCGTCGCTCAATACTCTGACGAGCCCGGGCGGGAACGCGCTTCCTTCTCCTCATCCCGAACCTCCCGCACCTCCGATGCGGGTGCTTCCGTCGCCGACGGAGCCGAAGGCGAGACAGAAGGAGGCGACGAGGAGACGCTCGAAGCCCTCGAAGACGCCGACGAGGAGCTCCAACCGCCAAGCACGGAGAAGCTGTTCGACCTGACCCCGGGGAGGGAGCCCAGTCCGGCGAGGTACAAGCATGGCGAGCCTTTGCATTTTGGTGAGTCCCCACGCCATTTCCCCTTTAGGTTTTTTTAGGCCGGGTGGGGAGTGAGGACTGATGATGGGCGACGCGTAGTTGGGGAAGAACCGGAGGAGGAATAACCCGCCTGTCTGTCCGGTTACTGTGGCAGGCAGGTATCGATCAGATGTACAGGGGATGGCTGTGTCATATCTTTGATGATGAGCGTGAGCGAGGGCGTGTGCGCGTGGTAGTGGTGTTGAACATCGACAGAGAGGGGGCGAGAGGCGGGCTAATACCTTTTGTATATTTGTCGGCTGATGGTGCGTTATGCTATACGTGTCCTCTTGGTACGTGCGTGTGGCTTGGAACGGCGTGAACGACGGCACGCACTGCATGACACGTCCTGCACATCAAGCCGACGATGATAATATAGCACAAGCATCCCCTTCTCTCTTTTTTTCGTGAAGACTTCAAGATCGTATTTCGTATATCCCCCCTGTTCTCGTAACCCTCCACCCACCAGTTTCACTAGCTCACCCCTTCTTCTCAAACTGCGCGATCGCAGCGCTCACAGACCCCCTCGACCCGTGGCCATACTGTACTCACTCGCGTCAGCTATCGCCCCCTATAATAGAAGCGGCATGTCAACTCACATTCCTCCCGCCAACACCAGGCGTCGTCGGCCGACTAGCCGTCCCCACCACACTCTGCGGCCTGCTCCTTACGCGGGACAGCCCCTCCCCCGAGCCAGTCGGGCTGGTGATGCTCCCCGCTGGTGAGCTGGGGCGGGCGTCCCCAGCGCCGCCGACGGTGGAGACGGAGGCGCTGGCGGCGTGGGAGGTTGTTCGGCCGCCTGCGGGGCGGGGGCCTCTTGCGCCTGCGTTATCGCCATTGTCAGCTGCCACTCTGGAACTGCTTGGCTACGATGGACTCACCTCGCGGACCACGCAACCTCGACTGCTCCCCCGAAACACCGCGCTTCAACCCCGCAGCTCCTTCCGCAATAACCCCGTTTTCACCCTCTACTTGCTCCCCTTCCTTTTTCCCTCCCGCCGTCGCGGCAGCAGCGGTGGAAGCGGGCGTGGGGGTAGCGGTGCCGGAGAGCGGCGCGACTGCCTCCGCGGGAGCACCGAGTTCGGGGAGCTTGGGCTTGTCATCGTACAAGGATGTCCTCGTGGGAGCAATTGCAGGGGCAGGCGCGGGAGCAGCCTGAGAAGCTCCGCCAGGAGGGACGAACGGCTCGTCCTCATCCGAATCCGCCGGTTCGGCCATCTTCAGATCCGGGGGCGGGCCAAAGCCCAGCGCGGAGGCCGAGCCCGCCGGGACGGGCTTGGGTGTCTGGACTGGCGCTGCCTGGCTCGCCGGGGCGAGCGCTGGGGCCGGGGCGGAAGCCGAAGGCGGCGGGGAAGTGATCGACCTAGCCGACCTCGCCGACTGGATCGACTCCCTCTTCCCTACCGCCGACTGCGCCGAGTCCCTCTTCCCCGCCGACGGCGGCGCCGGACTCGCCCCCCTCTGGATCTGCGCCCTCTGCAGCTCCATCAAATGCTGCGGATCCTGATCACTCCCCAAACTGCTCCGCGACACCCGCTGGTCCACCAGCTGGGTCCGCTTGCGCACCGGCATGATGCGCTCGCTTTCCTTCCTCTTCTTCTCGACGAGCGCGGGGAAGAGCGCGGTGTAGTGCGTGATGAGGTCGGCGAGGAAGAGGGAGGGAGTACGGTCGCCGATGGTGAGGTCGGTTTCGACTTGGGGGCGGAGGATGGCTGTGGCAGGGGGTCAGCTATTGCGTGGGACAGTGTGTTGACTCTAGCTTACTTCGCCCAACAGACAGGGCCAGCTTGGTGATGTAAACCTCATCCGGCTCCACCGATTTCGTAGAGTCAACCAAACTATCCATCCATCTATCAGCATGAAGATTCTGGCCACATAGATGTGAGTCGTACTCACTTGCGGAAGTGCTTGATCACCGCATCCAGCGCAAAGATCTGGGACCCCGGCAATCTCCCCAGCACACTCGCCACCGCGCTGGTCATATCCCTCTCCTGGTCCGCGCCCACTACACCGCCTCATCAGCACCCCACCCTCGGCCTTTCACCAGCCTACTCACCAGCAGGATAAACAGCCTTGGCGTCCTCCCACCCTTCCCACCCGAGCACAGGCGGGTTCAGCTCGAGCAAGTACAGCTTGACCGTACCCGCCGCTACGGGGACGTTGAACTTTTTCACTATCGTGATGAGGTCCTCGAGCGGGATTTTCGGGTTGTTGATGGCGTTACGGAGCATGTGGGTCTCCACCAACGGGACCTCGTAGATCCATGCGCGGCGGCGCTCTACCACACTCCCTCCATCAGCACAGCGCCCACCCTGCAATCCACGACACAAACTCACCCTCTTCAGAGATCCCCTCATACATCTCGCTCAACGCAGTAAGCATCGCCTCCAGCGCCTCGGGAATACCCTTCGGCCTAGACGGCGCATTGACGAGCGACTTCCAGCCGTGCTCGCCCGACCACCTGCGGAGGTTGATGCCAAAGTTGACTTCGGGGGCGTCGGACTCGATGGATTCGTAGATGTGCGGGTTGGGGCGCTGTGAATGGGGATTTAGATTGTCAGCTGTGGTGAGCACGTCAGGTGGTGGCAAAGCTCACGAAAGGCCCGGTGCGGTTGCCCTCGATGAGGGCTTTGATGCTTTGGCGGTGTCAGCTTGGCTATTTTCGAAGATTCCCGGCAGACTTACTCTGCCTCCGGGTTGTACGCCTCCACAGAAAGCGACGTCCCCTTCTGAAGCGCCAGCAGCTTCGTGGGCAGCTTCTCCAGCGCCTCCTCGTACTGCTTGAGCACTATACACTTCTCGTCAGCTAGCTGTCGCCTACGGAGGAGCGTTTATAACTGACCAGTCTTGACCGCCGCCAGCCTCTCCCTCTCCCACTTCTCCCAAACCCTCAACCCCCTCTCGATCCTCTCCTCCATCTCCAACCTCTTCTCCTCCGCATTCCACACCCCTTCCTTATACGCCTCGTCCGCTTTCGTCGCCTCTCGCCTGAGACGCACATGCGCCGGCTCGTCGCTGT
This sequence comes from Cryptococcus sp. DSM 104549, assembly GCA_036427605.1. NCBI lineage: Eukaryota > Fungi > Basidiomycota > Tremellomycetes > Tremellales > Cryptococcaceae > Cryptococcus > Cryptococcus jaspeensis. The sequence continues at coordinate 4,674,379 of CP144044.1, read as the reverse complement.
TGGCAAGCGACGCGGGGAGGTACGACTGGTACTGCTTGAGCAGGTTTGGGAGGTGGGATGAGGCGTTGCTGGGTGAGAGCGGGGAGGTGAGTCCGAGGGGCAAGCCGCCCGAGGATGAGGAGGGTTCGTTCGGGGAGATCTTGAGGATAAAGTAGGTATCGTCCGAGGGCTCAAACCCCCTGCCCACACCGATCCTGCTGAAATGCCCCATCTTGTGGAGCTCGCCCGCGGCGTCGACAGACCGATCCCAGTCCCCGCCGAACCCTTCTATATTCTCCTTGAGCCACTCGACGACTTCCTCGCCGGAGAACGTCTTTTCGTAAGTCCCAAGGATGGTGCTCCGCTGGCGGCTCGCGAGCGCCGCGTTGGACCGCGTCGACGGGGTGTGCGGCGCGTCAGAGTACGGCGCGGGGTTGGTGAGTAGGTACGCGTCAAACCTCTGAAGAAGGTCCTTCAGCCCCTGGGCGGGAAGCGACAAGCCGGAGAGCAAGATCGGCTGAGCATGCAGCTCTGGCACAGGCGAGCCCTTCTCCGGCACAGGCGGCGCGCCGTGCATGATCGGCTTCCCATCCGGGTCTGTCGGCGGGATGAACCTATCCTCCCTCGGGCTCGACGGGCTCGCAAGCCCACTGGGCGGGCTAGGAGGAGGGGGCAGGACTTTCCCGTCGATGGAAATGGCCGCGCGGTGCTTGGCGGGGGAAACGGGCGCGGCGGAGCCGCTGCTAATGGATGCGGCGCGGAGCTTCTCGGTGATGCGGTCGGCGACGGTGCCGGAGCGGCGGAGGTGGGCGCCTTGGGCGAGCTTGGCTTGGACGGGCTTGGGGGAGGAGGTGTAGTTGTCAGGGGGAGGAGAGCGTACAGCGACAGGAGCGAATTTCGCACTGAGTCGGAGTCAGCTCATGTTAAGCTCGCAGACAAAAATCAAGCTGGACACTCACTCGTCTTCGCTGTCATCTGCAGCCCTCGACTTGGCCAGGTACGTCTGCTTCAACTGCGTCGCGTTGTCAGCGTGTCAGCGTGTCTGAGACTGTCAGGAGATTATACGCGACTCACTGATCCCAGCTTCTGCACATCCTTCTCCCACGCATTCACCACCCCACTCTTTCCCAGCATATCTGACTTGGCCTCCTTGACCCGCACGGCATGCCGCTCGACCCACGCCTTCCACCCCTCGAGCACGCGCTGCTCCAGCTCCAGCGCGAGGGCGCGGTGGGCCTCGCCCCGGGCGGAGGAGGCACCACGGAGGGAGAGAAGGGTGTGCTGGAGCGAGGAGGAGGACTCGGGGGAGGTGGAGGAGAGCGGGGGATTGAGGAGGGAGGAAGCGAGGGTGTGGTGGGCGCGGACTTGGGACTGATGGCGCGAGATCAGCTCAGTGCTCAGATAACGGCAGGATGTGTTGCACGAGTCTTACCTCGATGAAGACGGTCACATCGTCATTCTCAAGTAACCCCTATGTGCCGAGCCAGAAGGTCAGAGCTGCGTGCTATATACGACAGGTATCGAAACGCACCTGCTCCAGATTCTTGAAGAGCACCTCGAGGCCCGAGCGATAGTCTGGAGACCAGAAGGAGTTGTAGAATGACGGGGGGAGGGTGACCGGTGCCATGGCGGGCAAGGGGGCTGTAGGTCACTGATGAGTTCTAGTGTGGTTCTGTGAGTTGTGAAAGGGCAGCAGAGGTGGTTGTGAAGGAGAAGACAAGACAGATGCAAGAGAACAGAGTCTCTGGTGAGGAGCGTGTTGGCTGGGAACACCGCACCGGCGCCGACACGCATCATTACACCCGGAGCCCTGGCATTACAATTCGTCGCGGGGCTGATTAGAAAACATCTACTCTGTTTATTAGGCGGCATTACAAAATGAGTGAGAGTCATTTGAAATGAGACTTGAGTCCAGGCCTTGCTCGTGCGGCGATGACCGCTCCTTCTTCTCTCCGCACCGTTTCCCCGACACGTTCAATAGCCATCCTCTACTGGTTTTTCTTCGCTCGCTGTCTGCCACTCTCAATTGCCATGGTTGCTCTGCTCGGTACTGTAACAGCACATCGACAGCACAAACAGCATGGATGTATTCGGCGGGTAAAAGTGGGACACCGCTCGTTTGTTGCGCTCCTCCTCGCGTCGACGTGGTCTGACCAATCTGACTTTCCGAGTTTCACCAAGGCATGCGGCGGAGGTACATTGCTCTCTTGTGGACCGCATCTTCTGCAGGAAGCGAGAGAAAGAGCCAGCATTGTCTACGGGTCAGCCAGGCAGCACATATCGCCGGACGCAAGTGAGCTGTCCAAAAAGGCTCTCCCTGCTGCTGTTGATGACTGTGTCTCTCTCTGTCTTGGCCTTCTCGCTTGTTTCCTTACGTATTCTCGGGCAGCGACCGTTTCTTGGAGGCAACAACAGTCGCGCCCACGTTCAAACACGCTGCCTCTTTTAGCGAGAGGACAGGAGAGGATGGCTGATACAGCCCGGTGGAGGCTTGCGAGTAAATATAGCGGATTGCTGATTGATACGTGGAGGTGCCTCGCGTCGATCTTTAGATCCCGCTATCTCCACGGGGCCCGGAGGACTGATCACGAAGTCTTACGCCAGCCTTCCTGGGTGGCGACGGGCATTGCCGGGATGGCGAGATGGCCTGTCTATCGGCACGGCAGCCATCGGCATCCTTGGCAAGTGCGCTATCGGAAGCTTAATCAGCACGAGCACGACCGGCCGACGCGTCAAACGAGCCAATCGCCTGATCAGTCATCACCGTTCCCATGTTCGCATGATCAGTCGCCATCACAACACCATCCATAGCGTGATGCCTATGTGCCCTCACACATATATAAGACGGGGGTGGGAGCAGTCCATCCAGCTCTTCCCCTCACACCATCAGTTTTGCCACACACACCAAGCCTTCCTAACCAATACCAACAACCAACCCTTCACCCAACACAACAACAATGTCCCCCATCACAGTCGGCCTCATCGGCTCCAACGGCATCGTTGGCAGCAACTTCCTCCCCTACCTCGCCACCGCCCACAAGGAGGGCAAGATCAAGCTCACCGTCCTCCACCGTGAGGGCTCGGACCTCTCCAAGGTGCCCGAGGGGGTTGAGAAGCGCGTGCTCGACCTTGACGGCGGGAAGGCGGACAAGTCTGTCGTCGGTGACCTGGAAGTTGTCATGTGAGTCTGGGTATGCGAGTGAGGTGGCTTGATCGCCGGCGCTGACAATACTACCCGTTTCTTCCCCCGAACAGCTCCGCCATCTCTGGCAAAGCCATCAAGTCCCAGATCCCCCTCATCGACCTCCTCGCCGGCTCCAAGGTCCTCAAAACCTTCATCCACTCGGACTTTGGCACCACCTGGACCGACGAGGAGCTCAAGATCCCCGCTCTGTCGTCGATCAAGGAGAAGGAGGAGGTAGTGGCGCACGCGAAGAAGCAGAATGTGCCGCTCACGACCATCAGGAATGGGCTGTTTGACTTGTTCTTCTTCACCTACAAGTGAGTTGCCGTGTGGTCGAAATCGGTTTGCCGGGGACAGCAACTGACGAGAGCTTCGCAGGGGTCTTGGTACGGATGTCAAGGCCAACAAGGTGCGCGAGTTCCGCAACTCTCTCAAGAACCCGGTGCACATCACGTAAGCCCTCTTGCCCCCCTGCCCCATGTCCTTCATCACTGACCCCCACGTCCCACAGTACCCTCTCCTACCTCTCCTACGCCGTCACCCAACTCGTCAGCACCCCCTCCCACCTCTCCTCCCTCCCGGGCTCCACCGTCCTCCTCGTCGACTACACCCCCACCGGCCAGGACTTTGTCTCCGTCCTCACCAAGCTGCACGGCAAGCCCACCGAGATCACGCAGTTTACCGAGGAAGAGTACAAGGAGGGGCTCAAGGGCGACTTTGCGATCCCGACGGCGATTGCGGGCAAGTGGGGGGACAACAACTGGGGAGATGAGAAGATCTTTGAGGGGATCGAGGGGTGGAAGAAGCCGTCGTTGGAGGAGCTTGTGAAGCAGCACATCGATGCTTGAGCGCCCTCATAGACAGTTTCAGATGTACGAATCAGTGAATTGATGTATGCTTGTCCACTATCTTCCTTGCGACTTTCATGTGCCGTCTAAGATGCAGTCCTTGCCCAATATTCTAGAAAGATGAAATACAACCACCTCCCACGCCTTCTCCCCAGCTTCCACCCGACCACCCCCTACGTCGCCTGCCCATACCTATACCACTTTGCCCGACACTCCACCGCCTCCCTCCTCACCCCCCTCAGCGGATCATCCAACGCCTTCCCCAACTCCCTCAGTACCTCCCCCTTCTTTCCATGCAGCACCTCAAACCGCACCACTTCCGGGAAGACAGCCAAACACGCTATCGCCGCGGAACGGACTTTGCCCCCCGACGGGGTACCGGGCAGGACGAGGGCGGAACGGAGGAGGGCGTCGACCATGGTGGGTGCTTGGGAGTGGATGATGGGATCGGTGGTGGGGGTGGAAGGGGTGTCGAGGATGGAGGTGAGGGTGGTTATGGCGTTGGTGCGTTGGGAGACGTCGGGGAGGGAGAGGGAGCGGAGGATGAGTGGGAGGATCTGCGTGACAAAGTTCAGCTCGGGATCATCGCCGAAAACGCGGAAGCCTAGCTCACAGTTGGAAGATCAGAGATGCAGAGTGACGCTGGCACAAGAGGAAGCAGCGACGCGAACGCTACCAGATATACAATCCGTCCCTTGCCTGTAGCACTATCAGCTTTGAGCTAGAAGAGTTATTCGAAGCTGTTTGCTTACCAGACGCTTCTTTGTCTCCCGCGATCAGCTGCGGCAGCACAAAGTTCCAAAGCTTCTGGGCGTTGAGCAGCTACACATCCCGTATCAGCTGATGCGCGCAACGCGTCTGTACGGAGGCACACAGCGAACACTCACCTTGGCTGTCAAGTGACTCTCCCCCTTTCCCTTCGCGAGCACCCCGAAGCCCCTCGCCGCCTCGTTCACAAACTCCGGGTCGAGGTTCGACAGGGTAAGGATCTCGATCACCCGAGCGAGGGCGGTGTATGCCAGCGGGTGACGCAAGAGCGCGAGGGCTTTGATGACCTGTATGAGAGTGAATGTCAGCTTACTGGCCATGATGAGAAAATCAAGCACGAACGAGCTCACATGCAGGTAAACGAGCAAGCCCCGTCTGCGGATCTCATACTCGCTCGTCGTGTCCTGCACTTCCACCTGCCAGACCCTCTCCAGCACCACCTCCAACGCATCTTTCAGCTCTATATTCACCAAAACCACATCAATCAGCAAAACTCCTTCCATTACCCCGGGCACGTCAAACACACCAGCCTCGCGCTTGTTGACAAACGCGCAAATCAGATCAAGTGCCCAGCGGACTTGCCATCCATCTTGCGCAACGTTAATAGCCCAATGGATCTTGGAGCTGAGGTACTCGGCGGGGGTAGTAAACGGCAGGGGGGCCTGCAGAGGTGTGTCAGCTACGCAACAACGTCCTGAAGGCGGAAGCTCACGTCAGGTTTGAGGCCTTGCACGGTTGCAGAGTAGAGCGCGATGAGGTCTTGCTCCGCTAAGGATGCCCCAGTCTACATGAACGCTGGTCAGAGAGTTACTGGATCATATAGCCGGGCTAGTCACAACTCACCCGTAAAGGACTGCTGGTGACCACGGACCCCGCATCATGTACCACCCCGCCCAGCTCGCTCTTCTCGAACGCCGCGTACATTGCTGCGAACTGTTTCCCTTGTTTCCTGCATCACCAACATTTATCAGCTTCCCTTCATGTCGAAGAACTTTCAGATGTCCAGCGACCACTCACTCTGCGCTCAATTCCCAAACTAACTTCTCCGTCACCCGCGCCACCACCCCTACCAACCTCCGATCCCTAAACAGCGGCTCCCCCCCACCGCGAGCCTGCGCCGCTACCACCACCAGCGTATACAGCCTCGGCACCAGCTGATCAAAGTATTTCCCTATATCCACATGCTTCTCCTTCCGCTTGGTGTCGATGACAGTCGACAGGGTGTTGAGCAGGTCCCAAGCGTAGGCGATCGTGCATTCCCGCTCGTCGGTGGAGGGGGAGGCGCCGCCGTCCATGGGGTCGTCTAGGACGACGGATGGGGCACGGAAGGGGGATGAAGCGAGGAGGTCGAGCTTGGTCGTGACGCGAATGACGAGCGTCTGGAACAGTGCTGGTTGCACGCAAAGCGCCGCCAGCGACCCGAGGATACTCCTGTACTTCTCTCGCTCGGTTACTGCCTCCAGTGCCGGTGCAGAGTCCGGGAGGTTGTGGAAGAGGAGCGGGAGGGTGGTGGACTCGATTATGGTGGGGTGGGGTTTGGATATGGCTGTGAGGGCGTTGATGACTTCGGGCCTGCACGTCTGGTCAGAACGCGCACGAGCAACATGGTCTTGTAGACACGTACCGGATCTCAGGATCATCGTCGTGCACCAAAATCTCATCCAACCCCCTCACAATATCCTCCACCTCCCCCTTATCCCAATACCCCGGCACACCCACAAGCCCCACCGACCCCTTGATCGCCGGCGCCTTCAGCCCCTCCGTCCTCAGCCCCTCTCGCAGCACATCCATAAAACTATCACGGAAAGGCTCGAGCGCCTTTTCGTCAAAGTGGGAGCGCTTGGCGGTGGGGGAGGCGTAGACGGATTGGGCGGCGGTGATGAGGGAGGAGATGGTGGAGAGGATGGGGGCGCGGTGGGAGGGGAGGACCGGGGAGTTGAATTGGCGGAAGAGTTGGGGGAGGGCTTGCGAAAGGGCGAAACTACCTGCCGAAGCTGTTTTCCATAGTCCATAGTCGTCAGAAGTTGTTCGCCAGTCATGATCAGCCTTCTCAACTTACGCGAGCCAAGGAACATGGCAGCCAAAATCTTAGTTGCCCCCATCGCCTGGCTCTTATCAGGCTCCTCGAGGATCTTCAAACACTCCTTGATGATCTCCTGCGCCAGTCCAGTGGGCACATCCTTCTCCGTCGGGTAAAGCGTGCGCATGAGCGACTCGAGCGCTGAGAGGGCGGCGGCTTCGATAGAGGTGTCTGAGGAATAGAGGATCTACTGGATGTGTCAGTGAATGACGCCTAAAACGGTTGTCGAGGCCCGGCAGGCATACCTCTGTCTTGATTCCTTCCCACAGCTCGTCGCCGCGCTCGCCAACTGCCTCTGCACCGTACACAGGGAAACACGCCGCCATCGACAACATCAAGTCCTTCTACTTGGTCCTCATCAGCTCTGTATCACTCGCCCCCAAATTCCCCAGAACGCAAACGCACCATGCTCTGCCCCGTAGCCGTCGCAAACTTCTCCAAAAACAGCGGCAGTGCGGCCTTTGAAAAGTACGGGCTTGCAGACATGCAACCCCGGAGCGCCAGCTTGAGGTCGTCGGCGGTGATGCCGTACGGGTCGTTTGGCGGGGGACGGAACGTGATGGGGAAATAGCAGAATGTAATGTCGAAGAACTCCTGCATTGCTTGCGTCAGCTCGAGTCCGTGGAACGTTCAGCTGGGTGGTAATATTGACTGACCTCGATGTGATCCTGCACGTCAAACTCGAGCAGGATAACACGATCCATCGAGAACAGCAGCATGAGGTTTCGCGGGTCCTTCTCGCCATCGACCATCTTGGTGTAGCTGTTCAAGAAGGATGTGCCCAGACCCTTCAATGCTAGTGTGTCGTCAGCGGGCCCCTAGGTGAGCATAAATGACGACTTACCACTTCGGTGTGAGGCTAGTAAGCTGTCGAAGAGGACGTAGACGAGATGGCGAGTCGCCTGGGCGTACGCCTTCATGTTGACGTTCTCGACAACCCTGCAGCACATTCCTGTTAATTTGATCGATATCAAGGCACTTGTAGGAGGAGCTCACGCCTGGTACACCTGCACGGCAGCTGCATCGTCAAACGCCGAGAGCTTTGATAACACGGTCAGGCCAGTGAGTGCTGGCGGGAGAGAGTCAAAGTCGTCGAGTTTCGAGAGGTAGAAGTTTGTGAGGGTTTGAGCTAGAGTGTAGTCGTCAGCACGTAGCTTATCGCCTCTGAGTCATGGGATGTACGTACTTGCTTGACGGTTGATCTTTGCCGGCAATACGAGACCCAGGAGATTAGACAAGAAAGTCAAGCCTGCGTCGAGCACTCGCCGGTCAGTAGTGCGTACGGTGTAACAACGACAGGCCAACAGCTCACCTTTGAGTCTCACTTCATCTTCTGTAGATGTGAGGTACTCTCCCAACGCCTTGACGACATTCAGAAGCCCAACACTGCCCGAGTTGACACCTGCATCCCGACATGTCAGCGAGATGGCCAGCTCACGAAGGCCATGTACTGGAGCCAGTACGCACCTTGAACGAGCTCCTGGGGCGGTGCCAGATCCGAAGTGGATATCTGTGTTCTCACTAGGCGCTCTACGTCCATCCTGTGTGCTGTATGCTTGTCTTGGGGGCTAATAGGTGGCCGAAAGTCACCATATGGCATTTAGTGGAGGACCACACCCGCCAAAGCGCGACTTTTGGTGCGATGACACATGTTTACGTAACCTGTCCTGCCCATCGGTGATCGCCGCCGGCCACGCACCTCCCCGCAGCGAGCGTCACTGTGTCGTCTATAGGAGAGATGGCTTCGGGTTTATCCCATCGACTCTCCATTCCAGCTGCAGCAAGCGCACGACAGCCACAGAGCATGTTCGAGCGTACACTCCAGGACCTCATCAGAGGTCTCCGGGCACACAAGGCATCCTCCAAGGCCCAGGAAGATGCCTTCATCGCAGAAGCAATGACAGAGATCCGTGAGGAGCTCAAGGGCAAGGACATGGCTCTCAAGGCGGAGGGCGTGATCAAGATGTGCTACGTGAGTGGCTGGAGGCGCCATGTCTCGCGCAGAACCTTTGCAGCTGACACATAGTCTTCTTGAACAGCTCATGATGCTCTACCCTATCCCTGCCCCTCCGGGCTTCGCGTTCCACGTGGTGGAGGTCATGAGCTCGCCCCGGTTTCATCTCAAACGTGAGCTTTTACTTCCACCATTACTCGTCGTGTATGAAGCTCATAGCTACCTGTAGAGATTGGGTATCTTGCCGCCCCCATGGCATTCTCGGGCGATACCGAAGAAGTCGTCCTCACTGTCAACGGCATAAAGAAGGTGTGCTCAGAGACGTGTATTGAGCGCTGTGACCCAGCCCAGCTCGACTAACGTGCGACCTCCAGGACCTAATGTCCCCTCACGCACCCCTCCCTCCCCTCCCTCTCACCGCCCTCCCCCACCTACTCTACCTCTCTCCATCTCTCTCCACCTCCCTCCACCCCGACCTCCTCCACCTCCTCACCCACTCTTCCCCACGAATACGTAAACGCGCCGTCCTCTGCCTCCTCCCTTGCTGGGAAGCCTTCCCCGAAGGCCTGCGCGAGGGGTTCCCGCGTCTGAGAGAGAGGCTCCAGGATGAGGATCAGGGTGTGGTGGGGGCGACGGTGGGGGTGGTTATGGAGCTGGCGAGGAGGCAGGGCGGGAAGAATTACTTGCCTCTTGCGCCGGAGCTGTTTGGGATATTGACGGGGAGTAGTAATAACTGGATGTTGATAAAGGTCGTCAAGCTGGTGAGCTACGTCTACTGACTTCGTTCTAGGACGTGGCTGACCGCCAAAGCGTTTGCTTGGTGCAGTTCGCCATACTGACCCCTCTCGAACCCCGACTCGTCCGCAAACTGCTCCCGCCCATCACCTCCCTCATTTCCAACACGTCTGCCATCTCGCTTTTGTACGAATGCGTACGCACGTGCATCGTGGGAGGCATGCTTGACCCGGATAGGGCTGAGGCAGACGCGCTTGCAAGAGTGTGCGTGGAGAAGCTTGGCGGGTATCTGAGAGATGAAGGAGGGGATCAGAATTGTGAGTTAATCATATCCCTCATTTGGTCATCCCCCAACTTACATCCTCCTAGTGAGATACATTGCTCTCCTCGCTATGGTGAAGATCATTCCCACCCATCCTCAAATGGTGGCCGAGTACCAAGAAGAGATCATGGAGAGCCTCGACGACCCGGACGTCTCCATCCGGATGCGCGCTCTCGAGCTTGTAACATCCATGGTGAGCTGTGCGGTCTACGTTCTCCGATCCTTCCCAGCTCACCGTTATCAGGTCGACTCGGACAACCTCCAAACCATCGTCGACCAACTCCTAACCCATCTATCACCACCCAGCAACGCCCCCGCCCTCCCCTCCGCGGTCGCCTCCCTCACAGCCATCGCCAACCAGCTCTCCCCCACCACCGCCAAAAACCCCGCCACAACCTCCACCGCCATCTCCCTCTCCCCCGCTTACCGCCTCCTCCTTGCCCAGCGGCTGCTCGGTATGATTGCGCACGACACCTACGCGCACGTCGATGATTTCGAGTGGGTGCTGAGCGTGCTGGTGGATGTGGCGTATGTCAGCCGAGTGGACGTGGGCGAGGAGGTGAAGGCCATGGTGCTGGATGTTGTGGGGAGGGTGAGGAGTGTGAGGGGGTATGCGGTCGGGGTGTTGGAGAAGGTTGTAGCGGATGAGGAGTTTAGGGAGAGAGGTAGGGATGGGACTGGGGAGGAGGGGCTGATCGAGGCTGCGGTGTGGGTCTGCGGAGAGTACGCAAGGTATGTCATCCATCCTCGTTTTCGATGCACCATGACATACATTGCTGACTCGTCTTCTCCAGTGATCTCTCTTCCCCCCTCAGCACCATATCAGCTCTCCTCTCCCCCACTCTCCCACTCTCCTCCCCATCCCTCATCGCACTCTCCCTTCACGCCACCGCCAAAATATTCGGCTACTACTGCGCCACCGCCTCTTCCTCCTGGACCGCCGACCGCTTCTCCGAGACCAAATCTCTCGTCGCGAGCATCAAATCCGGGCTACAACCCTTCCTCGCGCACAAAGATATCGAGGTGCAGGAACGTGCGGTGGAGGTGAACCAGCTGCTTGGGTTCGTCCAGGCTGATTTGCAGCATCACACGCCGCCAAAGGAGGAACCTATACGGAGCAGCAGCAAGAGCGACATCCCCGAGCTGGAAGGCGGTTTCGCGGATACCGACTCGCCCTCGTCGGGCGACAACACCTCAGACCCACCATACCCCAAATCACTCTTCCTCTTCCAACCCCTCTTCACCTCCCACGAGCTCAACGCCGTCGCCCTCCACGCCCAGGGGTCGGTACACCTCCCGCCTGGGCTGGACCTTGATAGCGAGATCGTCCCCGGGGGAGGATGGGCGGAGGATCTGGAAAATGACGATGAGGGAAGCGAGGGGGAGAAGGAGGAGAGGGTAGTGGACTTGGGAGAGGGTGGGGGTGAGGGTATGGAGGAGCTTAGGAGGGTGTTGCGGGAGCAGGAGAAGAAGGGGAAGAAAAAGGGGAAGGGGAGGGAGGAGAAAGAGAGTAAGGAGGAGAAGGAAAGGGTGAGTCGACTTTGTCTATTGAATGAGGGGGGTTGTTTCCCAAGAGCAAGCAGACGCTGATGACTCGGGCATATTAGCGGAGAGCGGCAAGACGAGCAAAGCACAAGGACGACCCGTATTACTTATACGACAAAAAGGATGACGCGGACGACGTGGACAGTATCCCCATCGTCAAGCTCGACGACTCCGAGCTTCCACATGGTGAGTTTAAATCTACACCCACGAAAGTATATCAACTGACTCGTCACATCAGAGGAATCAAAGAGTACCCAAAAGCCCAAATCCAAAACCAAAAAAGCCAAACCCGCTCCCCCCATCTTCGACCGCACCGGGGAACTCCCCGAGGGTGCATCTCCAGCCACCTCCCTCGCCCCCTCCGCACGCGCCACCCCTCCCGCTGGACCATCACGCACCAACTCGGGCTTGGCCGGTGTGGACCTCACTTCTGCGCCGGCTTCCAAGGGGTCTAGCAGATTTGAGGAGTACCGCCTCGATGAAGACGACGGGGGTACAGCCCAGAGTGCTTCGCCTGCTGGGAACGGCAGCGGGAGTCGGAGCAGCAGTAAGGGTGGAGCCTCGGCGGAGGCGGAGACGCCGGTACAGGCGCCGGCGGAGGTGGAGGTGGTGAAGGTTAAGCGGAAGAAGAAGGGCGACAAGAAGAAGAAGGCTGAGGCGATTGTGTAGGTGGGGTAGGTGGGGTACATATCTCTGCCGGGTATGGTACGGCATGCATGGAGTGCGTCATCTTCCTGGCTTCCGGGAGACCGAGGTGTTCCACGACCCCCCACTTTCTCGTCAGCACGACACATACCTTGACAGACGTTGCTGCTCACCACATCCATTCTAGAGCTGAAGTAGCGTCAGCTGGTGAGCTAAGAAATGCACCTTCGCTATATATACTTTCCGGGGCTACTTTATCCGACAGGATATACTCACCTCACCTCCTTACTTCAAGAACAAGATGTCGGACGACATCACCTCTATCCTGGGAACGCTTTCCCTTCAAGATATCGCCGACGCTATCGGTACGTTGGCTTTGGCACTCTCCCCTCTTATTCGTGGCTCAAATTGGCCGTTATTGCTTATAGGTGTTCTCCTCCCCCACGACACTACTCCACCCACCACTCCAAGCCCCCCCGCCGCCTCTACACAGCCCACCATCTACCCCGCCTTCCCCTTCACGCCCTTCTCCACCGATATCCTCCTCATCTCCTCGGACGACGTCGGCTTCTACGTCTCGCGCACGCTAATCAAGGAGTTTGGCTTCTTTGCCGATTTCGAGGCCGCTTCGCTCCTCATCGGGGATGCGGGGGACAGGCCGGGTGACCGAGAGGAGGGGAAGGGGGCGGGGGTGGGCAAGGAGGAAGAGGCAAAGAGGCGCGAGATGCCGTCGGCGGGGTCCAAGGGTCTCTACGTCGCGCTCATGTGCGTTCAGGCTGGATCCGAGCTACCCGACTTGTCGGAGCTGGTGTCGACGCGAGAGCTGCTACCCAGCCTGCTGGAGGCCACCGAGATTGTCGACGCCTACGACGTGCCCAGCTGCGCCCGATCGATAATCGCTCTTACCAGGCGTCATATCGACCACTCGCCCTTCATCGCTTACGTCATCGCTGCTATCCTCGGAGACGAGCCCCTGGCCAAGGAAGCGTCGGCGCAGACTATGCCCATCAACATCCGCGAGCTTCCAGCCTCCGTGGCGAAGCAGCTCCAGTCGCGTGCTCCCCGGTATCTCGAGGGCTTGCGAGAGCTTCATGCGCTCAAGAGCGGAGCTTTGAACGGACTGGAGGCGGCGTGGGCGTACTGCTTCCAGATTGCGAGGGACCCGACCCGCCACTTTAGCGAAGAATGTAAAACAAGCGTGTGTCCGGAGTACCTTTTTAGCTCCAGATTCATTAGGCTTCGCACCCAAGCTGCGCGCCAGTCGATGGTGGCTCTTCAGCGTGGGAGCTTGGATATCACGGCTTGGGGAGGAGTGGAAGACGAGCTCGATCGTACCGTCAAGTGTGACGACTGCCGTCGGCGATTGTCTCTTCTATTCCGCAGGGCGTGGTCGAGGTATAGGACCAAGTGGGCCCCGAAATCTATCGGATGGGTGAGTGTCCCCTATCTGTCTCGGTAGTCTTACATATCGCTGACGCGCTGATGCGACACATATGAACAGTGGCAATTTTCTTGCTCACTATGTGCAGTACATACATCTTGACGGAAAGACGCCGGAGGAGTGAGGCCGAAGATGGGGGGCGGTGAGGTTGATGTACAGACTTTGCAGATAGGATGCACTACGTTTTCAGTCTTGCCCGGAAAGATCAATTCGACAGATAGTTTGCCCCCTCCCGCGCACTTCCTTCAGCATGCTTCATGCTTCCGCATCCTTGGACCGGATACAATGGCCTGCGTCCGGCTACTACATGAACTTTGTGCGACTGATTAGCCCTTTCATGCATCGTCAGTTCCAGAGATGTCGCTGTTCAACAAACCGTCTACTATTACCAGTATGGCAGCTGTTGCTCCCCGCACAAACCAGAGGATCCACCCTCAATTCCGAAGGGGCAATGTCTGCTCTGACCAAGTCACCCTCATCACCTGTGAATGTGTGAGATTCAACGTCAACTGGGACTTTCTTATCGAAAAGTTCGAATTCTTCAAAGACTACGATTCCATCCAGGCCTCTCCTTCGTCTCCAGTCCCCAACACGACGGCCAACGCTGAGGGTAGAAAGGAGATCACGATAGCATCAGATGATGTCTGTTACGAGATCCCTTCTGCGACTTCCAATGGCCTTTGGCTACTCCTCAAATGCCTTGAGCTGTATCTGAGTACCACAACATTGAAAGAAAGCGGAATGACCCCCGACAAGATAGAGGCGCACCTTGCCGAAGCGGCCACAATCGCTGATGCCTATGGAGTAACCACTTTCTGGTGGGCATTCGTCACCACCATTCTTCCCCTCAGCTCCCCCCTTTCCCCTTACCTACATTTTACGATTGCATCTTTGGGCTATGGTAGGAGCGGTGGCGTGCTACCACCACTTGATATCATCGAGAGTGCTGTGGAGCATTATCCAGCGCCGCTTTCTCCGCCTTTACTGGACAGCCTCCAAATGTTTGCTCCTGACGCGCTCTCCATTTTGAATCACTACTTTCAAGACGTCGAGCGAGGAGTCTGGCCGTTCAGGCGAAACTTCCGCAGACACCAACTGGTATACGACAGTCGCTACACCCAATGCCGAAAGAATCACTGCTCGCTGTATCACTCACTTACACAGTCGTCAATCGTCCAAGTGCCGCTGATGGCAGAAGAGCACCGCACCATTGCCGAGCTGCTTTACAAGTTGTATCTTGTCAAGAATCATGACTGGGTCGGGTTGAGCCGATATGTCGATTCTGAGGTTGACTGCTCGCACTGCAGGGAGAGAATAAGGTCAATGACTTACATTTGGTGGTTATATGGGATTGGAGCCTCAATGATACGATGATGAATTGAGATACAGATACCACGGGAGCAGTTACGGGGTAGGGTGGGGGGTGGGGTAATTAATCTCTACGTACCGCCATGGGAGAAGGAGGAGAAACGGAGGAGGAGAAGAAGGGCCACTTCTTCGTGAATAATGGCGCACGCAGCTGCCACAACGGCCATGGCGTGAAGAGACATTGGATTAGTATGAGCTACCATAACCGGCCACGTGCTTAATTCTTGCCTTCTTGTCCCAACAGGACAGATATCATCATCCATGTCCATCATTATGCACAGCGGATGGTCCCATGATGATGATGCCCCCTTCGTTCGCCACCACCAACACAGCAACATTTTGATTCCGTTGGTGGAGGGCTTCTTGTTGCAGTTCGCGCTTCTGTTGCTCGCTCCTTTGCGGATTCCAGTCACAACAGACTTTAGGACACCTTTGCACACATCACTACCTATCGCATTTCAGCATCTAGCTGCTTATTTATAGCAACAGCCGGAGCTGCGCAATAAATAATGGTGCGTTCAATGTGGAAAGCCTTCTCTTTGGTCTGGAGACAGTCTGACTGACGACGCGGTGACAGTCTGTCACATTACATACCAACCTGGGGGATATCAAGGTGAGGGAGACGTCTATATCTCGCTGCGGTGTCTTGTGTCATGTGGAAAATCGTAGCTGATAATCTTCTCCCTCAGATTGAGGTCTTTTGCGAAGCTGTACCCCGGACCTCCGAGGCAAGCCTCCCTCTCATACCTGACGCTCTAGTGGCCAAGCTGACGCTCCGGTCCTCAATCAGAACTTCCTCGCACTATGTGCTTCAGGCGCGTACGACAACACATTGTTCCATCGGAATATCAGGGGGTTCATGGTGCAAGGCGGTGACCCCACGGGAACTGGGAAGGGCGGGCAGAGTATCTGGGGGAGGCCGTTTGCGGATGAGGTCAGACAGACTTTGCGGGTGAGTCTCGACATTTGAACTGGCTGTATTGGGGAGCTTCCCTTGGCAGGGGCGTAAAATGGAAAGGCGAATCGGTGGAGTGAAGTGGTCAGTGCTGACAGCGATGTACAGTTCAACACAAGAGGAGTAGTGGCAATGGCGAACGCAGGGCCGGACACCAACAAAGCACAAGTAGGTCTTGCTCGCTTTATCCTAGATCAACATTGACCTAGCGTACCCCGCTGACGATCATCTGACTGCAGTTCTTCATCACCTATGCCAAACAGCCCAGTCTGGACGGGAAATACTCTATCTTCGGCAAGTGCGTATAGACTGTTGGGCGTTGTATTCGCAATGCAAAGCTGACTTCAAGCAGAGTGATAGACGGGCTGGACACCACTCTCGACGCGATGGAGAAGGTGCCGGTAAACCCAAAGAGTAGACCACTGGAGGAGATCCGGATAAACAGCGTGACCATCCATGCCAACCCTATAGCGGACCAGGCGAAGTAGTACGAGCATATGTATGGGATCGTGGGATGAGTCGTGTGGACGGCGCGCTGGGGAGGGTGGGGTGATGAGCAGGAGCAATCATGTACCAAAGCAAGTATATGCATAGGAAGCACACAGGAGTAATATTTTCAGAGCAACCGAGAATATTGCACATCTAACGACCAACAGTCTCCCGCACGCGAAGAGACATCGTAACCACTACGAAGATCGCGAAGGCCCAGCGGCAGCCCGGGCGCGAGGCGGGTCTACCTTGGGTATACGGTGAGGAATCAACGACTCCGTGATGTGGAAGGTTTCGATTGCCAACTGAAAGGTGGCTTGGTGAGCTGTGCCATCCATCGGATCAACAAACAGGGAAAGGGATCCTCACTCTCCACGTTTCCATGTCCAGTTCCAAAACAGCTTGGTTTCGGACTTGCTCTCCGTGATGCGTCGGATGGCGCTCTGCAGCCGGGACTTCATAACAAAACGGTTAGCTAAAATCGTAAGATGGGATAAGGGAGACGGGGGAGGCGGGTTAGAACCAAGTACTTACAGATCATAATCTCTCCATCCGGCGCTACCCCCACACCAACCCTCCCTTCTTTGATGAGGAACGAAACGTAAAAGCAGTTCTCCACCGTCTGCCCGAAGTCTCGCGGATTGATTACCAGCTTGAACATGTTGATTCCCTCTCCACCCTCAGCCACCTCCAGCAATTTCTTGTAGACCTGTAAGAGTATCATCAGCACTGTGTGTCGACACTGCAAACAAGATCGGAACATGGAGTACGCACATCATGGGCCATCGTAGTAGCGTCTTTCTCGGGGTCAACATCGCTCTTTTTCTGAGACTCGATAGTCGCTGGTCGGACTTCGGGGGCCTCCTCAGCTCTTTTCTGGCGCTGTCCGACCTTTCTTTCTTTGCGCTCGGCAATCATGGGTCCGTACCTACGGCGACATGGTCAATAGAGTATCACCGGCTACCTGTGAAAGCTGGCAACTCACATGAACTCGATACCGGGTACTCGGCGGGAGAACTTTGCGGCCATCCATCCGATCTTCTCCCAGTCGCCGAGAGCGCCCTTCCTGGCGCGCGGCGCACCTTGGCTGTCGTCGAGCTCGTCATCTGATTCGACGTCTTGGTCCATAAGCTCGGCGCGATCAAGGCCCAACAGGCCCTTGACTCTGTTGACTAATGTAAGTTTGCGACCACTACAATCTCAGGAGAACAACCCACCTGATGAGGTACTCGTCAATGTCAAAAGTTACACCGTCTATCTTGAACTTCTTCGCCAGACCCATCGCGTTCTCGGTGTTGGTCTTCATGAGGTTGGCGTCGAGTGTACCGAGTCCGGTGTCGCGAACTACCACGCGTTCTCGTGAGATTCCTAGCAGTTGGAGGAGTTCCACAGATGGGAGCCAAACACATACCATCGGTGAAGAGCTGAGACTGCGCGCCCAACGCGTCAATCAGCTGGTGAGTAGTCGCGTTCACCATATCGGCCTTCATCTCTGCCCGTCAATCACGCGTCAGCGTCGCCATTCCGGTTGTACAACGATCAAGGTTATGCGTTCGCAGTCTGGCGAATACTGAACTCACCTTCGGCCTTGTCCTGCAGTAACCTGTACTCCCTCCCGACCTTGAGGTTCTTCTCCTGGTCCGGCGCGGCGAAAATCTCGGCCGCATCCGTGATCTTGTGCCGCTTCTGGCTCTGGGTATACTGGGTACCATTGGCACCATCGTTGGACCGGCGTCTCCTGGAGGGGCCAGCGTCGGCCATTGTAGAGGGGTATGTGGGTGTTGCGCGTGGATGATGGAGATGTCAAGGAGAGGGTCATGAGAAGAGACGCCGTGAGTGGGGGGCGACGCGTTTGACGCGCGAAACAAATGAGGGAATTTGATTCCGGCGTGGGCTGACTGGACCTCCACCGTGCGCGCGGGATTCACGTCGATGTCTTCTGAAGTCGTACTGTGAGCTCGCGGTATAAAGCAAGTACAGCAAGCAACATGCCAGCGTCCAGTGAGGTGCCGGAAACAGCAAGGCGAGTGACACGTACCGCGCTCGAGAAATCGGCTGACGACGCGTCTATACAGTGAGCATGAGGAAGATGCTCCCCCTCCTACGATCGCTGAGATCGGTGAGTTGGATCGTCTGTTTCTATACGCCCCTCTAGCTGATTTGATGGAACTGCAGACGATGAGAGGTACGACTAGCGGATGCGCATGCTCATAGATAGCGCTAACCCTACTGCAGCTGTTTCCGTATCCTCGTGGCCACAGACAACCACATCGGCTACGCCGAGCGTGACCCGGTCCGCGGCCAAGATTCCATCAACACCTTTCGAGAGATTCTAGAGCTCGCCAAATCAAGGAAGGTCGACTTTATCCTCTTGGCTGGAGACTTGTTCCACGAAAACCGGCCGAGCAGGACCTGCATGCACCAGACGATCGCTCTGCTGAGAGAATACACGCTAGGAGACAAGGAGATCGCGGTAAGTCGTGGAGCTTCATCTGGAGTGACCACTGCCGATGAGCTGACTCTATATAGTTTGAGCTTATGAGTGACCCAATGGAAGGAAGCACTCCGGGATTTTCGTGAACTCTTTGCAATTCGATTTGCAGCGCACCATAGGAACGTGGCTGACGATACACAGCTTCCCGGCCGTCAACTACGAGGATCCCAACCTCAACATTGCCATTCCCGTTTTCTCTATCCACGGGAACCACGATGATCCTCAAGGGACTGGTCCAGTACGCTGTCTTGTATTAGATGACACTGCCCCCCCACCCGTGCTTACCTGTCTCAACCGCGCAGGAAGGAGCTCTTTGTGCTCTCGACGTGCTCTCCGTCTCTGGCCTCCTCAACTACTTCGGCAAGGTCGACCTCTCCGCCGATGACAACAACGCCAACGAAGACCCCGACAAGGGTATTCGGATCAAGCCCGTCCTTCTCCGGAAAGGGGAAAGCTATCTCGGGCTGTACGGCGTCGGCAACGTCAAGGACGCTCGGATGCACTACGAGCTCCGGTCGAACAGGGTCAAGATGTACATGCCTGCTGGGGGAGATGTGGCCGATGACAACTGGTTCAATATCCTATTGGTGCACCAAAACAGGTGAGTATTCGCACTGGATGGCATTCAAGGGGAAGGGGCGCTGACTGGCAACGCAGAGTGAAACACGGACCACAACAGTCGGTGCCGGAGGGAATGTTTGACGATTCGATCAACCTGGTCATCTGGGGTCACGAACACGACTGTCGGATTACCCCAGAGAGCGTGCCAGGTAAGGGCTATTTTATCTCTCAACCTGGGAGCTCGATTGCCACGAGCTTGATGCCGGGAGAGGCGCTCCCCAAGTACGTCACTCCTCTTCCCCAGAGTTGTCAACTGTGGTGCATAACTAACTATCAATACAGGCGTGTCGGCCTCCTTTCAGTACAGGGAAGTTCGTTCGCACTCGAGGAGATACCGCTCAAAACGGTCAGGCCGTTCGAAATGGATGATGTCGTCCTCTCTTACGCGGCCGAGCATGGGTCATGTGCCCTGGATGACAGAGACAGTATCACGGCGTATCTGCGCACCGAGGTAGGCTAGGTCTCATTCTCAGTGAAGTGCGTGCTAACCAGCTGTGTAGGTTGAAGCGTTGATTGAGAAGGCGAAGACGACATGGAAGGAGAGAAATGGCTCGGGGAAGAAGGAGATGATGTTGCCGCTCATCCGACTCAAAGTGAGTAGCTATCGTGCATTAGCGACGTGGTGCATGTCATGCTGATGAGACGGTATAGGTCGAGACCTCCGACGCCAAAGAGATGACCAACCCCGTGCGGTTTGGCCAAGACTTCATTGGGCGGGTAGCGAATCCTAAGGATATTCTTCAGTACTACAGAAGGAAGAAGGCCCCTGAGAGGAGTGAGTCGCACGTCTCGCTGTGTGTATACTCTCATAGTTCTTCGCTGACCACATTCTGTGCAGAGGCAAAGAATGTGCCGGACGCGCCTGATGAGGAGAGTGACGAGTCGCAAGACGACGGAGCTGGCGCCACGGTCAACGAGCGACTCAACAAGATGCACATGGACGACGTTGTCCACAAGTATCTGGGGAACCAGCATCTGGAGGTACTGGCGCGAAATGGGTTAGAAGATGCGGTGATGCGCTTCGTGGAGAAGGACGACAGGGACGCGATTAGAGAGTGAGTTTTGGGAAGCTTGCGATGTCGGACGCCAAGGTCCCGCTGACGGAAGTGATGCAGTTTTGTGACGCAATCGATGCGGCGCCAGACCAAATCGGCATCTACCCGCGAGGGTACTGGGAACGACGAGGCAGACCTTGAAGACGCGGTAAGTCTCTTGGATCTCACTCCGTCAACTTTACCAAGCTGATGATCAAATCAGATTTTGGAGTCGAGGGAGCAGTAAGCACAGCCGCTAGATCGTGATCTCCACCTCTATACGTACTGATGCTACTCCGATCAGGGCTGAGGCGCACTGGGAAGCTCACCGGCCAGTATCGAAGCAGGTGCGCCGCATCCTCTAACGCACGCGACAACAGCTGACAGGCATCGCAGAAGGGGAGGAAGAAGGAGGCTGCCAAAGACTCCGACGTCGACAGCATGGGTGAGTTCTGCTTCCAGTTCATATTCAACGCTGGCGTTGGCTAACATGCCGCACCACAGCTGCAGAGGACGACGAGCCGATGGAGGTGGATTCTGACGTGTCGTCCGAGGCGCCAAAGAAGAAGGCTCCAGCCAAACGGGGTGCAAAGGCTCCTGCAAAGGCAGCCGCCAAGGCGCCGCCAAAAGGTAAGGGGAAGAAGGCCAAGGAAGCGTTGGTAAGTGACTGTCTCCCTTCCGAATCATCTCGCTCTCTCCTCTGCTGATCGTCCCCGCTCCCAGTTTATCGCCGACGAGTCAGGCGAAGAGGAGGAAGAGGAGGAGGTGGTGCCGGTACCAAAGAAGCGAGGCAAGGCGTCTGCCCCCGCTGCTTCGTCATCAAAGACGGCACGAGCACCAGCCAAAACACCGGCAAAGGCACCCGCAAAGAGAGGTGCGGCGAGCAAGTCAGCGGGCATGACCCAGTCGCAGTTGACGTGAGTGGGCCTCCACTCGCAGACTGTTTTGTGAGCAAACTGACGGCGCATGGTGTGCAGGTTTTCGAGAGCAGGGACGGGCAAGCCTTCGAAATATGTAAGTCTTGTGCACGGCAATGACAGGAACGTGAAACTTGGACGCTGATGTGCTATGCATGCGTACGGGCGCAGATTGTGCTTTCAGAGGACGAATGAACCTAATCACCCGCTCACGACCTCCCACGACGCCGCTATGCATCGAGAACTCTAAGTACAATTCCCATGAGCACCAAGATGGGCAGCCGGCCATTCACTGGAGAATTTGAAAGGCGAAGGCTTATCAGCGTATGGATGCTACTGTGCGTATCATCACTGACCGACGAAAGTCAGAAGCGGAGTGAGCGATCGGGCAGTTTGATCCCAGTCACTCGAGATCGTCGAACCCACGCTCTCATATCTGAACACAAACGCACCACCGCAGAGGTTTCAAGAGGGTGATGGTGTGGAGGAAACGTATTCCAAAGTGCACCGATCTTGTGGCTTGAAGAAAGTTGAAGACTAAGCTTAAGGAGTGCATCAGCCGGTGTCTAGGCTTGTCAGATCATCAGTTGTCACCAAGTCCCTTCTTCACACCGACAAGTAATCAGTGCTGCAATCTGTTGCCTCCCATGCGATGCCAGCGGGTGATCAGAGACTGCCGCATCACATGCCCGCGAGCATTCGTCTCGTCTTTCACCGACTGAGTTATACAGTCCGTTACATACCCACACAACAGCAGCCTCGATCACGAGAGAAGCAAACGCAGAAGGACGACCATCAGTTCAGCAGCAATCTCATCACGATCTGGTATGTAGATGCACCAACCAACACCACCTGAGTGGTTTCTCTGAACAGGTCGAAGCTCTTATAAAGCTTGGGAGGCTTGGAGCGAGGAGGGCGTGGAAGGTCGACGGTCGACCGACGCCGAGATTAGAAATGCAGGGCGGAGCAGACAGCCGCAGGGTCATGGTCAGCCCCGAAGCTCCTGCTCGGAGTATCATGCCCAGTAATTTGCTGCTAACTTTCTCCAGCCCTGCACGCAACAAGCTCGCAATCCGCACTCTCCTGCAGGACTCCCTGGCGGAACAGCAAGGCGGCTCGAAGCTTGTCGGTGGACGTGCCAGATATCTGGGTCCGGAACAGGGCGCGAGCACCCCCAAAACTAGAAACCTTCTTAGGCCAGGCGGTCACGTCGAAGCGACGCGCTCGCGCGCATGGGTAGGGAAAGTAGCGCTGCACCGGTCGCCCCGGACGAGGCCAAAAGGCAAGAGAAGTGCGATGGATGTGTGTCCACGAGGCTCTGCTCGGTCTGGACTGAATCTAGCTCGGAAACTGGCACGCGGAGAGGGAGGAGGGCGTGGATGGTGCAGGAGAGGGGAACGGCGCGCGCGGTCAACTCAACGGCCAAGGAGGGGCGGCTGTTGAGGGGGGGTGTTGCAAGTGAGAGAGAGCCGCATGCAGATCCTCGGGATGGCATGTGTGCGCCTTGCGGGCATGCATACTGCCGGCCGGGAGAGGCACATGCTGACATCTTTGCGGGTGACTGAGAAGACATGCTGTAAGAATGAGACCCATCATGCCGACAGACGGCCTCAAACGGCCTCAAACGGCCGTCAAATGCTTCATGGTGATGCTGGCATGGTTTCGGGCATCACGGGCAACCAACTGGTCGCTCCCCCCGCTGACCGCTCATGTGGCTGCGATTCCCCGGATTCCAGTCTGCTTGCGGGCCCTGCTGCCCCTGCACCGCCGTAAGCGGCGTCTTCTGCAAAGCGCCAACTCATCATCAGAACTGTCCCGAGAAGAGTGGCCGGCGGATGGCTCTCTACCCGAGACCCAAGGGACATTCCCGCCCGGCTTCCCTCATTTTTCGCCAAGTTCATGATGATGAAATTGTGGTTGCCTTCTTCAAGTTGCATGCCACTTCACATGCCATCTTGACCCGCTGTACGTACTCCATAGGAGCTCGGGTGCAGTCTCTACATACCATACGGGCATGCATTGCGGTTGCGCACCGAATGTCGACATCGTGACGATTCGCCGCGGACCGGCAGGGGACGTCCCAAATCTATGGGCGGTTACGTGATGCTCACGATCATCTCCGAACCATATCTCCCCCCCTTCAACGACGCCCTTCACGCTCCCTTGCTTCTTCTTCACAAGACGTGAGTTCCTCGCCCTCCGACTCCCAAGATCTGCTCGTAATTTGCAGGGAAAGAAGGTGCCGAAGCAATCAGCAGCTCAGCGCCCCGTCCCTTCCCTCTCTATCATCCCTTCCTCCCCACCCCCTTCCCTCATGTTCATCTTGCCCGTCCCCTCTTCCCCGATACACGCCCGCACGCCCCGAAGTTAGCTTGGGGTCGTCGCAGCTAGACTGCCTGAGACTGCATGTCCACCGAGACTCGTGTGCCTTTGCCGGTAGGCTACCGCAACAGATACGGGGAAGGCATGTGGGCCTAGGCAACCGGCTGTTTCGAGCGAGATGAGAGGGCGGGAGGGATGACGAGGCGGCCTTCCTCATGAGCCTGGAGGTATATATGGGTGAGCTTGATCTGGATGGCGAATGCACGCCCAACGCCTGCTTCACGACCTTTCTGTACCACCAGTCCACCACCAGCCAGTCAGCTGCTGACCATCATTTACCATCATGACTATCCAGCCTGTCCCCTTGGCCTTATTAGCCCCTCAGGTCTTTGCCTCCCCCTCACTTTCTCCTCTTGGCCCTCTCACCTCTCTTCCTTCATCCGCCGCTGGCCTCAAGCACCAGCGAATTCTCCTCCTCGTCACCTCCGTCAACTCGTTCACCCAGCGAGTGCTGTCCTACCTTCAGTACCTCGGCTTCACGCAAGTCTCGGTGCAGCTCGCGATCAGCGATGAGGCGATGATCGAGGCTGCGGAGGAGTGGCAGCCCGACTTTGTGCTGTGCCCCTTCTTGACCAAGAAGCTGCCCCCGAGCATCCACAACCGCGTGAGTACCTCTTTCTATTGCGCCATCATCATTATGTGCCGAAGAGAGACCACAAACGCGGTGCAGATCTCTTCTGTGCCCTTGACCGCCGATCCATGTGAAACATGAGCTGATGGTTCTTCACGCCCTAATCAGTGGATAACCCTTGTCGTCCACCCCGGCCCTCCAGGCGATGCCGGTCCTTCATCCCTGGACTGGGTTCTCCTCGGCGACGACGGTACCACTCCCTCCTCCACCGACCTCCTTCCCCATCTTCTCTCGTCCCTCCCCCACCCCGCACCGCAGCGCTCTCACTGGGGTACCATCTGCTTCCAGGCCACGGAAGACCTCGACGGCGGCGCCGTTTGGGCATGGGAGCAGTATGAGCTCCCTGCTCTTGGGAGCGTCACCAAGGCGCAGGTGTATCAGGGGTACCACTCCCCCGCGGCTATGAACGCCGTGATCCACGCTCTCATCCGAGTGCATGCCCTCACCGCCGGTGCCGGCCTGCCCAAGTCTGAGTGGATGAGCGCCACCCCGCGCGTCGAGTGGCAGACCCGCTGTGCAAGCTTGGGGCTTGCCTTCCTCGGCGGCGCTACACACGAGCGCCCGCTCCTGCAGAGCGCCAAGCGCCGTCCTGACTGGAAGGCGCACACTGCTGAAGACGTGCTCCGCGTGCTGGCGGCGAGCGACTCGCAGCCCGGGGCGATGCTGCACCCGCTCACGGGGGACGCAAAAGCATCTCTCTTTGCGTATGGGGCACATGTGCACAAGGAGGTGGCTACGGTGCCGGCTGAGCTGTACACTTCGCGTGGGTGGGAAACCTACGGTGCCGTGCCCGATGGGACGCCACTGGCCACACGAGACGGCGCGGTATTCTTCAAGACACACCAGGCTGCGGGGTGCTCGGCAGGTGTGTGGATCACCCATGGACGAGTGCCGAGGGGCAAGGACAAGCAGATTGACCCCAAGGTGCCGATGGAGGAGGCGATCAAGATGGCGGGGCACGGCAAGGTGCTCGATGGTGTGCGTGAATGGGCGCAGGGTGTGTGGGAAGAGAAGGCGGGCGAGTGGCAGGAGGTCTTTGTGAGGCGAGTCCAGGAGGCCAAAGGGGATGCCATGCTCGTGTACTGGAACTTCTAGTAAGTGACCGTCTTTACACTTCTGATGGACATGACTGACAATTGGGTTGCAGCAACGGAGCGTTCACCACGGACAACTGCAAGACTCTTCTCTCCGCTCTCCAGTGGGCTACTGACCCGGCACGGGGCAACATCAAGCTCCTCGCTCTGATGGTACGCTTCACCTTTATCTCTCTCTCAATGCTCGATCTGACATCAGAACCACAGGGCGGCAACTACTTCTCCAACGGTATCGCCCTCAACACTATCTCCCACGCCGCCTCCCCCGGCGCCGAGACTTGGGCCAACATCTGCGCGATCGACGATATCGTCTCTTTCCTCGTCTCTGACACCTCATCTGAGCGCCCGCCTTTCCTCAAGGGCGTGACCCCGCTGTGCGAGAGGGGTATCACGACGGTCGCGTGCGTGAGGGGCAATGCGGCAGCTGGTGGGGTGGCGCTCGCTACGGCATGCGATGTCGTGCTGGCCAGCCGTGGGGTGGTGTTGAACCCGAGCTACCGAGGGATGGGTCTTCATGGTAGCGAGCTGCACTCGTGAGTCTACCCGGTCGATCCTTTGGCTACCCAAGCTGACAGACTCCGGCAGATACTCGTACCTCTATCGCTGTGGCCCCATTCACGCCGCGGAGATTCTCCGCGATATGAAGCCTCTCAGCACCTCCCTCGCCGCTTCGTACGGCCTCGTCGATCTCGAGCTTGGCACATCTTCCTCCTCCCTCCCCGCCACCGAGCCCATCTTCATCTCCACCCTCCGTTCTCTCCTCTCCGCTCCTTCCTTCTCACCCATCCCCTGCGCGCCTTGGTGCCGACCCGCCCCTGCCGCGGGCCGACCTCTCCTCGACGCCATGTCTGCCGAGAAGCTCTACACCTACACCTCGCGCACGCGCGCTTTCCCCCCGCTGCAGCACTTCCGCCAGGAAGAGCTGTCGCAGATGCTGCTCGATTCGTTCCACCCTGTCCGCTCGGTGCGGTACAACACGCGTCGCGAGAAGTTTATCAGGAAGCTCAAGGCCGGGGACACGCCGGCGCGGTACATGCTGCACGGGCGAGGCGGCCGCGGGGAGAAGGATGAGGAGGATGAGGAGGCGTTTGATGATGCGCCCGGGTGGAAGCGAGGGGAGGAGTGGGCGTGGGCTGGGGAGGAAGTGCCTCCGAGCTTGAGCACAAGTGAGAACCTCCGGATCCCGTTGCTCTACCCCTCCGCGGCGCCCGCGGCTGCCCCCACCAAGGAGAAGTCTGCGGGCCGTCTCGCGGCTGCACCGGAGATGACCGAGCGTCGCCCTTCCAAGACCCCCTCCAGCAGCAGCGAGAGCGACTCTCCTCTCCCCCAGACCCCCGATTTGGCCCACGTCCTGGATTCACCCATCTTCGCCGCGCACTCTGGCCCCGCTTCCACCGCCGCCAGCCCCTCGCGCGAGGCAGCGCAGCAAGGCCGCAAGAAGTCGTTCGGCGCCAAGCTCCGCGCAGCGTTTGGGAGGAAGCCATCGTCTGGTCTCGGGGTCGGTACGATTGGTGAGGTGCCCGCTGGGAAGGACGCGACGTCGTTGAACCCGCTGGGGAGGCCGTTGGGCAAAGGCGAGAAGGAGACGGAGTGGCCGTGCTTGGTGACGGGCGGGGAGGAATGGGAGGGCGCGAGGCGTGCGGGGGGGCCGCGAGCCGAGGAAGTTGCCTGATCTGGCCTAGACTATGTGTGTGCTTGTTGAGTTGGGTCTGAAGTCGATCTTGGTTTCTGATCTTTGATCATCTGCGTGGTTAATCTGTTTTGTAACTCTACTTACGTTCGTCCGTATACGATTCGGTTCATCTTCTGTATCTTTCATGACTTGGATGCAGCTTCAATACGATCTTGCCATGGCCAAGCAGATTACCCACAATTCATTATCCTTTGATCTACTTCCCATCATCTTCTTTATACGCCCCCTATCGACACTCGCACAGGATCGTGTCCTTCAACTACCTCCGACAGATCTCTTCCCCTCCCCGCTCCTTTCATCCCCAGCCGGGCGACACAGGACCTCGTCGCTCAACGCGTTTTGTTGACACCGCCAACGGTCTTGCCCTTGCCAAGCACCTTGCGGCGCTGCTTAAGCATATACGTGTACAGCTGGTACAACGCTATCACCCACCCAAACCCTTTTTGTCAGCTTAGCCCTCAGTCCGTGCAAGTAGGATTAGCTCACCGGGCCACCAGATCACAAACATCACAGCCCTCACACATTCCACCCAGCCCCATCGCCCCTCGAGGCCCTTCCCCCTCGCCTTCGCCAAGCTCCAAAACAGCTGCCTCCCAACGGGACTCTTGACCACCACCTCGCGCCATGGCTCGGGGAGGTACCCTATGGCGTTAGTGAGGAGGGGCGCGAATGCCGGGAGGGTTGAGAATGAGAGGAAGGCCTCGGAGCCGGCGCCGAGAGGGTAAAGAGGGATAAAGGTGGAGTAGCGGAGCCAGTTGAGGGCGGGGGAGGAGATGGAGAGGAGGGACAGGGCGTAGAAGGTGTAGCGGACGACTTCGGTGAGGGACCAGGCGAAGAGCATGGTGGTGAAGAGGGGCGAGTCGTGCGTCTGGCGTCGTTGATGTGTGTCAGTGTTTGGTCTCGTTTCATGGAACAGTAGAGAGGCGACACGCACCACACCAGGAGCAGCCTCGACAACGCCCCATACAGTCCAAACACGGCTCGCAACTTGGCTCGCCACCGTCCCCACCGGGCTCCTCACCCACCCCAACCCGGCATGAACCACCTCAAGCACCGCCAGCGTCTGCGTCCACTTTGTCCACCACCCGAGCCCGTGGAAGTCGTAGCTCCCCTTAAGGTGCTCCACCGCGCGCGCAACAGGCGCGGGCACGGCGTTCCTGCCAAACAAAAGCGGGAGGGAAGACTGGATGCGGTTCAGGAAGTTGATGGGCTGGAGCGGGGTGGAAGCGCCGCGGGGGGTGACGAGGAACCAGACTGTGAGGAGGAGGAGGTGGCCCCAGAGCAGGGCGGAGACAGTGTTGTAGGCGAGGAGGTAGATCTTGAGAGGGGTGAGCTTGTTGCTAGCTGCGTTGCCGACGGATAGGGATTAGTACATGGGTCGGTGCTACAGACTGTGATGGTTCGAAGACCCACCTTGTTTGGCCTGACGCCCAACCCGCTCCTTCTGCTGCTCCCCTCGGCCCTTGGGGCTCGTAGAAGCGGTAGTAGCCATCTTTTCTTTCATGTGCTTCTCCTTGTCCTTGGCTTCTGACGGCGATGGAACCCTCGTAGTAGAGCTGCTCTTCTCCTTCTTACTCGAACTCGAGTGCTTCTCTGACCCAGACGACGAGCTGGGTGCTTCTCTGGCAGTTCTCGGCCTGTTCTCCTTGGAGGACGGGCCAGCGCTGGCTACCGGGTTGGAGCTGGGGTTGGGCAAGCCGGATACGGTCGACGGAGCGACTTTACGCGGGCTGAACTTTTCAAAGATCGGCGTCGGCGCGAGGCTAGCTATTGACGTGCTGGAGGTGCTAGCACTAGCTGTGAGGACCGAAACGGGTCTCTGTTTTGTTGGCGAGGGTACTTGTGTAGTTTGACCGGGTGGAGCGGTCTTGTGCGGAGAGGTTGGAACGGGGAGCTTGGATGGGGTGGGGGGAGCGGGGGAGCTGGGAGTGCTGTGTGTGGGGCTGGGGGCACCGGGGGAGGAGGTGCCGGAAGGTTGGCGGGCCTTCTGCTTTTTACGGAAGAACGAGGGCGGCATTGTCAGTATGGGTTTATGGGAGTGGGCGACATATGTACGAAGTGGGGAGGGATATATGGGGACGCTGGACTCACTGGTTGTCTTGACGACGGGATGGATGGTGAAGGGGAAGGTGGAGATGACGACAAGAAGCGAAACAACGCGACGGAGAACATGAATGTCGCCCGAAGCCGCGACCTTCTTGAGGCTCATCAAGAAACGAACGGCCGCCTGCTCTTTCCGTCGGCGTCTTCTATATATGCGACATACGCTCTCCTACGTATGTACTTGCTGGTCTTTTGCCTGTGTATGCTAGCTAGACGAGACTTTCACGGATACCCATAGCCTGAGTATCTCTTATGACCCGGCACAAAGCTCTATTCCTTCTCATACCCCCTTCCGCCTGACCCGTCCCCTGCTGCCTCTGGCACCTCTGCCCTTTCCTCCTGCGCCGCCATCTCCACGTCACTCAGCCCAAGAACGACAGTCCCTGCAGCATCGACCACCAACACAAGAGCACCCATGCATACTATACATAAACCCCTGCCCTCTACGCCGCCTTGATTCTCTTCCCGATCTGCGCCTGGAAACCAGTCTTGATCGCAGACACCGATCGGCCTGCATAGTAGGAAGGGAGAGGAGGCGCACGTCAGCATGGAGAACATTACCAGAGGACAACAGGTGGAAGGTCACTCACGGGAACCACACGACTCGCAGGTCATGAAGTACAGACGGTTCTCCTTGCCGAGGAGAGTGTCGGGGGACTTGCAGATCTTGCAAGTGACGTACTCGACTGCCGCTCCTTGTCAGTACGGTCTACAGAGCGGCACGATTTAGGAGATACAACTCACCAATGTACTTTCTCAGCACATTCTCGATCTGCTTCTGCGTATACCTCCCCTTCATCACCAACCTCTGCGCACCGTCAACGGACCCCGTGGTACCCAACTCCGAGTACAAGAACTGGATGACGTGCTCGGGCTGCCTGTGCATCCTCCTGCAGATGTCGGAAATGTTGGAGAAGGTGGTCTTCTTGGTACCCTCACGGGCGACTTGGGGGGGAACGATGGTGTAGCGGCGCTTCTCGCCGGCGAGCTCGGGGTTGTGGGCGTGCAGCAGGTTGAAGAACCGCTTGAGCAGCTGCAGAGTGTGTCAGCGTAGCAACATAGGTGCGGAACAGCGGAGAACTGGACCTACCTCCGGATATGTGGGGTCACGGCCCTCAACAACCCACGCCTCCTTGCCAAGCTCCGAGCTCTCTCCCTCGCCGCCTTTTTGGAACACATCATCTCCCAAGTCCCCATCGACATCGCCACCCTCCGCCTCGTTCTGCTCAGCCTCCAGCTCATCGAGCTCCTTCGAGAAATCCGTCGTCTTCTTGCTCTTCTTCTTTTTGACGGGGGCGTCGAGCCCGTCCACAGTCGCGGGCGCCTCGGCAGACTCCTACAGATCGCGTCAGCTCACAGCCCCTTAAATACGGCAGTGCAGCAGCTACGCACAAGGTCAAGGGGGATGTCCTTCTTCTTCTTCTTCTTCTTTTTGAGGTCGGCGAACATGTCGGCCTCGGCGTCCACAGGCTTCTCCGCGGCCGCCTCCGGGGCAGCGCTCTCCTCCTTGGGCGGGGCGGGCGCGTACGCGGAAGACCGCACAGGCTCCTCGACGGCGGGGGCAGCAGGGGCGGGGGCCTCCTCCTCGGCAACGACAACCTTCTTCTTCTTCTTCTTCATGCCGGCGAAAAGGTCGACCTCGGGGTCCACTACGGAAGGTGGAGTGTCAGCGTGAGCGGCGTGGTACTGTAACTCGATGAAAAAGGCTCACTTTTGAGCAGATTTTTTTGCTGTGTGTTGAGTTTCTGGTGTAGGGGTGCTGCTTGAGCTTTTGCGGGTGTCTGTAACAAGTCTATAGGATCTGTGAGTGATCTATATAAAAGTCTGAGTAACGATATGGAGATGCTCCGCGAACAAAGAAGCGTTGTCCACACGAGTCGAGGCGGATTTATTCACTCCCCCCTTTAGCATGCATACGTAACATCCGGGATTTCTCGGCGATATCTCTGTGGCGGCCCCCACTCCGCCTGCTCCGTTCCCTGCACTCGTCGCTACAACGAGCGAGCCATGTATGACTGCACTCCCTATCCCCCTATACCCCACTCACCACTCCCCCAATCCCCCAAAATGTTCGCACGAGCAGTCCGACCCACCCTCAACGTCGCCAGGACGGCCCAGCAGCAGCAGGCTGGCATGGCCACCCTCCGAGAGATCGAGCAGAGGTGCGTGGAGGACTCTCAAAGAGATGGGGCGGGTTTCGTCGGTCGTGTTCGGAGGAGGCGGTATGGTGCATGGCGGATGCATGCATGGGAAGGGGAGAAAGAGGGATGATGGAGATGGGATGGAGAGCAGATGGGGCAGAGCTAACATCGATGACGGTGTAGGTTGAAGTCGGTCAAGAACATTGAGAAGATCACCAAGGTGCGCCATGTCCCACGTCTCTCCGAGTCACGTCCCATCGACTAACCCCTATGCCTCCTCCCACAGTCGATGAAGGTCGTCGCTTCCACCAAGCTCACTCGAGCTGAGAAGGCCATGCGTGAGGCCAAGAAGTACGGTGCCGCCAACAACGGTACGTTACATTCCATTTCCGTCTTCGGCCGACGTGCACCATCTAATCTCTTTCCGGCGTCACAGAGCTCTTCAAGCAGGTCGAGTCTGACAAGACCGACGAGGCCGAGCCCAAGATCCTCTATGTCGGTATCTCCTCCGACGGTGGTCTTTGCGGTGGTATCCACTCCTCCATCTCGCGAACGATCAAGAAGGCCATCGCTGCCGAGCCCGGGTCCCTCGCCGTCGTCGGTGACAAGCCCAAGGCTCAGCTCATGCGTGCCGTCCCCGATGCCTTCAAGGTCACTTTCAACGCCGTCGGCAAGGATGTGCCTACGTTTGCGGAGGCGAGCGCGATTGCGGATGAGATTGTGAAGAACGCTGGGGAGTGGGACGTGGTGAGTCGCGGTGCAGGCGGGGTGTAACTCCAGCACGGGCGAAGCCCTGGCTCTTTGAAAACACCAACTAACCCCCTACCCCGCCCCACAGATCAAGATCATCTCCAACCACTACCTCTCCGCCATCTCCTACGAGGCCGGCACCACCACCGTCATCTCCTCCAAGGCGCTCCAGCAGGCCGCCGGGTTCCAGCAGTACGAGATGGAGGAGGACGTTTCCAAGGACCTCGCCGAGTTTGGCCTCGCCAACGCCATCTACACTGCTCTTGTTGAGGGCCATGCCGCCGAGATTAGCGCCAGGAGGACTGCGATGGAGAACGCCTCGAACGTGAGTCGGCACGGGCAGCGTGGACGTGAGATACATGAGCAAGGGCTGACAGTGCTTTTATGACGCAGAACGCCCTCGACATGATCGGTTCCCTCCAGCTCCAGTACAACCGTGGTCGTCAAGCCGTCATCACCAACGAGCTTATCGACATTATCACCGTGAGCTTGCGATGTGTTGCGAAGGAGCACGTGGAAGAAGCTGACAACTATATGTGCGACAGGGTGCCTCCGCGCTCTAAGCGGACGTGCGGCGATATAGAGATGGCTTGGCGGTGGATGGAGATAAACAATGCTTGTAGCGGAATGTTACAAATAAAGAAGGATCACGTCGGATGTGTGCGATGGAGGGATCGTGGAATGAGAGCGGGGGAGCAGCGAGGTTGACGTGCGGCCTGCCCAGTGCAGTCGAGTGCCGCGTTGCTACCGACGGCCACAGGATGCAGCCATCACACGCACCCTCAAAGGATTGTCCTCCACCTCGAGCTCGCACCTGTCTACAACACCTTGACTCACGAGAAAGACGAGCCGACCCAGTGGGGCCGAGAAAGGGGAGTGTGCGAGTCGACTATCCCATCCCTCAGCCGACCGGCCAGCGCCCACTTACGACAAAGGATTCCATGACAAAGAAAGGTCTCCACCCTTTGGGCCAAATGTATAAAAGCCAGACCCTGCGGCTATCTACTACTGACTTGACTGAAGATAACGTATACAGAGCAAGAGCAAGATGGCAGCCGCAGATGAGCAACCCAAGCCCAACGTCTTCTTCGCTGTGGCGGTAAATGGTGAGTCCTCCTTACCTCCCTCCCCCTTTTCATCACAGACCCCTCGTGTTAACTCCCACCGCCCCGCCCCCACAGGCAAGCCCCTCGGCAGAATCGAATTCCAGCTATACGACACCCCGACTCCCAAAACAGCCGCCAACTTCCGCGCCCTCTGCACAAGCAAGAAACCTGACGGCACGCCCCTCCCCACCGGTTTCGGGTACAAGGGCACGTCGTTCCACCGTGTCATCCCGGGGTTCATGTGCCAGGGGGGCGACTTTGAGAGGGGAGATGGCACGGGGGGGCAGAGTATTTATGGGGAGAAGTTCCCGGATGAGAACTTTGAGAAGAAGCATGATAGTGAGTGGGCGCCACGCGGAAGGTGTGTAGATGGGTGGTCGGGGCTGACGGCTAAGCCTTTGGGTAGAGGCGGGTCTTCTTTCGTGTGCGAATGCGGGGCCAAACACCAACGGGAGCCAGTTCTTCATCACCACCGCCGAGACTTGCGAGTGGCTCGAGTGCGTCTCTCCTCTCCCCCCTTCCCCGTCCCCTTCTCTTGTGTCTTCTCCTTACCATTGCTGATCCTCAAACAGCGGCAAGCACACCGTGTTCGGCGAAGTCGACAAGGGCATGTCCATCGTCAAGGAGATCGAGGCCCGCGGTTCCAAGGACGGCAAGCCGCCCAAGGACAAGATCACCATCGCCGCGTGCGGTGCGGTCTAAGCTCCGCCTGCACCTGGCCTCAGATAATGATGTATTAGAGACAATGCATGTTCTGTCTTGACCCACATATCAACTATCATTAGAGAGACATTCGTGTACGGCCTGTGTGCGGCTTCAGATCCCCCGGGTATCTTGATCTACAGTGTCCGTGAAACAGACTTGAAATTACCACCTAGGCGCAGGCGCTCGTACGGGGTACCTATACACCTCACGTCAGTATCGCGTGTGCTTCCCTGCTCAGTCCCGGGATTGTGAGACGTGATTTGGAACACTCACGAAACAGTCTCGCCCGCGCCTTGACTCTTCTCCACCCGGATATCAAACTCAAGCTCCCCGCCGGGGAGGTACTCCACCGACGCGTAGTTGCGTCGCGGCTGAACCAGCTGTGTTTTGGCAGAAGCGTCAGTCGTGGCTCCTGGAAATATCGCCATAAGAGACAGGAGAGGCCTACCTTGCGCTTGAGGGTAGAACCGTCAGTGTCCTTGTCGAATAGCGGGAGCATGGTCTCGTCCGTGTGGTCTCCGTCTGACCAGCCCCATATCGTCAGCTCTAACCCTTCGACATTCTCGCCAGAAGCATCCAGCTGCACAACTCACGCAAAGTCCTATGCTTGTTCGCCCCCAGCATCGCCACCATCCTCGCCGCCCCAGCCGGCGGCGGCGTATTCACAATCGCGCTCGTCACCACATTCAACATGTACCTCTCATCCTTCTCCGGCAGCACGCCCTTCCCACCCTTCTCCTTCTTCGTAAACAGCACCCCCACGGCAGCAAGATGCACATCCCCACTGAGGAACGTGATGCGGACGTGCAACTCGCGCGCGAGGGCCTGGCACTCGAGCACGAGCCAGTTGCGCTCCTTCTTGTGGGTGTTGGCGCACCAGTGGTCGTTGAGGTCGTCGAGAAGCTCGGAGGCTTGGTTGAACTTGTTGACCATGCCGCCGAGGCCCATGGCGTTGTGGCGGGCGAGGATGTTGAGGGGGTTGTATTTCAGGTCGAGGAAGTGCTCGAGGAAAGACATCCGCGGGTAGGCTATATCACGAGGTGTGGTGTGCGGCGTAAGCAATCGGTAGTGCTCGGAGGGCCGCCACGACTCACCGATAGGCACACCCAGCAAGATCACCAGCTGCTCAATCCCCTGCGCTTTCCGCACCTCCTCAAACGCTTTATCGTACGTCGACCGCGCACAGATCTGCGACAGCTTTCGCTCGGCACGGCAGTCGAGCGCTAGCAGCAGCACCTTGGGGCCGAGGTAGACGACGAGCGAGTGGGTAGGGAAGGGGATCCACGGGCCGTTCTTCTCGCCGATGAGCATACTGCGGAGAGCGTGGGTGCCAGGGGTCGGGTTCACGCCGTCGTGCTCGTCTGCGGAGGGGTCAGTGGCGTTCGTACGTCAAAGGCGAATGGCGTTCGTACGTCAAAGGCGAAGGTGTACTGACCATTGATGAAGAGCTGGAAGATGAGGAACCACTGCAAAAAGTGTCAGCGTTCGGGGACGACACCATGCAGCACGGGCCTTCAAACTCACGAAGTAACCTCTTGACCCCACAAACGACATGACGGGCGACGACTGAGTCTCATCATCGTAAGTGCCAAAACCATCTATTGCACAAGTCAGCTATGTAGATCCAAGAGCTATGCCATCATAATGTAGCCCACCGATCAAATCGTGGTCGTCGAGCATGTTGACCCTACGGGTAAACTGTCAGCACGTATAGAGGAGCTCATAGGTCAGCCCATGTGACGTACATGGGAATAGAGCAGTTCGCTCGACCAAACGCGTTGCTCCTAAAGATCTTGCAATAGTGGTTGAAGCTACGCCTCGTGTCAGCTGGCTGGTTGCAGGGTTCGAAAGCAGCAAGTAAGGCAGCTCACTAGAATCGGTCAATGGCGGAACGCTATGAACCGGCGTTGTCAGCTAAAGCCAGTATGAACTGAATGATGCAGCTGACCATTTCATCGGTAAGCGGGTATGCAAGCTTGCTCTTCCTATCGGGGGCGTTGATCCACCCTACCCATCGACCCATAAGCTCAGTTTCGTCCAACATCGAGCGAAAAACTTGAGCTCACCTTGCAGCTCCGGCTCCCTCGTAAGCGCATCACAGTAGATCTGGTCCCCACCGCCAACCATACAGTGGAACGCCTTCTCGTTGTGCTTGAGAAGCAGGTCCTCCCAGACGGGGTCGTACCCCGAGGGATAGTTACCCTTGAAGTCGTCGGGGTTGACACCGGACGAGAAGCCTATGACGCACACATGTCAGAAGGGCTCCAGCTGGGTATTTCTCATTGTCAAGGTATGGCGACTCACCATTACAGCTGTGGGCCGCCCATCGGAGGTTCTGCCCCAGCGCAGGCACCACAAAGTCCATCTCCGCCCCCCCGTTCAGCCTGTACCGCACGGCCATCTGGACGCGCTGGAGCGGAATGTTGAGCAAGAAGCGGAAGAATGAGAAGGTGCCTTCTTTGGAGGTGTAGGTGTGGATTTTCTCGGCAGTGACTGTTCCGGGTGGGAGAAGGACGACTTCGGGCTCGTGTAAGGTGGGTTGCTCGGGCGTAGGCGGAGTGTAGGGGTGGAAGGAGAGGGACAGGGCAGGGAGGGGGTTGAGAATGGAGCCTCTGTGCATGGTGTCAGTTAGGTTTGAGCATCCATAAAGATTCGACAAAGCTCGACTCACTCGTCGCGAACCACCTGGTATAAATAGGGTCAGTACGCCTGTTGATTGAAGTTCATGTTGAGAGATCTGTCCGAACTTACCACAAGCGCACCGCCTTGCCAAACATTCTCCTTCACAGTGTAGTACGCCAAAAGCGGACCACACATCAACTGGAGATGCGGAGTCATCGCCCCGCTCACACTCCAATGCCTCTCCATCCCTGGCCTGCCCCCGTTCTCCTGGCCGGGCACGTGCAACATCCCACCTCCGCTCGCACCAGCTCCTGGGGCCTGCCCTTGCTGCCTGTACTTCTCGACTTCCTCCGCCGTGGGACCCGGGCTTGTCTTGGTCCCACCCGCCTCGCCGCCAATCTCCAGGGCACCCTTGTCGACTCCGCTCGGTGCGCCGGCATCCTTCTTACCCCCCTCTTCCTCCTTCGTGCCCTCCGTGCCGCCCGTACGGCCGGCCTTGTCGTCCGCATTCACGTGGGGAATGTTGTGCACGCCAGGACCGGGGTGAGTGGGTGCACCCGTGGGTGGCACATTCCCGTCACCGTTGGCCCCCGCAGGGTGCGAGAGGGGCTGGGCAGGCTCGTTGAGCGAGCCCACGATCTCGCCGCCTTGGGAGACGGCGACGGGGTCAGAGCGGCCGGTGTAGGTGTGGAGATGCAGCGCGGGGTGGGCATAGTAGCTTGCACGCGCAGCAGCTGTGTGGGGGAGGTAGGAGTGGCTGTCAGTGCTGGGCGGCGAGCGATGGGGCGGGCAACATACCGGCGGCCGAGCGAGCTTCATGCTCTGCGCGGTGCTTGGTTCGGGGTGAAGTATAGTCCCTGTTTGGTGGTTAGCTGAGCTCTTTTCTTGGAGAAAAAGCCACTTACATGGCGGCTGCTGCCTCTGGGTACTGTTTGCTTGTGAGTGGGTATTATAGACGCAAGGACAATGCTGCGTTGGGCTGAAAGAGCAGAGTCAGTGTGCGAGCGATGCGGTGTGTGTGCCTGGTTGCTTCTTCTGCATGCGCCCCCAACAAAGGAGTCGCGTGTCTGGGCTGGGGCTGCCCAGACACGGCCACTCGGGGGGCGGGTGTGGCACTTGAACTCACCCAACGTGAAGAGTGTCCAGAGGGTGTACAACTCAAGATATAGATGCAAGAGGAGCAAGAAGCATCGCCCAATGGAGAAGGTATATTTACACCCACCACACCGCTAATCAGTGCCAAGACTTTTCACGCTGATGACATCACCACACTTTGTTTACACAATTTGCTCCCGTTATCTCTCGCCACTGGGGTAATCCATATGGATGACCATCGCCGCCAGTAGTACTTGCTACTATTGTCAATTTCAGAAAACATAGTCGGCGTGAGTGGAAGTAGTCTGCTCTCTATCACCTGTCATCAAGCCAATGGTGTTGTCCTTGTTGAACGACGCATGAGTAGTCCGAGCCTCACTCTTCTGATCCTCGTCCTTTCCAATCTTGGTGCTTAGGGAAAGCCTTCCTCCCTCCTCGTCCCAGAGAAGTGTCGCTCGCCACAGCCTTTTATCGTCGTCCATCTGTGACCTGTTCATCATCATGAGTGATTTGGGCGTGACCCATCTTTCACCGTCATGAACCAGGCCCTCAAAGGGACTGCTGCTGTCCTTTGAGGCTGCCGAAATCTCGTCCTCTTTCCTCAGCGTTTCAGTGAACCCGTGGATCAAATGCAGGTGTATAGCCTTCCCCGCCAGATTCCGAGCTTTATCAGGCTTTATGGATTGGTCCCCAAACTTGTCTTTGATGGTCGGCAGAGCAGTCATGAAGAAGTTCACACTTTGGTCCTCGATTCTCTCAATGATCAGCGCGTAGAGTTGATTGATTGCGGATTCATGATCTTTTATAGGCTGTGCTTGTGCTCGCGTGAGACCCTTCTCAGACGGAGGGGGCAGAGCCTTGACCTCCCTGTGAAGGTTGAAAGCCTCAGACAGAATCTGATCGCGCTGGGTGCCCATGGTACCATCGAATGCGTCAATGTTGCTAGCCGCAATCTCGGAGGTCCACTACGTGAAGAAGCGATAGGTGGCTCATTACGAGTATCAACTTCTACAGGAAGTATTGCCTCACCGCTGCAAGTCTGAACTGTAAACTCACGACGTTACAGATGTCTGGCTCTGTCCACACCGTGTCGGGCTGCGCCGGGCGCTCCGACGGGCGCCAGTCAGTGGCAAAAGACACAGTCCGTTCCCACCGACCGGTAGCATATTATCCAGATCCTTGAGCAACTTCACAGTCCAAGGTCGGCTGCGAGCACTATCTTTGGGAGCGTCTGTGCCGAAAACATCGTTCCGAGGGACGTTGATCTCGGTTGTGTTTTCGTTCTTGCTAGAGTAGGAAAGGAAAGTGTTGCGCGAGTCGCTAGCAGATATCTGCGAGCTTGAAGTACCGTCAAAGTTGAGAAAGGGTTGGAAGGGGTCTTCCTGATCGCCTGTAGGGATACGCAACTCGCCGACACCCCCGACCACTGACCAGGAAGAAACCACTCATCAGCATTCTTCCGATCCCAGCTCACAGGGTCCCCCTCGGCGCCGGAGATCTACGTGCACGGCCGCCCGAACCACTGATGACTCCCAGAACGGGTCGACCGGGCAACGCTGACAGTTTGGTGACTAACACAGGGGAGAAGTGGGTGTGATTAATAAAAGGCCCGGTTGGTACTCGAGATGAATGTGGTATGGATAATCGTTAGCTTGAGTCAGTATGGCTTGGATGATTAGTAGAGTAGATAGGCCTCGACGATGGCCATAAACGTCATTGATATTCATAGTGAGAATCGGAACCCATAAACCCCTAAAGAGTGTAGAGTACGTATAGGACAGCTGTCGTTACAAGAAACCTGTATCCTCCTTCTCGTCAATCGTCAAAGCCATGGTCGCATTCGCAGCTTTGCGCTTCAAGAACTACCCCACGGCACTGTCGGTCAGCACCTACCACAAGGTCGAAGTTCTCGTTGGCTCACTGATTGCGTCACCTCCCTTCCAGGAGCTTCATCGCGGTCACCCTCGGGTCCTGCTCCTCACCCTCCTTCGCCTCCTGCACAGGCAAACACTCCGCCGGAGTCCCCGCACGCTCCGCACCTTGCTCACCCATCTCCGCGCTCGCTGGCCTGACACGCGGCGGAACAGGGGTGTATGGGTCGGCCGGTTGCGTGGTCGTCTCCCTCGTGCCCATCTCCGCGTCTT
The DNA here is from genome assembly GCA_036427605.1 of Cryptococcus sp. DSM 104549. Lineage (NCBI taxonomy): Eukaryota > Fungi > Basidiomycota > Tremellomycetes > Tremellales > Cryptococcaceae > Cryptococcus > Cryptococcus jaspeensis. The sequence goes on along the minus strand of CP144044.1, from coordinate 4,634,534 downwards.
GCCTGATCCTCTGGCGCGCCGCCCGTGCCCTGCGCTCGCGGACGAGCTTGATGAGGGACCTGGTGTGCAGGACGAAGATGATGATTATCGTTCCCACGCCGACGATGATGAGGACGATGGCCGCGATGGCGACGCCCATGTTCACTTCCTCGGCGTCGGAGGACGGCGACTGGGTGGAGGCGGCGAGGGGAACGTCGGTGGATGACAATGTGGCGATGAACAAAGAGTGGGTAGAGGTGTGAGGCTTGGTAATTAGGGCGGTAGTGGTGTGGTGGAGGGTGGTAGGGGGCGGGCCGGATGAGACGTGGCTGGCCTGGGAGGATGACAGCGACAGCCGAGCGCTCGAGGCCGACACGGCGGTCGTCATGGCCGTTCTGGTAGCCGTACCGGTAAAGGTGTGGGTGCGGGTAGAAGGAGAGGCGCTCAGGCTGGCGGAGGAAAGGCCAGAGGAGGAAAGCGAGGGGGTTTGGAATGCCGTGTCGGTGAGGTCCAGCGTTGACGAAGTAGAAGACGCGGTGGAAGGGGTAGCCGAAAGGGTGGAGCTGTCTGGGAAGGACTGGATGAATGACGACTCGTCGCTATACGACGACAATCCCGTCTCGCTGGCGGTAGCGACGGCGGTCTCATCATACGACGTCGTCGCAGACCTGTTGCTCATCAGCTCTGTCCTGTGTACACCAATCACCGGTTGCTAGCTCACACAGTTTCCTCCTGGCCGTACCAGTCCTCGGTCGACACCGCCGTCGTACCATACTGAGAGTCCCAGGCTGACTCCAACGCCGTGACCGACCCAGTTGCCTGCGCCTCCTGCTCCCAGACTTGGGTAGCCGTGGTCGAGTCCGTCGCCGTGCCGGCATCCACCTCCATCGCCCCACTCTCCCACTCAGACTCATACGTCTCCGTCCCCGCCTCGGTCCACGCTTGGGTTCCCACCCAGCCCCTGATCTCCGACGCCGCCGCAGACCCAGACTCCTGGACGGTCCACCACTGGTCGCACCCGTCCCTCTTGGCTTGTCCACCAGACTCGGTACTGTAGAAAGTGAGTGGTTGGTCAGCTTGGCAGGATAGTGTGAGATGTTGGCAGGTGACTTACTCGGTAGCGGTGTCGTCACACTTCGGCGGCGTGGCAAAGAAGATAGTCGGCATTGGAAGCGCGTCCTTCACAGCCTGCGCGTCGCCATTCCAGCCCGCGACACCCACATCACCCTCTTCTCTCTTCATGATTGCCGGGATGCTGAGAGTGGCGGGGGCGTCCGGCCTCGCAGGCGGCGGGGCGGTGGCCAGGTTGATTGAGCGGGGGTGGTAGTCGAACGAGAATCGGGCGGGGGTAGCGACGAGGCGGGTGAAGAAGACGATGGGGAGGCCGATGACGAGGACCATGATAAAGAGGAGGGTTCGGGGGGCGATCACCTTGGACGCGGGGAGTAGGGGGCGAGAGGTGAGAGGGAGGACACCGGGTCCTCGGCGGAGGGGGAAGAGGCTCGCGGCGGCGTGGTTGGACATGTCTAAAAGAAGGTGTGCCGTAGGGGCTAGTGAGAGTGATGAAGAGCCACCGGGGAGGTGGTTGGGGCAAAGTCCACAAGAAGGGGAGGGATAAGAGACTTGAGTATGTTGAGAGGAAGAACGTTCATGAGAGATAGATTCGAGTTCGATGTTGAACGAGTTATTGCAGCGTGGGAGCAGGCACAAGTGGGTCCTTTGAGCACGGACATCTTCCCGACGATCACGGCTATTTCTGTCTATAGTGAGCTTGGTACTGCTACTTATGTATGCTGGCGTAGATCTTAGTCCGCTCTACGCAATGAGAGTGATGCGTTGAAGGGCGATATGGTTGAGAGATAGACAGTTCATGGAGACGCGGCCCCTTACGCCGCCACGGGCTCCTCCTCGGCCTTCTTCTTCTTGACCTCTATCTGTTGCAGTCAAGACGCGTCAGCTCCACGAATCGTCTCAATGCCACCCATACTCACTCTAGTGACCTGATCGGCCGGTGCCCCCTTCAATACCCCAACCTGTGCCCGAAGCATCTCCACGATCTCGTCACCGACATCTCCCTGGATGACAATCTCGTCCTCGCCTTGCGGGTTCTTACTGACACTGCTCCCCGTTGCGAATTTGCCGGCAAACAGCTTGGCAGCTTTTTTGAGGTCGATACCAAACAGCTCAAGGTTCTGGACGTGCGTCTGGTGCTTGCGCTTGGTACGTTCCGATCGTTTGATAATGATCTGTGGAAGGGCGCCGAAGGTCAGCCTGGTCGACATCGTGGGTCATGCAAACTTTTGCGCACCTTGGTGGATTCCTTCTTCTTAGCCTCCGCCTCGGCCTTCTTTGTAGCCTTCTTCTCTGCCTTGGCGGCGTCCTGCTCCAGCTTCTCCTGCTTCTCCACGGACAGCGTCCCGATCCGGCTCGTCAATGCTCCTGTAGTGAGCGTCAGCCCCTCTGTTGTGACAAATCGGCAGTAACCCGCACAGAGAATCTCCAAGCTACTTACCCTCTCCCCAAAGACGCTCAAACTCGTCGTTGTCGTGCTCCTCGAGCCACGCCTTGCACTTGGTGAAAGATGGGCCGAACTCGCAGTACTCGGTGGGGAGGGAGCACACAGAGCAGTAGAAAGGAACGACGGGCCTTGCGGAGGATCCGCTAACTGCTGACGCCATTGTCGTGGTGTTATGTGAGTGTGCTTGGGGTGGGTGAAGAGTATCGATATGAGGGGGCGGCAGCGATATACAAGATGGATTGACCGCCGTCTTGAAAGGATTCGGCCGTCATCATCAAGGACTTTCTGAGCGGATTCTGACGGGATCAAATGTCACGGCTCGTGGGTCGTGGCCAAGACCAAGAGCATCAACATCAACGATCCACTCTTCTGATAGTTGCCTCTCTTCCTTCTTCCTTACTCTTCAATCGACTACCAACTCATCTTGCTATCACACCTTCGACACCAATGTCAACAGCCGACCCGTCATCTACCGACAGCGGAGAAGTCGCTTCAAGAAAGCGCAGAGACAGCAGGGCTACCGCAATTGAGAGCCTCCGCGCCGCCATCCACGCACGCAGTGCTCGCACCGTCGTTGCCCCACCCGCCAACGTCTCCGACACTCCTCCCGCCCCTCCCCTTCCGCTAGTCCGCCAGAAATCCGAATTCAGCACTGCAACTCTCCGCGAGATCCCTCCGTTCAACCTCAACAAGCGCCGCCCCTTGAGCATGTCGGCTCATACGACAGAGAGGAAGCTGCTCGACGCGGTGCCGATCTTCGAGCGAGCGAGCAGGAACCCATTCTTTGACGGGAAGTCGAGGGAGATGGAGAAGTGGGATGGGACGGTGTTTAACCCCTGGGTGCATGGGAGAGTCAAGCACCCCAAGCAGGTCAGGCTGAAGTGGAGGTTTGATGGAGGGTCGAGCTTAGAACTGACTCCTGTCCCGGAGGTGAGTGGGCTGATACTGTTGCGCGCGCGCGTCCGTTGCTAAGTCTATCTCACAGAAGCCATCAAGATGGACATCTCGAGCCGCAACACCCAACCCCAGCAACGGCCACGCGGACTGCTCACCCCTTCCTGCTGCCGCCTCTCTCCTTACCCACAAGACAGGCCCTCCATCTACTCCCGTCAGATCCCCCGTCAACGCTCGACAGAAGCTATCACACTCGCCAGAACCCAAGGTCAAAGTTGGCCCCGACCAGATCACATACCCACGTCTTTCGTATCCGCTGGAAGAGCTGCCCACTGGGTTCCTGGAGTACGGCGAGAGGCAGAGAGTGATGGCGGTGGACGTTATGTCGGACTTCAACCCTGTGAAGCACAGAGAAGCAAAGCACAAGGAACCGGAGGAGCTGAAGAAGGTCGGGCTGGGATGGCCGTATTCTGGAAACCCGAAGCAGTGTCATGGCGATCTCTACGCTGATACAGAGGTGAGATTGATGTCTATGCACCTGGAAGATGCTAACAGCCGACTTTCTCTAGATGTCTATCGACCAGCCACCCACAGTCCAGGCCAGACAACCCATCCCTCTTCCCGCCAAACCGCCACCCCCAAGCACCCCCATCTCTGGCACGCCACGCCACAATGCGTCGCGACATGCATCTCCTCACCGCGTATCGCCGTGGGAGCCACCTTTTCCTCCCACGGCGGCGGGCACTCCGCTCATGGGCTCGCCATGGCAGCCGTTTATGATCCCAGAGATGGCGCCCGTGCGACCTGTGCCCATGCCGATCCCCTCATCATTCCCGCCGCCTATGCTCCCTCAGCAGTACCCTCACCCTATCCCTTCACACCTCAACTCCCCCATGCAAATTCCCCCGCACCGGCCGCGCCAACCTCTTTCCCCTCCAGCCCCCATCCCGACTGGCAGCTACCCCCTCATGCAGTCTGCGTCAATGCAGTCCACCCCGCCGGGCCCGCCCCTCGCCCCCCGCCTGACCCGCACCAACACCACCGGCTCCTCCTTCCTTCGCTATGGCCACCAGAACTCCCCAGGCCCGCAAGGACCGTCCTCTCCCCAGGAGGGACCGCCCCATCGCCCTCGCGCTTCAATCATCTCATCCGTCGCCGAGCCCATGAGCGCTACCAACACGCCGCGCGGGAAGCGCGTGTACAACATGTCGATACAGAAGAAAAGGATGGCGCCAATGAGCATGGGTCCTGGTGTGGGCATGGGATTCGGCCAGGGTGGCCCGATGGAGCCGCCGCGGAGGCAGTACTACCGCGTCAGCGGACGCGCGCCAGACTTCTGGGGAGGAAACCCGCCGAAGCCCGCCCCAGCCCCCTCTGTCCCGCCCTCCTCTCCCGGCACCGACAAGAGTGACCCCTCCGCGGACCACAAGACCGCCGCGGGGAATGACGCCGACTTCAACCCCCTGGAGCATGGTCAGTCAGAGTGGGCTTGGTTGCGGGGCCTGGAGTGGGGGTACGGCGGGCAGCTGGTGCAGCTGGGACTGGATGTGGAGCTGATGAGGGTGAGGATGGAGGAGGCGAGGACGGAGGCTGCTGGGTCGTGGAGGGACTATGACGGATCTGTGTAGAGAGGGGGATGGAGGGGTACAGGCGGGTGAGGAGAGGGGATGCACGGGCGGGGGGTGCGGCGAGAGGGGTCAGAGAGACGCAGGACGATCGACGATGTCACTGGAACGCAGTACCTCATACTATATCATTCAAATCATGCATTACCGAGTCACTTGTTCGGCAGATGTCAATGGCTTAGCCGGACAGCCTAAAGCACATCCCACGATCCCCACACACCTCCCGTTACTAGACACGGAGATCGGTTTCAACTCCGTTGTTTGGCGCCGCGCAGCACTTGACCGAGGCCACCAACACATTTCATGTCGGCACAGCCCTCTACTTATCCCCTCACAGCAGCACCGTCTCTCCCAACGGCCAGCCAGCTCAGCCTTTCTGCCCGAGCTACACAGGCGTTAAGCCAACGTTTCAAAATGGCACTCATGAGGAGCTGCTCGAATCTCGTGATCGGGTGCTTCAAACGCGTCGAGCACTTTGCGGACTGGGTAACAGGCGCTGCGGGGCCGTTTTTTGTCTTCTTGTGCTGGACACTGATCATCGGAGGTGGTGTAGCATTCTGTGAGTTCTCGGCCGTCTACGGACGAGACGCGTGTTCTTCACCTTGACAAGCTGCCATTTGAACTGCCGGTCGAAGAATCTTCAGCTGACAACACCTCCCTCAGTCGATGTGGTCGCCCGCGAGCTCTCTTTCCTCGGCCTCATCCTCCTCTCCCCTCTCCTCTCACTCGTCCCCCTCAACCTCTACCTCCAATACTACCTCGTCACCCATGTACCCCCCGGCTTCCCCTCCCCGCGCGCCTCAGGCGTTGACAAAAACATGACATGGCTCGTGCCGGACCCGAAGAGCTTCTGGTCGAGCGAGCGCTGGGGGTGGAAGAAGCGCGCGAGGCCGCTGACGGGGCTCAGTGGGGTTTGGGAGGGGGGAGATGCGGGGAGAAGGGTGAGGAGGTGTAGGAAGTGTGATGGGCCGAAGCCGGAGGTGAGTTGTGCCAAGACGGGAGATGAGGTGAACCCTTCAGGATATGAGCGTGGCTGACCAGAGGGGCTTGGTAGAGGACTCACCACTGTTCGGTGTGCAAGCGGTGTGTCTTGATGATGGATCACCACTGTCCATGGATCAACGGATGTGTACGTTCGCTACTTATCTGCTGGCAATACATAATGCTGACGCGACCTGTCACAGGTCGGGCTTCACAACCAACGCCATTTTGTCCTCTTCATGTAAGCTTCTTAAACACCCAAACCATGCCGGCGATAGCTTATCTTTTGAATTTGAAAGGGCATGGCTCTCACTGGGCTGCTGGTCAGTTTGCGCACTAGGTTACTCGCGCTTCATCGACACCTTCAGCTATCACTCTGTGGTGCGTCCCTCTCTGCCAATACCGAGTATGGTATGTGGCTAACTTAGCTACACAGTGGCCCGCATACACTCCCAAGCTCGGGTACACTTTGATATATGTGCTGTGTATCGCCATAGGTTAGTACTGGCTTTACTCACTCAAATCCTTTGCTGACCACGAGCTCACGGCCCGCAGGTGTCGCCGTCCCCGTGCTCATGATGTGGCATCTGTACATGATCTCCTGTGGCGAGACATCCATCGAGTCACACGACAACGGATACCTCGCGGACAAAGCCAAGGCAGAAGGCCTGGTAAGCTAGCTTTTCTAACATAAATAAGCGTGTCAGCTTACTCGTGCTGCTCAGATCTATCTCAACCCGTACGATCTCGGACGGCGGCGGAATCTCGAGCTGTTCTTCAACCTCGGTCCTGGCGGATAGTACGCACGCTCCCCCCCCCGGTTCAGCGCAGCCGCTAACGTACCCTGTTCAATGCAGCCCCGCTAGCACCCTCTTCTTCCCCTTTATCATCCCTCCAACCACCAACGGCTGGTCCTTCCCCCGCCGCCCTATACCCTCCCACCCTCCTGCTCGGCCTACTGGGTTACACGCGCCCGAGCTGGCCGAGGGGCTTATCGCGCGGACCAGCAGTTCGCAAGGGTTAGGGCTGGGTCTGGATGTGGGGACTCACGCGGAGGACGGTCAGGGGGGTTATGTGATGGGAGATGATGGGAGTTTGACAGATGATGAGGAAGGAGGTGGGGGGTGGATGAGTTGAGGAGGACCTGGGATTGCGGTGAGAGGCGGTGAGAGTTTGTTTACTGAGGTTCTAGTGCTTGGGAGGCTGTGAGTTTGAGGGGAGAGTCCGGGTTGCCAGTGATACCATGCATGCCGCCATAACGCTTTCAGATAGGAGTACAGGCTGCTCTACTACGTAGCTTACATAGTAGTCTCCTCGTTGTTACAACAATGCTCCCCTTTTGATATTGAGTCCACTAACGTCTCGTTGCCCTTTGCTTCTCAGTCCGTCCCCTATTACAGCTCATGGCGCCCCTCCATGCCTGGCTTCCCGGCCCGCACCCGCTGTTGATATGGCCAGTGCAGCACCAGCACCCGAGTACTATCAATCGCACCACACACACCACCAGCGCCACACACCACCACACATGGCCAGTCACGTGGCCGACGGTTAATGACGCGAGCGCGAGCCTCATCTTGCCAGTCGCGTCAACTGCTATCTTCTTCTCGATTCAAACAACAATAAGATCTTCCCTTCTCGACTGCACTCGCTACCGCCTTCTTCAACACTATGGACGCCTCTATCAAGGGGAACAACATTCGGAGTAAGTCGGAGCGCTTCCATAAAGCGGGCACCTCGTCTTTCTCACACGGCCCCTCGCTAACCTTGCCTATGATCAGCGTTTGTCCGGCTGTTGCAATGCGCGTCCAAGTTTGGAGACGACCTACACATCAGCGTGGGCGCGAACGTGGTGAGTCTGTGTCCTTACCTCTATCTCGCGGATTTGAGCTAATGTGGAGCACTTCGATTAGTGGGAGATGTCTGTCACGAGCTCAAGCCAGTCTGCCTACTGCCTGTTCAGGCTGGAGAAGGGGTTCTTCAGCACCTGGAAACGGAGAGGGCGGAAGTCTGAAGACGTGACTTGTCGAATTCTGGTCAAGGTGTGTACTTTCATTTGGGTAGTAGGCAGAGCCATTACTGATGTTTACCTGCTTGTTCCCAGTCAATCCTTGCCGTCTTGAGCAAGTCTTCCCAAATCGCCACAGTGCAAAAGCTCGACTTGCGAATAATCGATCCGTCCAGTGATCTTCGGCCTCGTAACCAACGGCGGAGAAGGAGGCAGGGTACTGCTGAATCCGACGAGACGGAAGAGGGAGATCGGAAGAGGTTCGTCGGGGACGAGGAGAGGTACTCGGACGATGAGGAGGCGAGAGGGGGGATCGAGGCGAAGCTCGTGATTCGGCTCATGTGTAATCATGGTGAGTTGGAAAATCTAGATTATTGACGTCGCTAACTTGACAATCTATCACATAGGTGTCACCCGCAAGCACTCGCTGCATCTTGCGTCGTCTGACTTCTCACGCGTAGAGGTCAACCCCGAAACCACCCCCTCGGGCTTCGTCATCTCCTCCCGTACCCTGCGCGACTGGCTCGACCACTTCTCCATCTCCTTCCCTTCCGGTGGTGGCGGCGGGAACGCTTCAGGTGGACTCAGTCACTTGGGATGGATGTTCACGAAGGATAGCGTGAGGGTCAAATCGATTGAAGGCGGCGGGACGGCGATGACAGGGCTGAGCACGGAGATCAAGGTGGACGTGGATGAGTTTGAGGAGTATGAGGTGATGGAGGACAGAGTGGATCTCCAAGTGCCAATGAAGGAGTTCAAGGTAGGTCACTTGCGCACTCCACTATATCGTCCATCACTCACGCCACTTTGACAGGGCACTCTCACGCTCGCCGAGCAGATGTCGATCACTCTGAACGTCTGTTTCTCCAAACCTGGCCAACCCCTTACCCTCACTACCATGGAGAACGAGCTCGAAGACATCAGCCTTTGCGCTGTCATTTCCACCGTCACCTCCGAGGTGTTCAAGGACGTCCTCATCCCAGGCCAGATCCCGGCGCAGGACCGCGACGCCCGCTCGCGAAGTCAGACGGCCACTGCCGAGCCAGGCGAACCCAACGCGTCTGCCCGCCGATCGAAGGTGACGAGCCAGAGACTCTCGAAGCTCGAGTTCTCGGTGAAGCCGTCGCCTCGAGACGCGATGGTTACTGTCTATCTCCCCCAGAACGACAACAACGCGTCTCAAGGCTTCCAGCGTGCGCCTTCTTCATCCGCCCCACGCCACATGCAGGACCCCACTGGGTCCCAGCGCGCGGCATCGGCTCCCCCTTCCGCCCGGCCAGGAAATCAAGAACCCCTATTCTTTCCCGGCAGTCAAGACGACCTTGACAACGATGCGCCTCCAAGCCAGGGTCAACGGCAGCCTGTCCGGATGACGCAGCAGGAGGTGCTCGAGCTTGCCGGGCTGGGTGATATGGATCTCGACGAGCTCGGGGACGAGCTCGATCTAGAGGAGGAAGAAATGCGGGCATCGCAGATGGCAGAGTCTCAGACTCTGTCTCGCGATCATGTATCCGCGGCCGCGGCTGGAGCCGCGGAGGGCGTGTCGGCGGCAGTGGGGTATGGGAACCTGGAGGAGGATGAGACGATGGACGACAGTGATCTGGGGGTGCGGCCTGAGTGGATGGACTCGACGATCGAGCTGCCAGCGCAAGGCCCGGGCGGGGTCTCGGTGCAAGACGAATTCACGTGGGACACGACGATTGATCTGGGACAAGCGGGGGAGAGTGTGATGGCGCAGCTTGATGGGAGGGTGGCTGGTGGGGCTGGCAAAGGGAAGGACAAGGAGGAGATCCCGGGGGAGAAGGAAAGTGCGCAAGAGGTCACGGCGGACCTGGATATGGAGTGGATTGACGACGAGGACGAGGACGAGGACGACGAGCTGGGGATGACACAGCTTCCCAAGTCGAAGGTGAGGCCGTCTGACTCTGACATCAAATGACACGCTGACAACGAACACAACGCAGTTTAAGCCGCTTTTCGACGATTGAACGGCTTCAAGAAGAATCATTTGCATTGCATCTGGCACGGATACATCGGTCGTTTTAGGTATACGGATTTGTTGTACACATAAAGTAGTAATCATGCATGCTCATCGGCATTGACTTCACAAGTGAGCTACTTGAGCTCAGGCTTGGAAGAATCAGGAGTGTAGGGGTTTATAAATCGGGTTCTGGAACAGGCAGGCCACAGTCGTTGACCATGACATGGTACTGTCGAACTCCCGTGCCATCTTTGAAGTCGAGCGGAGCTTCATACACCGACCTAAACCTGCACCGCTTGTACACTCGCACCTGCACACAACGGTCAGCTGTGTCACTCATCGCTTGTCGGCGAGCAATAGAGTCTCACAGCTGTCTCAGACAGCGACACAAGTGCCATCCGTACACCCGCTGCCTTCGCTCGCTGTTCGATCTGGTTCAGGACAGCACTGGCTAAGCCCCTGCCTTGGAAACGCGGGTGCGTGCCGATGGATTGAATATAGTATGAGGCCCTAGCGCCTCCCGGGATATCGCTTTTATGGGCCTGGTGTGGACCCAGCTGAGAGAGGAATAGTCATGGATCAGCTATGAAAGCAGGTAGCGGACGGACGTCGGCGTGGCTCACCTCGTTGTCCATCCGATCCCTTGCTTCATCTCCAATGACACAGACCGCAGTGTCGATGTACGTCTTCTTTTCATCCCTGAGGCGTTATCCGGTCTGTATCAGTACCCATACGATGCAGTACCCAAATCGGATTCAGACTTGAGTATTCCGTACTCACGTGTCCCACAATTCCTTTCCCGGGGGAGCCACCGCCGCCACACACCCAATCTCTCCCTTGTACCTTGCGACCCAGAGCTGGCAGTCGATGAGAGCTGGCTCGATCTTTGCTATGTGAGCCAGCCGGCGCTTGACCGGGGAACCTCCGGACAGACGGGCGGTGAGGTCCTCTACTTATCGTCAGCGTGGTAGATTGGAAGACCTGGCGCCCGAGTCTGCTCACCACTTTCAAAGGCTTTCATCAACACTTCCAGGCAGGTCTGTTTATCTTCTGCTACTCTCAAGAAGTTCATTCTCAGCCACATGGTCCATACAGCGTACTCCCAGCGAGCCACACTCACCAGAAGGGTTGGTGAGCAACATTACTTCGGTGTCGGGACGGCATTTGGGGACGCGATCTTGTGGGAGTTGATCACAAGAGATGGCGCTCATGGTGCTCGCTGCCTTTCTCTCTGGTGATTGTGGTCACTCAAGGGCTCCCTGTACCGGCGCAGGTGGCTGCATGTGAGCGGCTATTATATGGGGAAGTAAGTAGCAACGACCACGTAGAGGTCGCAATGAGCTCCTTTCACCAGCTATGCACATCACTTCTGTGTCCCCCCGAGTAGTGTAAGAATAAAGAGACAGCAAGCAGTCAGTATCGGTTACTGCAGTAAGACTCTGACAATATGTCACCGCTTGAGGCAGGTTATGGCCCACCTCACTCCTTTCTGAACTGCTAGTTGTCGGGCATGCCGTTGAGGGGGGCGGGGGATTCGGCGGTCCGGCTGCTGGTGGAGTGAGCGTGGATCGGATCAAGGAAGAGAGGCGATCGTCATCGAGCGATCAGTCGTACGGGTACACTGGTCCATACGGCTGGTTCGAGTCAGCCTGCTCAGCCTGTAGCCTGTGGCGCAAGAGTACCCTCCTGGCTATTCCTGCCTACCCATTACGTGGTGGGAAAGAAAGAGTCAAGCACGTTCGCTCCATCTCGACCTTCGTCCTATCAATCTCGCAGATCGGTGAAAGGCACGACGACACCCGCAAACAACTGACCCCACAACACACCTCTTCACAGCTGTATATTTTGACCTTCCCATCTCTTCTCATCCCATTTTGTCACCTACACAAAGACAGCTTGGCACACCCCGCGCGATAGCTCTCAAAGGCTTGCCCACACGACAGTAGCATGTCCTCCACCCCTCCCCCACGCTACGCCGCTTCGCCACCGCCTTCACCCCCAACCCCACTCCTGCCGCAACACTATTCGCCGCCTCACCTTCGCCAGCGACCCTCGTTTCTCGACGAGCTGCTCCCTACACCTACCTCCTCCAACCTGCACGAAGACGATAACAAGCGGTCTACTACACACGCGTTCCGCCGCGCAGGGAGCGTCGCTGTCATCAGCATATTTCTCCTGGTCGTCGTCTTCATGGCCAGTACGGACGAGGGCCCCAAAGTCAATGTAGCGGCGGGGCTGAGGGACCTGTTCGGAGTGGGCAAAGAGACGATATTGGGGTCATGGACGGAGGCTTTGGGCGGGGCACTACCTGGGAGCGGCGGCGGGACGAGTGCAGAGACGGAGACGGCTGCGCAGTCAGATGAGGATGATGCTCGGCCGAAGAAGATCGGTGAGCTACACACACCTCGGTGGAGTGAGAGATACCTGCTGACATACTACCTACAGACTTCGAGCGGTATAGCATGCTGCGTACAATCCCAGAGGAAGATCTGGACTTCTCCTCCGGCCACCGCGTCATCTTCATTGGTGACGTGCACGGCTCGTACGACCCCCTCGATCGGCTTATGACCACGCTCCGCTTTGACGAGTACAAAGACAAGCTCATTCATGTTGGCGACTTGGTGGCCAAGGGGAGTCGACATGAGGACGTCCTGTGGTGGATGAACGGGAGGAAGATATCCGGCGTCAGGGGCAACCACGACCAACCGGTAGTGCAGTGGCGCACGTGGATGGAGTGGGTCGGTGGCGCAGATTGGGAGGCGGTCATGGATGAGATGGGGGAGAAGGATGAGAAGGAAGTGATGAGCGTGCTCAGCAAGCAGAAGAAGGAGTACCCGGATAGCTGGGAGTGGAAGGGCGAGCATTGGCAGATTGCGAGGTGAGCACCGCCCTTGTGTGCATGAGCGTGTCCTGCCTGACAGTATCCTGCAGAGAGATCTCGGCGCAGAGCTACACATATCTCCTCGGACTCCCCCTAGTCCTCCACCTCCCCTCACTTCACACCATGGTCGTCCACGCCGGTATCCTCCCTTACGATCCCTCCAAACAGTTCTCGGACGCCTCCCAGCCCCTCATCCAATCCTCCAACAACATCACCGCCGGCCTCATCGACTCCGCCACCTCTCGCACCTCTCAGGAGCTCTCCATCTTGCACAACGTTCCTCAGAACAACAACCCCTGGAACCTGATCAACATGCGGTCGGTCTATACCAAGGGGAAGAACAAGGGGGAAGTGCTCAAGAGCGCCAAAGAGGGCAAGCCGTGGAGCGATGTTTGGAAGAAGGCGATGAAGAAGTGCAAGGGGGCGGGCACGTGGGCGGTGGATGGAATCGGGGAGTGGAAGGCGGAACAGGGTCAGGTGGATGATGTCGAGCTGGAGAGCGACGAGGACTCGGAGGTCGATGAGACTAAGGAGAAGAGGCAGAAGAAAGAGAAGGAGAAGCGGGAGAAGAAGGAGAAGAGGCAGAAGCCGGGGACACCAGGGGCAGACAGCGCGGGCGTTGACGCGGACCAGCTGAAGTGCTCGCCCATGACTGTCATCTACGGGCACGCCGGTGAGCCCTATCCACTCCTCTTGACTATGAAGGACATGACTGACGTTATAGTTTAGCTGGAAGAGGGTTGGACATCAAGCCTTTCAGCAAGGGTATTGACACTGGCTGTGTGGTGAGTCTGTTCTCGCCTATCACATCTCTGCACCACTAACGTATCTGTCCAGTACGGGCGCAAACTCACTGCGCTCGTCCTGGGAGATCTTGAGGGGTTGGAGGGTGATGACGTCCGTGTAGGCGAACACCAGGGTCTCCTAGTCAGCGTCGATTGTGGAGAAGGCGGCGTGTAGATGTCAGATGTGTACTAGATGTAGATGCCATGTTGTTTATCTATACCCTTTGTCTCCCCTTCTTCCCCTCTGCCGCCAACACCCACAGCCCCTTCCCTCACCGGAACAACCCGCCCCGCCGCTTTTGTCTATACGAGTTCTGCTCCATCATCCGCCTCCTCATATCCTGCGCCTCCGCTGCCCTCTTCGCCTCTGCCTCCTGATCTCTCTGCTTCCGCCTCTCTTCCTTCTGCCTCTTCGCCTCCAGCTTCTGCTCCTTCTGTGCTTCCTTCTCCTTCCTCTTCTTCTCCTCCTCTGTCATCACCTTCTTCTCCAGCTCGTTCCTCACGCTCGGCAGCGGTCCCCAGAAGAGCGCCGCCAGCCCCGGTCTCCGCTCGTCGTCCTTCCACCGCTTCCCCACCTCATTCAGCTTCTCCTCCACAAGCGCCAGAACCTCCTCTACCCGCTCCGGGCTCGGACTCTCCCTTCTCGACCGGTTCGCGAAAACCATCTGCACCCTGTTGCCCTTTGACAGGATCGACTGCGCGAGCGAGATCTTTTGGTTCACATCCCCAATGTCCGCCTGCCACGACACCTGCACCTCCTTGTCCGCGATCGCGAGCTTGCGCCGCACTTTCTGCTTCTGCTGCGAGGTGATCTCCTTCTCCCTGCGCTCTTCCTTGTTCACAATCTTCACGATTGGAATGTTCGCCCCACTCCCCTCATCGGGGATGTTGACCACGATGAGCTCGTGCGTCTCGCGCTGGACATTGCGCATGATGGACGCGGGGGGCTCGGGCTGGAGGAGTTTGCCCTCTCCGTCGACGAGACGAACGAACGGATAGGGAATGCCGTAGTCCGTGACAGAGTAGGGGTCTACAGCAGCTGCTTCGGCGGGGCGGTAGCCGGCGACGACCCCGCGAGTGAGGAGGGGGCGGGCAGGAAGGAGGGTGGGGCGGAGTGATGGGAGATAGGTGCGGGGGAGAGTGCGGAGGGGGCGCAGGAAGGCGCCGAGAGGGGGGTGGGGCGGCATGGTGTGTGTTTGGGCGGGTCTGGTGATGTTTTTGTGGGTAATTGGTTCTTTGTTGGTTGAAGAAGGAGTTGAGAGGTGCGAGGAGCGAAAGTGAAAGCCGGTGAACGTTGGTGCGGCGTCGAGAGCTTTCGGCAAGAGGCTTCTTCGTTCTTCCAGCGTCATCAGAACAAGAGCAGCTCAGCAGCACCAGGCCCAGCAGCCCAGCACCACTCTTCTGCCATCAAATGGAGGCCTTCACCGATGTACTCTGCTGGGACCATACCGTAGAACATGCCCATGGTACTCCCAACCCCCTCGAAGAGCCAAATCGGAGACCCCCCTCCTCGTCCGATGTCTCATCGCATCATCCACTCCTGCCCTTCGGGCTGCCTTCCCCTTCGGCTTCAACACTCTCCTGCTCCTCGGCCGCCATCAATTCTCGCCGTTCGGCTGTCTCTTCAACTGCTTCGCTTCAATCTCGGGATCTTTCTGCAGACATGAGCGACGAGAGGGTAAAGTAGCTGAGAAGCGCGGTCAAAACCTGTCCTGGCGCGCGCGGGTTTACAGGAGGGACTACAGCCACAGCAGCAGAAGGCGGTCTGCTAAACAAGAACTGGGCAGTACATGCGTGTACAAGTAGTATGTAGTAAGAAGCGAGGCGGAGTGAATGCTGGTACGTGTCGGTTCTGTAGGTGAGAGGTTGGTTGACGCTCGGTCATTGTATGTCTGCTGCTGGACCACGTTAGCCCTCTGTGGCTTCGACAGGTGTCTGGCATGGCACACTCACAGAGTGCTTATGACTCTTCCCGTCATGCTCATGACACGAACTCCGCAGGCTGAGTCCCTGGTATCAACGAACACTGTCAGCAGCCCCCCAGTGTCTGTTGACCGAACGAGCCCCTGGCCGGGCAGCAGCGCGCACTCACTCCTCGACCCCGCCTCATACAACGGCAGACACGCCATCATAAACCTCAACCCCGGCGCCGCCGCCAACGCCATCTCCCCCTTCTCATAATCCATCACCGCCCCATAATACCCCAGCACATCCGAGCCCAACGCCAATCCCGTCGGCACGACCTTCACAATCTGCAGCCTCGCGTTTAACCTGAACGCGTCCTGCTCATCGCGCGTGATGAGGTCGATGGAGACGTCGACGTACCCGGTCGACATGGCGGGGGAGTCGCCGTTTGCAGGGATGGGGAGAGGGTTGTGGCGTTGGATGGGTGCGGTAGGGAAGTGGCGATGGAGGTAGTCGAGGGAGATGAGGGAGAGGCCGCAGGCGGTGGAGATGCCGATGGTGTGGACGTCTTGGAGGAGGGCGGGGTGGACGTATCCACAGACGCAGGTGGGCATCCAAGGGCGGACGTGGGACATGGTGGGTGAGGGCGAACGTTTTCAGTGGGTAGATAGAAGTCAATGCAAGAAAGCAACAAGTGACCCAAAAGTGCTCGCCGAAGAGTAATGGTCAAGCAACGCACGCACACAGGGGGTCCTTTGGCTTTCTCATATGCCGTTCACAAACCTTGTCATTTTTCAACCAACGGCCATGATACATCCATAACTTTTCAATCCATCACCAAAACCCACATGCAACTCCCGCTCACCGCCTGTCGTCGTCATCCTCGTCCCCCAGCGAAAACACCACCTCCCCCTCCTCGCTCACCCTCTCCTTCGCTTTCCCCTTTCCCTTCCCCCCTCCTCTCTGCCTCCCCTCCCCCCCGACCCCATCATCAAACCTATATCCCTCATCATACCTCTCCGCCCTCTCAATATCCTCCATCTCCACCCTCTCCGCACCCAGCGGTACCCGCTCCGCCGCATCTCCTTCTTCGGCGTCGCGCCCTCTGTCTCGGTGGCGCGGTGCACCGAGGGCGATGCGGGAGCGCCGGACGGGCTTGCGTCGGAAGTAGAAGTAGATGCCGACGATGGAGCAGAGGATGATGAGTACGAGTATGGCCGAAGCAGCGTTATACCATGCTAGATCCGAGGTATCATAGTTAGTTTATGCTCCGGCTGCCAGACGACGAGCCACGCCATGACCCACCTTCCCAGTCAGTGTTCCCGCCCTTGAACAACGGCACACCAGCAGGCTCCACAGGCCCAACATGCACCGCGAGCCGCTCGTCGTCGCCGATCCTCGAAGTGGACTGCGCGGCGATACCGGGCACGAGCGAGACGTCGACGTCCATGAATCTCATGATCATGTCGTTCGTCACATGGGGGACGTCAAATCCGACCTGCAGTGGAAGTCAGCTAGTCTGCCATGGAGATAGTCAGAAGGATATAGGTCAGCGTACCATGTGAGAGGAAGCGAATATCTGAGCAAGGAAAGTCATCCGTCAGCTCAGGCGCCGGGAAAAGCGATGGAGCTCACCTTGGCGTAAGTCAGGCCCCTCGACGTCTGCCATGTCCCAACCTGGGTATCATTCAAATACCACTCATTGCTCGTCACATTCTACCCGTTCCGTTCCATCAGCCTCGCCCCATCTTGCCCCTCCAACTCCGTAAAACCAGACTCACCCCGAACCCAGCCTGCCCATCCCAAGACAGATCATTCACAATGTTCTCAATCCCCTTGTAGTTACAAATCAGATCCTCCGCACCCGCAAACATCAGAATCGGCACGCCGGCCTCAAGGATCCCAGGCAGGAGCGCGCCCGCCTGGAACGAGTGTTTGAGGTGCAGCTCGGATGAGACCTTGTTGTCGCACTCGACCCAGGCTGTCTCTTTCGCCGAGGCGTGGAGGGCGGCTATCGTGTCGTCTTGCTATATTGTGTTGGGCATGGAGTTCAGCTACGTAGATGGTTCATGGCCTGGGGCCAAGAGTTACGTACGCGGAGGAAAGTATACACGTCCGGGAGGTCTGGCGGCCAGTTCATCCCGCACGCAGGCCAGTCATCCACGAGTCGCACGTCGTAAACGTTCATGCACACCTTCTTCCCGTTCAACCTGCCGCACGGCGCTTCAGTTAGCCTCTCCCCAACAATTAATGAGCAGTCAAAGCGACATACTCTTGGGTGAACGGCTGCGTCACAGAGTCCATGACCTCCCCGCAATGATCAATGTTTGTCGGCGTCTTGAACGGGTCGGTGTACTGGTTCATTGACTCCTGACACCGCTTCAACGCAGCATCCATCTTGTCCGCCTCCTATTATGCATCTCTGCTGTCAGCGGCACGCCTACGGGATACCCGACAGCAGAACGTAAACTCACAGGCGTCCCGGGTTTGATCAGGCCCTTCTCGTACGCAAAATCGACGTAGCCGGGGTATTGCTTGACAGGGTCAATCCAGCCGTTGCCGATAGCGATTCCTTTGAGAGGGAAGTCGGGCAGGTCGGGGGATTTTATGATTGCGTCGGCTGGCGGGGTTGAGGTTAGCTCGGCAGTGATAGAGCACAGGGCTGAGCGACACACCAAAATAGGGGATGTATTGCCCTGCGAAGGATTCTCCTGCGAGGTAGGTCTACAAGCCCGCTCATCAGCCTTTGCAGCTACGCAAGCTACCAGGGGACAACTCACGTCGACCCCCTGCAACTCGGGGAAGATCTCATAGAAGTTCTTCATGAACTGTATCAGATGCGCCGACAGCTGTCCCCACCGCCATGTCAGCTATTGCCTTAAGTGGTCTCTTTGCTGCAGTGTGAGCTGACCTCGTCAAAGTCGTGCAAGTACCCGTCGGTGGGCGCGAACGAGAAGCCCGTCCCGGGGGGCTGGTCGACTGCCATCGAGCTCGCATTAGCCATACCGCCATACAGAATCCTGACGCTCAGGGAGCTTACCGAAAACGACGTTGGCAAACTCCTCCCACCCGCCTTCTACCATCTTCACTTCCACCTGGCCTGACGCCGCCTCGCTCCGCGGGACTGTCCTGAATGGGCCGACTTCCATCAACGAGCCATCGAACGAGGAACACCCGGGGCCGCCCTACGCATCCGGAGGGGGGTACATGTCAGCTCTGGGCTATTGAGAGTGCACTAGAGCGGGGCACGCACGTTGAACCAGAAGAGCACACGGCCCTTGCCCGCAGAGCGTCTCGCTTTCGCCATCATGAAGCTACCGCCATCTTCGCGTTAGCTGCCCGCCCAGTCGAATCCAGCAGCTTGACCGAGCGACGAGAGAGCCACTTACAAGAGCTTTGCGTCTTTACCGGTCGCGCCCTCGCCGCCGCCTTTGCCTTCTCCGGGGTAGGACGGGATCATACCTGCGTATAGGTTGAGCGGGTGACTGCGGGTTGATTGTCAGCGTCATGGGGTTTGAGACGGTGAGGGGGAGACATACGTGGGGTGTGAAGCCATGTTGGGTAGTCCAGGGAGGGAGGGCACAAAGAGCTCTGCGGCAGTCGGCAGGCCTGCATCATACGAGAAGAGTCAGTTTGTCATCATTGAGTCTGCGTGTCAGATCGTCAAATGGCACCGATGAACTGACCAGATGCGCGCTTCCCCACATCCTTCTCTACTACACCCATCCACACGCGCACATCAGCTTGAGCATCAGAGGGACAACAGTGGTCGAAAGCTGACCTTGATCGAGCTGGCGCCGGAGGGGAGAGCTAGAGCTCTCCGCGCTGGCGTTATCTTCCCTCGCATCGAGGACGATCTCGGGGAGGGAGCGTACGCGAGCTCGCGAGTCCGAGTTGAGGGAGTCTTGCGACATCACGAGGGGCTGCTGGCTGTGGATACGTAGCAGCCGGGCGAAACGAAGTAGAGGGAAGGTGGGAGGAACAGGGTGGAGAGGAAGTTAGGTTTGAAGAGAGCTGCTGGATGAGACTGGGAGATGCGACGCGAGCGCGCCCAGGAGTTCGCGACGTGGACGTGGCGGGCGCTAACGCTGGGCCCTCGTTATCAAAGTCTGGAGTGGGATGGGGGAGCGATCCAACAGCGGCTGACAAGGCCCAAAGAGGTCGTGATTTGATCTGGTACATGTGAGCTACCCTCAGCTTCATACGGGCAGCGAGGAAGACAACACAGGAAGAGAGTATGCATAGATGGCGCAGGTCTCCTTTCAGCTTTCTCCGCCAGCCTCCTCCCGGCAAATTCTCCATCTCACCATCAACCACCAGCTGTTCGCTCTTACTGCCATCACCGCTGACGCACGGTCGTCAAACAACACTGTCGAAAGTATGGCCACAGAGATCCATAAAAAGCCAGCGCCATGGTATAAAATCTGTATCGAGACATTCAGCACCCCGATCCCATACCATTTTGGCAACGAGAATAGGGTTTCCTAATAGTTTCGAGACATTAATCCGTCCGTCTAGTGAGTCCTTATGAGCACCCCTAGCGCGTATTGCCCGTGAAGGCCGGGCGTAGGGGCATGGCAGATAAGAAACCATGATTTTTTGATCTGAAGAAAGAAGAACGAGAGTTGTGTCGAGGAAGAGGTTTTTATAGCAGACGCTGGGCGGCCGGAGTTTCGGCGAAAGTCAAGCTCATTACGTAAGTGAACTGCCACGGCCACGTGGGTTGGCCACGTGGTCGAGTCCAAAAGTTGGCGAAGTCTTTCGGCTCGTCCACCACCCCCATATTACCACTTCGCGCACCCAGAGCAGCTGCCCCAAAGCTCTTACCTACCCGAGATGACCCACCGCTCGCGCTCCGGCGGCCCCGGGAAGACCTACGGCAAAAAGAAGGACGGTCAACCCAAACGAAAGCTGCACCACCCCCCACCTCCTCCTCGTTCTCCTTCCCCTCCTCCCCCCGTGGTCGCTCCCAACGCCCGGCCCCTGCCTCCCCGGGAAGGACCATTCAACCCCCCAGACACCGAGCTTCTCGCTCTCATACACCGTGCCCTCCACTCCACCCTCTCATCCGACGAGTTCCCCGAGCGGGTACAGCACATCAAGGGGTTGCTGTATGACAAGAAGTGGCTGGAGGTGTTTTGTGGTGGGGAGGAGGTGCTGGAGACGTATGCGGGGAGGTGGGTGCCGGGGAGGGCTTGTTGTTTTAGGGAGTTGATGGCGGGGCTGGTTGGGGAGTTGTTTGGTCAGGAAGAGGGGAGAGATGAGGAGGAGGAGGAGGGTGTGGAGGCGGGGATGGAGAAGCTGGCGTTGAGAGAGGAGGAAGAAGAGGGTGACGAAGACGATGAGGACGAGGACGAGGAGGAGGCGGTCGAAAGCTCTGCACCACCAGCCCCTTCAGCTGGCCCTTCTACCACCCCGGCCGCCCCGCCTCAGACGCCACACCACATCCTCTCCCTAGGCGGCGGCGCCGGCTCCGAGCTCCTCGCCATCTCTGCCCTCATCCGCTCTACCCTCCTCTCTCGCTCCCGCTCCTCTTCCTCCTCTCCTACCCCCGACGCCCTCGTCGTCCCTAAATGGTCATGGACCGGCATTGATATCGGCCGCTGGTCTTCTGTCTTGCAGAAGCTCGAGCGGACGGTGCGGGATGATTGGGGGCTCACCGAGGCGGATTTGAGTGTGGAGTACATCCAGGGGGATCTGATGGCGCCGGCCAGTAAAGCTGGCAATGTGGCGGAGGAGTCTTTCGCGGAGGCGGGGGCGTCGAGACCAGTAGACCTCACCGGTCTCCTCACAGCCAAACCCCCCACGCTCATCACCCTCTTCTTCACCCTCTCCGAGCTCCTCTCCCAATCCCGTCCCGCCACCCTCTCCCTCCTCACTCTCCTCACCTCCCTCTCCCCGCCCGGTACCCTCTTTCTCATCGCCGACGCCGCTTCCGACATCTCTGAAGTGAGCTTGGGGGCCGGGGGGAGGAAGTGGCCGGTGTGGATGATGATGGATTTGCTGTTGGGCGGGGAGGGACGGGGCTGGGAGAGGGTGAGGGGGGAGGAGAGTAGGTGGTTTAGGTTTGAGGAGGGGGTGGGGGAGGGGTGGGTTACGAAGTTGGAGAATACACGGTATTGGTACAGGCTGTACCGGAGGGTGTAGGGGGTTATTCGGGGGCGGTCGAGCGTGGGGGCGGGGGCAGAGGGGCATGGGGCACAAGCATAGACATATAATCTCACATATTGCTACATGACTGTATGTATATACTGTAGGTACTCTCAAACAATCTCTCAGTCTCGCCTGATCGCCCAGTCTATTCTCGCCCAGTCTCAAATCATTCTGAACGCAACGCCCAAAATGTATATATCTCTTTCTCATTTGATACCCACGCTCAGACTCACGCCGACGCCCACGCCCGCTGTCGCGCTCTGACGCAAGCTTAGTTGCACGCCTCCCCGCCTTCGCCCAGGACGCAGCTATCGCCGTTGCCCTCTTTGCCGTTGGTCTTGGGGCTGTTCGCCTCGCTCCGCTTGGTGATATCTTCGAGGAGCTACGGGAAGAGTCAGCTCTTGGCTCGGTAAAGAAAATGAGCAAAGACTGAGCGGGACTTTACGCACCTTGACAAACTCTTCCGTGCCCATGGCCCCCGAGGCCGCCCACTTGTCATCAAACACAAAGAACGGCACGCCCGTCACCCCCATCTGCTGCGCCGCGACATACGCCTTCCTCACCTCCGTATCACACTCGTTCCCCTCCAACCACTCCTTCGCCTCCCCCTCGCTGGGGAAGACGCCGTGCTTGACCGCGAGCTGGGCGAGCCACGGGATGTCGGACGGGTGGTGCGGGCCGCACTGGTGGCCGTCGAAGATGTCGAGGGAGAGGGGGAGCTGGGCGGTGGGGTGGTGCAGGAGGGCGTAGGTTTGGAGGCGGTGGGCGACGTGCGTGCTGGAGGTGAGGCCATCGGTGAAGTTGCTGGCGGGCAGGAGGGCGGGGACAAGGGAGGAGGAGCATCAGTCAGCGTCGTCCAGCGGCTAGCAAAACGACTTGCAGCTCGTAACACGACTCACGGGGTGCACCCGACCGAAGCATACTTCATAGGCAGCGCCGAGAGGATCTGCTGGGTCCTCTGCGCCCCAAACTTGGCAGTGAGCGCCTCGGTCTTGGAGATGGGAGAGGTGCTGGCATTGGGGTTGAGCTGGTACGGGAGGAGGCGGATTTGGAAGTCGAGCGAGGAGGGGTGGGTGGTTTTGTGCTGGGCGACAGCTGCATGTAGGTGGGTGTATGGGTGGGTGGAGGATGGGCGGATGGATTTGTGTTAGCTGGGAAGCAAGCCATAGCAGCTGCTGATGCAGGTCCAGCTACGCACCAGACAGGAGCTGCTTAACGCCGATGAGGCAGAACGGGCAGGTCACGTCGCTCTAAGCGGGCTGTCAGTTGCCATGCATCCACGGGCTGAGTCCCAGAGTGGCGCCAACTCACAGTAATGTCGATCTTCATGGTGGACATCTACGCATACAGACGGGTTCGCAAAGTGGAAAGCGTGTGTCAGCCGGGGGTATGATATTTATGGCGCCGGATGCTGTCTGGGATAGGCGCTGGGAAGGACGAAGGATGGCTGGGCGGGGTACTTACGGCGGTGTATCTCGGGACGGTGTTAAGAAGGCTAGCGGTGAGTTGCTTTGTGTGCACGGTGGTACGCATCTGGAGGCAACAAGAATGATGCGATGGAGAGAGCAAGAGCAGTCCGACGGAGCGTATATCGATGAATGGGACGGTGCCCGACGGTGGAGGTCATCCTGGTGCTGATTACTCTAGCAGTCCCAGGCGTACGGCCGCGGGGCTCGGGCCTCGGCTGCGCAGGGCATGTCGAGAAAGCCACGCTGCGTACTCTCTGCTCTCTCTTCTCAAGCATGCTCTGCCCATAATATGCATGTCTCTGTGGATGACCGCCGGCGGTGCGTATGGTCATGCAGGCAATCGTAAACAAGCTGACGACGGGGGGCCGTGCGTGGTGTATGACAGCGGTGACATATAGCCCGGCGCCGGCAGCTCGGCAACCCCTTCCTCCTGTGCCCCTCCTGTCAGTGTCACACGGGCAGCCGGCCATCCCCAGATGTTGTTGAGAACACTGAGAACGAGGAGATCCCCACAGATGCGTCCGGGGGATCTGACGTAGAAATCCCGTTGGACACAGTCCACAACACCACGTCGATCTCCATCGGGTCTTTCAATGATCGACCGGACGTATTTCATCCAACAGTCCTTTCCGTGCTCATCTATGCACTGGCACTCCATGCTCTATGCACCCCCACCTTGCAGAACCCCCCATCCACCGCGACGACCAGAGCCCATGCAAGCCCGAGACCGAGACGCCGGCCAGCGCTCCGGATAACGAGGAGGACGAGGAGGGAGGGCATACGCGGCGGCCCGAGAGCGTACCTTCTTGCTCTGCTGCTCGCTGTTGGTGCTTGCTCGCCATCAGCACCATCCATCTCACTGCTCGTGTGCTTGCCATTTATCCGACGACAGCGACATCAACAACGGCCTCGGTACAATCGCCAGCCATCAGCATCACCCACCGAGCCATCTCCGTCCACCGCCACCGCCTCCGTCATCATTATTGACCCATCACACACCGCCGACCGACGCTATGCAGCACTCCAGCCCATCCTCTCACCTCTGAATTTGTGGCCAAGCTCCATGACAACCTTATCACACGCCATCACGACTCGCAATCAGTCATCACCTTTGCTTGTTCGCTATCGTCAAAAGTAGCTTTCGGTAAAGCGGGCTCTCGGCCACCAGTGCCATCCCACGGCGCCCACGCTTCGACACTGTCCGACAGCCTCGGTCGACCTCCGGACAACGGCTGCGGACACAACCGCCTACGCATTCACGGAGCCCAAGCAGCCAAGAACCCACCAAGAACACACGACCGGCAGGGAACAGGAGGGGGGAAGGAGCTTTGTGCATGGTATGACTGCCTTTGCCCCGTCCACCGACCAACCAGCACGACCACCCTGCAGGCCTGCACCAAAGCGCTGCTGTACATACAGCGTCGATCCCGCCGACAGCCCGTCGACAACGGCGACAATCCCGAATTGACCACCCCGATCCATAACAAGAGCCTACACCAGAAGACGCCACAGCCCGCAATCCCGCGCGTCAATCCCACCAGGCAACCCCTCCCCGCGTCTCCTTTCATCCCCGCCTCCATTATCACCCCCCACCCAGCACGCGGCTCTTGGCCCACGACGGTCCTTTTCCACTCTTCTGGAACGCGTCTCAACCCCTTTGCCCGCCTTTGGCCAGGCCGGAACGTCTCATCCGGTCCCACGGGTCGTGACCCCCCACCTTCGCGTCAAGAGTGTATATGTATGTGTCAGGTCGGGCGTGCTGGGGGAGCACCCATTGTCCCCCACCCCCCCACTCGTCATCCTCTCGCACCCACCCTTCTGCCCACCGCTCTTACCCTTCTACCGCACGCCGTCTATCGCCATCGTCGCGTCGCGTTTGGGCTACCTTTCTGCTGCTTGCCGTTTATCTGTTCGACTCACCGCCCAGCCATTGCCGTTCTTTACTGATATACACCTTCTTCACTGGGCTGTCGATCGACCACCTCTTTGGCAAGAAGTATATTCTGAGAGTAGAAAGCAATCTCAACCACGGCAATCTGATCAGACGGATGTTATCGGCGGTATCTGGCATACCTTATCACGCTCTTTACACCCCCACCAGCTCTATACTCTGAGCACCCTCTACCCACCCGCCCCCACCTCTCTAAGACCCACCCAAGATGCCCTCCCTTACCCCCCTCACCCTTCTCGCTCTCCTCCCCCTCCTCCCCCTCCCCTCCCTCGCTCGCACCATCACCATCAAAAACTCCTGCCCCTCCACCCTCTGGCCCGGCATGCACACCGGCGCCGGCGCCATCCCCTCCCAAGCTACCGGCTGGGAGCTCGCCGCGGGCGGGCAGACGGTGTTTGAAGTGGCGGACGATTGGACGGCGGGGAGGATCTGGGCGAGGACGGGGTGTGTGGTGCAGGATGGCAAGTTTCAGTGCTTGACGGGGCAGTGTGCGTCTGGGGATGGGGGGAGTCAGCTTTGTGAGAACTCGGATCAGCCGCCGGCGACACTTGGTGAGTTGCATAGCTGCCTAGAAATGCATGTGTGAGACAAGGTGCAGCGCTAACAGGCGGCGATGGCATAGCTGAGTTCACACTCATCCCCGACGGCGAGGACAACTTTGACATCTCCCTCGTCGACGGCTTCAACGTCCCCCTCAGCATCATCCCCTCCATCCCCTCCTGCCCCCAGCCCCAGTGCCAGGTCAACATCAACCAGCTCTGTCCGCCTCTGCTTCGCACATCGTTGGACCAGGACGGGGTGAATTTGGGGTGTATTGCGCCGTGTAACGCCGGGTTCGGGCAGGAGATCTATGGGAATCGGGCTTGCTGCACTGGTGAGTGCTATCTCCTCCTCCAGGCGACCTTAGGCTGACACCCACTCGCGGCGCAGGCGCCTACGCCAACCCGGACCTCTGCGTCGCCTGCGGCGTCGACTACTACTCCCTCTTCAAAGACAACTGCAACACCTCCTACGCCTACGCCTACGACGAAAAGTCCAAAACCGCCCTCTGGACCTGTCCCGGCCGCCCGGACTACACCATCGAGTTCTGCCCCGCGGGCTCCGACTATGTCGGTGCCAAAGAGGCGTCGAACGCGTACGTGGACGCGACTGCGAAGTGCAGTAATCTTGCGACGGTGTTTAGCGAGACGTTCACGGTGGGGCCGAGCCCGACGAGTCTCGCGACTACGGGGACGCTGGAGGTGGTGGCGACGGTGGCGACGGGGGTGGATGGGGCGGCGGCGATTCAGGTGGGGGCGACGAGTGAGGCGGGGGCGTCGGGGGCGGAGGCAACGGCTACTGCTACGGGGCAGGCGACAGCGGTCACGGCCACAGGGGTGGAGGACACCGTGAATAACGCGGTACCCAGCGCTACCGCTGCAACCGCCGTGGCATCTGACCAAACCGGGGGCATCACCACGGGGCCGGAGGTCACCGCCACCGCCGGCACTGCCACGTATGCCCACGCTTCGGCGACCGCCATCAGCCAGCTTGCCAGCCCCGACGGTGAAGGCAGCACTGTCACTGTACCCGCCACCACCATCATCGTCACCCAGTATATCACCGTCACCGCTGGGGACTCTGCCTCCGACCCTGCCGTGGACGGCACAGCCACCACCTCCCTGGGCGACGTCCTCGCCGTGGAGGCCCCTACCACTGCCGCCTCCGGCGCGGGAGGACAAGCGTCGGTGTTCACCGTCGTAGACGAGTCGACCCTCGTGCAGGTCATCAACGGCGATGCTACCGCCACGGGGACGGCCACGGGCGATGGGGTGCTCGCGGTGGAAGCCACGGATACACGAACCGGCGGTGGCGGCGGGCTTGGGGAGTGGGGCAGCGGGAACTGGTTGAGCGCTGTGCCGCCTGGGATGGGCGGGCATGCTCAGCAGAGGAAGGTGAGTATCTGATAACTCTGAACGAAAACCGGAATGGAATTGGCTGACGGGCGTGTGTATGTGTGTGTGTAGCGCCGTGCCGGACACCGTCATTGATCAGGTGTCCAAAGCTTTGGACCCAGTCGCGCGAATGCAGGCTGGTGCCTGCTCGTACCGTATTGATACTACATACCCACGCGCAAGCGTACGTATACCCCATACCCGCACCAGATACCTTATGAATGTTGTTGCAGCACCAATCTGTTTCTGACTGAAGTTCTCGGGCCGCGTCTCTCCCCAAATGCCCCCCACCTTGTCTGACATTGTGAGGGAAGTATGCATCATGCATGCCGCTCAGCCACTACCACTGTCCACCTCTTCCAAGCCTTCCTCTCCTCCCTTCGCCCTTCTCTCTGCCTTGCTCTCCACTCTTCTTTGTGCCGTTCTCTCTGCGCTTCTCTCTGCTTTTATTTCCACCCTTATGGCTGCACTTTTCTCCCACCACCCCGCCTCCCTCCCCGACTGCCTCCTGCCCCTCACCAACCCACTGCACCCCAACGACCCACCTTCCCCCGGGCCCATTGACAACCCCCTGAGCTTTCATCCCCTTATCCAGCGCGTGGCACTGTGCCGCTACGCGGACCGTCACTAGAGCAGCTCGCTCGAGGGGAGTGAGCTTGTGGAATGCGGGGTGGGACTGGAGGGACTGGTGGGCGGATTTGGTGAGGGCGGTCAGATCGAGAGATTGAATGGGGTGGGGGTTGGGAGCGGGCTCGGCGGAGGTGGGCGTTGAGACGAGGGCGTCGGACGTGATTATGGGGGTAGGATTGGAAGGGGGGGCGGGAGGCGTGGTGGAGCGGAAAGGGGAGGGTTGGGAAGGAGGTGACAAGACGGTTGGGAGGGTCGGTGTGCTTGGGTCTTCGGTGTGATCGTGCATGCTGGATGTGCGTGATGGTCGTCGGTAGTACGCGAATAGTGGATATGCTTTGGGAGTCGATGAGTTATGTATACTTTTCACCCAGCAAACTCTCCCCTCACAGCCCCGCATAAAGGATTGTCCTTTGACCCGTCTCGTGTCAGGATACTGCTCGCTGCATTGTCCACGTCAAACTGCTAGCCTGGTCTTGGTCTTCTATTCTACAGTATCAGCCATCTATACCCTGGCTGGCTCGGGCTCTCACCGATCTCGCCATCGGGTGAGTCAGTCTACTATATTGGTGTTACACTTTTCAAACTGCCCGCCAGCACCCGCGCCTGCGTGTATGATGGCGGTCTCCAAAGGTGGGCGGGGGTAACCAAAGAAAATGGGGTTGAGGCAACACCACCTATTGGGCGTTCTTCCACCCGCGGCGGCGGGGGAGGAAGAAGCCCGGGTGGAAGATGGCGATAGCGACGAGGGCGATGAACATGGGGATACCGTCGAGGGTGTCCTGGTAGACCTCTATATGCCGAGATATGTCAGTGTTGACTCTGATGGAGGGAATGGGGAGGGAGGGGGAGACGTACCGTGCTCGATGAGGTAGCCGTCCCAGCCCTGGATGAGCTCGACAGTTCGGTAGATACCTACATGTGGATGTGATGTCAGCTAGGTTTCCGAAGTGCAATCCACTTAGAGCTAGCCCACCTCGAATGATGATCATCAGACTGCAAACCGCCGTCCCCGCCATCACCCACCACCACCCCGTCACAGCACTCCCCGCGCTAGCCCCATCCTGCACCTGGAACGACTCGTAGCTCTGCTCGCCCTCCTTTCGAAGACGCGTGGCGCTCTGCTGGCTCGCCTCTTCGTCGAACGTGGCTGCGGTAGGGGTGGTGGGCTCGATGCGGCGGTAGGGGCGGCCGCGGGAGGCGCGGAGGAGGAAGTCGAGGGTGAGGAGGGAGAACACGATCATGGATGCCTGGGGGCGGGGTCAGCTTGGGCAGGGGCGGCGAGAGGAGTGGAGGGAGACGTACGAGCTGGAAGACGATCCCGATGACCATGATGTTGGTAGGCGTCTTGGGAACGGGCCCATCGGCGGACGCGGCCCACCCACCGCCGACAGCTTGAAGGATGAGGGAGATGATGTCGCATGAGATAAAGATGGCGAGGTACTGCGCTGAGTGTCAGAGACGCCATACTAGCTGAAGACTGGAGCGCAAGGGGGCACTCACGAGCTTAGGCCTGAGAAGGGAGAATTGGGGCCCGAGGGCGTTGATACCGAGGCCGAGGATGGTGTAGCACCAAGCTACTTGCTAATTGTCAGCCTATGTGGACAGCAGGTGGACGTGGCGGGAGGGACTGACCGCTCAAGAAGACGGGGGCGATGATCAGAGCGACAATCTGCATGAGGAAGGCATCGCGAGCAAGAACGTTCTGGCTGGACCAGTAGCGTGCCGCCCATCCCATGATCTCCACTGCGCGCGCGTCAGTACGTGGACGCGACGGGCGGAAGGCTGGACTCACGAGCGGTACCAATGCTAAGACTGGCAAAGACGATCCAGTACTTGTACCGGATTGCCTGCAGGATGTGGACTACACCGATGACGGAGAAGGCGGCGGTGAAGGCGATACAGACCCAGGCGGTGGGGATGTAGCCGTAGGAGGACTGCTGGGCGAGGTCGGGGGTGGAGGTGCCGTTGGTGCTCATTTTGGGTGGCGGTGAGGAGTGGTAGAGCTGTGAAGAGGAGGGCTGGGATGCCTGATGAAGGGATGTGAGTGACCAGCGTTGTTGAGAGTGGTCGTTATATACGTGAGAGGTGCGCGAGAAGCTGTGCCGGGAGCCCGTGGTTGAGAAGGGATGCCAAAGAGATGCCCGCTGAAGTAACGTGCGATCGTGCAAGCTGTCGGGTGCATCTCGTCACTGCCCCGCCGACTTGATATATGGGGCCCAGGCCAGAGAGGGGTGCAAGGTACTGCATCGCCGCAGAGGTGCACGGTATATGGACGAGACATTCCGAGAGAGTGGCTGGTGGCTCGGCGAGCAACGGTGGGAGGCGAGCGCGTCACCGCGTCCCCGAGGTGCGTTCTCGAGACCTTTGTTGGTCAGTACGTGCCTCGGGGTGGTGGTCTGGATCTGAGCATGCCGAGGAGCTGCGGGGATCTGGAGAGGGGGCGCAGGCGATGCAGAGGCTGGCAGTGATGGATGCGGGGAGCTGAGAGATGGCCGTGTGAGCTGAAAGGGCGATGCAGAAGAGAGAACGCTGATAGCGGGCATCGCGGGCATCCAAGCGCGAGCCCGCCGCTGCTTCTTTCGGCATTTCTCGCCACCCTCCGCGTACAGCTCGTCGATGGTGGCGAGCCGAGAAGAAGGCCGAACTTATAAGGAAGGGCGTGGCGATCGCTGGCCTGTATCCGATGCATGCATCGTCTATGCCGACTGCCGAGAGCACAACAAACATTGGAATGCCCTCAGATTAGATATGGACCCCCCACGTGAGCCTGATAATGTCGTGTTTACTGTCGCCACCAGAATTATCAGGGAGACCCCCTCAAACGCGTCTCCCGCCCCGCAGCCCCGCCCTCGGCCTCTTCTCATGTCGCCTTTTCCCACCTCGTCTTCAGCTATAAGCCCCCACCGCCGCCATGTTCAAGAACAAGGGGCCAGCCCTGCCCCCAGAGACAGACTACACCAAGAACCTCCGCGAGCACTCCTTCTATCGCTATGGCCACCTCCGCTCCATCGGTCTCACCGGCGAGGTCATGTCCCTCGCAGTCGACCCCATCCTCTCCCTCTTCGCCATCGGCACCTCCTCCGGTCTCGTGCACGTATACGGCTCGGCGCCCTTCCAGTTTACCCTCCCCGTCTCGACTATCTCGTCCAGCGGGCCAGCGCAGGGCGTCAAGTTCCTCTTCTTCCACCCCGGGCACCACCGCATTATCGCCATCGACGCGTCCAACACGCTGCACACATTCTCCCTGCAGCACATGACGGACCACCCCAACCCTCTCACCCACCCGCCCTTGCCCGTCAAGGAGATATCGTACACCCTCTGGGGCACGGTCACGAGCGTAGACCAGCCCCTGCCGAGCCACACGCATCTGTTCTTTACGGTCAAGGACGGCACGACGTTGACTTGGGATCTGAGTAGGCGGGGGTTGGGTAACTGGAAGATTGGGAACTGCTGGCAGGACTATGAGCAGCGGATGGTACGGAGTGGGATTCCAGGAAGACGGACGACCATCGGAGGGTAAGCTGCCCGGAATACGATGTCATTGCTCGCCCAGCTGACGATAGCCACAGCCCGATGGCAACCTGCATCGCCATGAACCCCCGCGATCTCAACATCATGCTCTTGGGCTACGAGGGCGGCGTTGTCGCGTGGGACATGCAAAAGAACAGCATCGCCAAAACATTCGAGATGACGCTGCCCCCCGGCGCGCCAGGTGGTGGGTCGTACCAGGACGCCGACGGGTCACTCTGGACTGAGCGGACCCCGTCCGTCACCTACATCACCTGGCGGCCTGACGGGCTGGTGTTTGCCGTCGGCCACAGCGACGGGTGCATCGCCCTTTGGGCGTACTCCGAGTCGGACAAGCCCCTGATGGTCCGCACCGTCACGCACGAGGACGTCAACGTCGCCGACGCGGAGAGCCTGTTTGACGCCGGCGCGCTGGATAACCAGGTTCGCGTGGTAGAGCGCGATCAGGACGGGAATGTGGTGGTGCCGGCGGTATCCGCGAATAGGGAGCCCATCTTCAAGATGGCGTGGGTCAGTTTCCCGGACCAGACGACTCTCAAGGTGATGATAGCCGCGCAAGGGACGCCCGCGGCCGGGGAGCCCTTGTCAAACGCCACGGTGGACTACGCCGAGCGTGGGGAGACCCTCCTCCTTGTCCTGGGCGGCCAGAGCCCTGGCGAGAAGCCCGGTATCAACATCCTCCAGTTCCCGGCGTACAAACCGCCAGTCGCACCCACGACGCGCACAACCGGCCCATCGGAGAGCATGCCCCTGCAAGAGCGCTACGCGTTCCGCGACTCGCTCGCGCCCACCGGCAGCTCCAACTGGCTTACGCGGACCCCGCCAGAGGACTTTATCCTCCTCCCGCGGTCCAGCCCTTATTTCAACCTCTCGCATGATCCGATCGCGATCATCATCTCGCTCACGCCGGACCCGAGTCTCCCTCAGACGGCGGAGCCGGCGGCCGCGCGGGGGCTGGAGGCGTGGGTGTTCCCCCCGCCGAGGTCGAACGTGATCCCGCCGTCGCCGGGGCGGAAGAACTTTGTGCAGCCAGGCGAGGGGGAAAAGATAGTCGCGATGACCCCCGCACCGGTTCTCTCTCCTACTCCCGCCGCCCCGCGCACCACCTCACCCGGCGGGTGGCGCTTACCGTGGTCCTCCCCCGCTCCCTCCCCGACATTCAGCATTCCCGCGCCCACTCCAGACTCCATCTTCACCAGCAGTGTCAAGCGCCAAGGCAAGCCGCGCCGCCAGCTTCAGACTCCCACGGCCGTGTGGTCCGGTGGTCTGACTGTGCTCGGCACCGAGCTCTACGCGCTGGCTACGCCCGTGTTCAAGCGGCTGATCAGCTGGGGGATCGAGCATGCCGGGGAGGAAGACATGCCTCGCATGCCTCTTCGCGGTGGGCTCGCCGTGCCCGACCTCCAGTCACATGGCGCGCCCGACGTCAAGGTTGCCAAGATGGAGAGCTATCGCGTGCTCGCGACGTGGCATGCGGACGCCACTGTCCGGTTCTGGGATGCCTCGCCCCACTTACTCATCCTCCCTACGCCGCTGCGTTTCGAGTACCCCAGCGCGCTGCCCCACCTGACCATCAGCGTGGGGGAGGTGCTCAAACACCCTGACGTGGCGCACCTCCCGCTCGCGCAAATGTGGCTCGCCGACAGGTCCAAAGTCCGAATCAAGTCGGCGCACCTCGCAAGGGAGGCCCTTGAGTGTGTTATCACGTTCGTTTCGGGCGAGGTGCTGGTCACCAAGTTTGGCGAGGCGCGCGGGTCGGGCAGGGGGGATGACGTGGAGGAGATGGAGGAAAGGGAGGAGGAAGGAGAGCATGGTGCCGGGGGGTATTTCCCGGCGTCCGCGGGGATCGACCAGGGGCCGAATGGGTGGATAGAGGAGGCGCTGGAGATTGGGCATCTGGCAAAATGGAAGGTGGACGGGTTCAAGCCCGTGGCGCTGTTTACGCTGAAGCGTGGAGAACCGATATGCTGTGCCGTGTCGGATATCGGTGGGTCTGCTGGTAGACCTCGCCGGAGTGAGTGGCCGTAGCTGACATGGCGTGTTCGGACAGGCTTCATCGCGGTGGCGTTCAACAGCAGGTCACTCGCCATCATCGATATGCGCGGGCCCGACGTTATCCTGCGAGAAGGGTTCAATGAGGACGGGGAGATGATGAAGAAGAAGAAAAAGAAGGGAAATACGCAGAATGTGCTGGCGGAGAACTCGGTGGTGGGGGCGATGAAGTGGGTGGTGTGCGGGATGGGCGCAGGTGAGTGGGCTGTCTTGGGATAGCGTATGAGTGCTAACGACGCGGTAGATGTCACCAACAAACCCCGTTTGATCGTTTCATACGCCAAGGGGTGAGCTTTGTCGGCCGGAGTAAGAGTGAGGCGAAAGCTGACAATCCCCAGGATGACGAAAATGTACGCCCTCTCCAACGTCCTCGGCGAATGGGTCGTCGACGTCAAACCCCCAACATTCACCAACGACTCTCTTGCCGGCCCGCTCAACTCGTTCGTCCTGGACCCCATGACGGGCAACGAGCTCCTCGCGTCGTCCGAGGCGCTCCAAGCTGCGATGCGCGATATGGATCACCCGGACCATGGGAAGCACAAGGACGTGCCGCCGCATTGTCTTTGGGTGGCGGCGTCGAAGAAGAGTATTCGGTGCGCTGTCAACTTTAATGGGGAGAGGGTGGCGAAGGTGGAGTTGGAGGATGAGGAGCTGTCGGACGTGTTTTACGTGACGCGCCATGGTGAGCTTTCCATACCTCAGTTGTTGTGCGTAGACGGTAGCTGATGTCGATACAGGCCACAAGGTGCTGATAGCCGTGACGACCACCGGCAACGCGCACTTCTACTCCGTCCCCTTCCTCGAGTACATCACCCGCCTCGACCTCTTCTTCGGGATGCAGGGCCGCACGAGCGGTCGCTTATCCATCGACGACCGTTCGGGTGACTTCATCGAGTACTCCGGCCCGCTGGATATCAACCTCCGGACGTTCTTCCACTTTAGGAAACCGCTCCCGCCGAGGTTGGACCCGTGTGCGCTGAAGAAGGTCGTGCCGCCCCAGCCGCAGCCGTTAACATCGGGGATGATGTCGTGGATATGGGGTACGGTGTTGACCGGTGCCGCGCTGGATGCTCTCAGTAAGTCTCGGCTGAGAACGTAGTATTACTTTTCGATACACCGCGAGCTAACAGTCACACCCAACGCACAGTCGCCGGACCCACTCGCCCACCACCTCCCAAGGTCCCCCCGCCTCCCCCTAAGCCGCTCATCTCGTGGGGCAAGCCCCCAGAGAAGGAGGAAAAGCAGGTGCTCACTGGAGCGGACGTGCTCCCGAAGAGGACGGCGGTGAAGAAGACGCGGGCGCCTACGCGGGATGCGCGAGAGCGGGAGGACGTGTGAGTCCCTGTCCTGTCTGCTGCTGAACTTCGCAGTTGCGCGACACCCGGCAGTGCTGACTCGTGGATCGGACGCAGGTACTCGGAGATGACGAACGCCGCGCAAGAGAGGGGGAACTACCTTGACAGTCTTGGGGAGCAGCTGAACAACGTGTCGGTCTCGGCGGCGGCGTATGCGAATCAGGCCAGAAATGCTGCTGTAGGTCCCTCTGCTGCCCAGATCACCACCCGGAAGTCCTGCTGATGGGTACCGTTGACAGTTGAAGGAGGCGGCAAAAGGTACCGCCAGGGGGGTGTTTGGCAAGCTGCTATAAGCTACAAACTGAGATGCGGGGATAAAAGAATCGCTTCGTTATTTGGATCTCGCTGGCAGGTCAGTGTACAGAAAGAACAGAAAAGGGCCGCACTGTGTGCGGCTGAGGTATCAGTCGGGTGTTGTAAGATACGTAGATAGCAGCCTATATATCAATGTACCATGGATCTCTTCTCCTGGCCCTGCTAAGACCTCCAGGTCCATTTCAACACGCAGGAGCGCTGGCCCAAGTCCGCACACTACCACGTGGCGTTTGTTTACATGACCCCCCACTTAGCCCCCGTTCCCACTGCGCCGACTACGCGCCCAGCCTGTCCACCCAGCGTCATCCCTTCAGCTCACCACATCTCCATCTCTCTACAGCCAGCACATCGCACAGCACCGCCCCCACCATGCTCCTCCGCTCAGCCCTCGCCGCCCTCGCGGCAGCGCTCCCCCTCTTACCCTCCGCCGCCGCCTTCTACCTCCCCGGCACAGCACCACGTGACTACTTCGAGGGCGAGAGCATGGAGGTCTTCGTCAACACCCTTACCCCCATGCTCAACTCCAAGCTCCGCTCCCTCATCTCCTACGACTACTACGACTCGCGCTTCCACTTCTGCCAGCCGGACGGCGGGCCCAAGAAGCAGCCAGAGAGTCTCGGGTCAATCCTCTTTGGGGACCGTATCCTTACGTCCCCGTACGAGCTGCGCATGCTGGATAACTCCACGTGCCAGAAGCTCTGCCAGAGCAGCGTACCAAAGGAGGACGCCAAGTTCATCAACGAGCGGATCAAGGAGGACTATGGGCTGAACTTCCTTATCGATGGGCTGCCAAGCAGCGAGATGCGGAGTGACAGCAAGACGGGCGAGATCTTCCTGGACGCGCAGGGGTTCAACCTGGGCGATGACGAGCTGAACCCGGACAAGCCGGCGCTCAACAATCACTACGACATCTACATTCAGTACCATGCGCGGGATGACCGGCATGTCCGCGTCGTCGGCGTGCTGGTGTACCCGCGGTCGGTCAGCTCGATGGTCGCCGGGTCGAACGAGCCCGACTGCTTCAGCAAGCAGCCGCTGTACCTCTCTGAGGAGACCAACAACGAGTTCTTCTACACCTACTCGGTGTCGTTCCTCGAGAGCGACATACCGTGGGGACTGAGGTGGGACGCGTACCTCCACGTGTTTGACCCCAAGATCCATTGGTTCAGCTTGATCAACTCGCTCGTCATCGTCGGCTTCCTCGTCTTCATGGTCATGATGGTGCTGTACCGCTCTGTGTCGAAGGACATCTCGCGGTACAACGCTGTCGACCTGTCGGACGACGTGCAAGAGGACTATGGATGGAAGCTCGTTCACGGCGAGGTGTTCCGTCTGCCTACGCGGCCCATGCTCCTCTCGGTCATGGTCGGCAACGGTACGCACCTCGTCATGATGTGCGTCGTCACGCTCGTTTTCGCCCTGTTCGGCCTGCTCTCCCCGTCCAACCGCGGGTCCCTCGCCACCGTCCTCCTCATCTGCTGGACGTTCTTCGGCTGCGTCTCGGGTTACACCTCCGCGCGCACGTACACCACCCTCGGCGGCGAGCAGTGGAAACCCAACCTCGTGCTCACGGCCGTCCTCTTCCCCACCGTCATCTTCTCCATCATCGGCCTGCTCAACCTCTTCCTCATCACCGCCTCCGCCTCCGGCGCAGTCCCATTTGGCACCATCCTCGCCATCCTCCTCCTCTGGTTCCTCATCTCAGCTCCCCTCTCCGTCGCGGGCTACTTCTACGGCATGAAGCACGGCGCGTTCACCAACCCCGTGCGCGTCGCCTCCATCCCGCGACAGATCCCCCCGAAGCCGTGGTACCTCGAGGTCTGGCCCGCCGCCATACTCGGCGGCATCCTCCCCTTCGGCGCCGCCTTCGTCGAGCTCTACTTTGTGCTCTCGTCGCTCTTCGGCAACCGCGCATACTACGCTTTCGGCTTCCTCTTCCTCACCTTCCTCGTCGTCGCCCTCACCACCGCGGCGGTCACCGTCCTCTTCGTCTACTTCTTGCTCTGCGCAGAAGAGTACAGGTGGCACTGGCGGGCGTTCTTGATTGGAGGCGGGTCGGCGTTCTGGCTGTTTGCGTACGGGGTGTGGTACTGGGCGTCGAGATTGAGCTTGGACAGCTTCACCAGCGTGGTCTTGTACTTTGGGTACCTGTGAGTTGTCCCGTGACTTGCGCAGTGACAGGTCTAGGTTGAACTCGAACACACGCTGACGTGAGCTCTAAACAGGTTCCTCTTCTCCTTGCTCGACTTCCTCGTCGGCGGGTCAATAGGATACATCGCCACGTACTTTGCTATCCGGCGGCTGTACACGTCTATCCGGGTGGACTAGGCGACGCAGAAGCATCAGAAGGGAAAAAGTGGGGAGCGGGGTCCAGATATGAAGAGCGCATGGGGAGTGGGGGTACAGAGCATGGGGATTCGAAGGGGAACGGGGTCTCAGGAGAGGGGGCGGGATACACGGCAGGGGTCGCTGGGGGGAAGATGGCGGACGGGGAGGGGTGTTTATGACATAACGACTTCAAGGGGTAGCCTTTCCCTCCCATTCTTCGTAAAAGTATCACTAGAAGAACATGCTAGTTACATTACAGGTTGCACAATCTCTGCCAAATTATTGACGAACTACCCGAGAGGAGCCAGACTACAGAAAGGCCCGAAGAAGATCAACGCGACAATGGATGATCACGGTGCCGCACTAGCCTGAGTCGCCCGGTACTGCTTCGCATATGCGATGATCTCGTGGTTCCCGATGATATGCACCTTCTCCTCGGGAGGGTGAACAGCAAGGTGTGCTATGCAGGCTCCAATGCTGCCGCTTAACGTCAGCATGGGCGGCCGCCCGGAGAGAGGGATGATCCACTCACTCGTCGCTGTGGACAGCCATGCTATCCACCGGGATACCCACCGCCTTGGCCCCGCCGAAACCATACTGAAACACGGCCTCCATGAATCCGTACTTTGGCCTATCCGGAAGTCAGTCAATCAGCTGAGCCTTGGCCAAACAGGAGAGCGGCACTGGCGACTCACCGGTCTCCGAGGATCATCCCAGGGCGGAGGATGATGGTATGCGAGAAGCCCATGCCCATGATGGCTTCGTCGAGCATGCCCTTGATCCTGACATAGAAGAAGCGCGAGTCAGGGGAAGCATACGCTCCCGAAACGACAATGGCCTATAGAACCGAGCACTGGTCAGCTGTACACTCTTTTACAGAGGAGAGAGCTGCTGTACACTCACAGTCTCCGCCCCATCCTCCCTCGCCCTCTTCGCCAGATCCCTATTCAGCCCCAAATCCAACCTCTCCCTCTCCGCATTCCCCGTATCTCTCTTTGTAGCCAAGCACGTCACGAACACCCCGCCCTTTGCTCCCACGGGCTCTTCCCCCTCTGGCACGGCGTACAAGTCCGTTACGACCCGCTTGGTGAGCTTGGTGAGTGGGTTGGTCGGGGCCGGAGTGAGGGTGGAAGGGAGAGGTCGGCGGGTGATTGTGGTGATGGAGAAGGGGGAAGGAGAGGCAAGGAAGGCGAGGAGGGAGTGGGAGCCGGTGAGGCCGGTGGCGCCGACTAGGGTGACTGGGGTGGGAGTGGTGGTAGTCATGATGTGAACGAGAGATAAGTACAGTGCTGGCGTTGATGTTGCTGGTTGCCGTCACAATGAGATTCGAGGGTGCAAGGTGCAGAAGCTGTAAGAAGCTGTAATTGATAGTCAGAACCAGAGACTTAGGGGCTATATAATCGCATGAGAGGCATTATGGGCGGATTCACAAGAAGGAGAGAAGAAGAGGAACGGAAGATCACGGCGGTGACGAACGCGTTCGGCACTCGGCACGGCACCATCATCTTCTTGCCACCAACAACGAACCACCCATTCCCAGCATTGTATTATCGTGGGTCCATGGCCATGTTGTCTCACGGACTCGATCAATTATTGTGGGAGAAACACAGAAGGAGACTGTACAACACATTCATTCAGTGGTGTTACGTCTCGTACAAAACCAAAAATGATGATTATTCGTGACCTCGTTTTCCCTCATCTATGGTTCCCCTCCCCCGGGAAAAAAACGACAATGGACTATCTATACACATTTTGACTCCTAATCGCAAGGCCTCGTCCTTCCGCTACACCGTGAGCACTGTCCAGGCAATGGGCTAAGCAGTCTCCGACAAGAAACAAATTCGCAGGAGGAGGGGGTGGGGGTGGGAGTGGTGGAGGATGGTGGAGGGCGGTGGGGGGTGGGACCAGCGCCTAGGCCTTGCTGGCCGCCTGCTGAGACTCGCGGTACTGCTTGGCGTACGCGATAATCTCGTGGTCCCCGAGGGTGACCACCTTCTCCTGGGGCGGATGGACTGCAAGGTGGGCGATGCACGCGCCGACACTATAGGCAGAGGTGTCACCGGCGTCAGCTCTCTCCAGCGACAATGCTAAAACGAGAGGTAAACTCTGGACTCACTCGGCGCCGTCGATGGCGATGCTGTCCACAGGCAGACCGATCTTCTTGAACCCCTTGAAGAGGAACTGGGCGACGGCCTCCGTGGGGCGAGACTCAGTTCTGCAAGAAGCGTGTTGAATTAGCAGCATGCTTAGAACGCAACATGCCGGCGAGCTCACCTGTCACCGAGAAGAAGCCCGGGGCGAAGGATGACAGTGTGGGCAAAGCCCATCTCCTTGACAGCCTCTTCCATCTGGCCCTTGATCTTGGTGTAGAAGAAGGAGGAACTGGCGGAAGCGCCAGACGAGGACACAAGAATCATCTATCCGCACGTCATTGTCAGCGGGCTTTGTCGCAGGCATTAGACACGAAGCAAGCACACTCACGGTCTCAGCCCCATCGTCTCGAGCCCTCTTGGCCAGATCCCTGTTCAAGAACAGGTCGAGCTTCTCCTGCTCCGCCGTTCCGCCTGCCTTGGCCCTGGTCGTCCCCAAGCACGAGATATAAACGCCGCCCTGCGCCCCAACCTTCTCTTCCGCCTTGGGAACCTCAAAGAGGTCCGGGACGATGCGCGTGTTGAGCTTGGTGAGCGCATTGACGGGAGTCGCGGGTGCTTCGATCGCGCGGCGGACGAGAGCGGTGATGGAGAGTGGGGAGGGGGATAGGAGAAGGGAAGTGAGAGTGTGAGATCCGGTGAGACCGGTGGCTCCGGCGATGGTGACAGCGGTGGTAGACATGGTGATGTGATGATGTGATGGAGGGTGGCGTGAAGTGATGAGGTGGAGTGAAAGTGCGTGGAGCGGCGGGAGATCTATGTGTCAAGGGTGGAGGCAGTCGAGACCGTTGAATTGGTGTCTGAATCTGGCTCAATCGGTGAATCCGACAAGATCTGGGATGTCAAGGTGGCGGGCGAGCGGGGTACACGACGCTGGCTGATCGTCAAGTGGAGTGTTCTTGCGATGGCTGTGTGAACGACGAACTTGGGTCAGCGACGCTCTCACTTTTCGATGGGCCTCCCCCTCCCGCAGGCCCGGAGCCCGACGGGCTTGCAAGCGAAGGCAGGGCGGACGATTATGCAA
The DNA here is from genome assembly GCA_036427605.1 of Cryptococcus sp. DSM 104549. NCBI lineage: Eukaryota > Fungi > Basidiomycota > Tremellomycetes > Tremellales > Cryptococcaceae > Cryptococcus > Cryptococcus jaspeensis. Next base: position 4,594,091 of record CP144044.1, on the reverse strand, counting down.
GGAGGTACTCACCGTAGGCGATGATATCGAGTATGATGCACACCCCGAACGGCGTGAAGAGGATAAACGCCGCCAGACGACAGGCGAAGGGGAACTGCTCGGAGCACGTCAGTGGGTGGTCTGCGGACTCCACGGGGCGACGACGCCGCCTGTAGCCGGAGGGGGGCGGGGGAGCTCACGTAGGAAAGCGCGCCTGGAAGCTCTGGATAGAGGATCGTCTCCCACATACGGGGGGCTGTGAGCTGTAGACTGGGGTGGAGCGGAAGTGTGTGTTGGGGAAATGTAGTGTGGGAAAGAGATGTTGAGACAGTTGCGATATATAGATTGCTGGAATCACCTGCTGTTCCTCGTCGCTGGGAATGTTGTTCGGACTTACTCGGATAGATGTGGCGGATACAGTTTTCGCAAGCTTGGCGCCGGTGCTCTTTCGCATCCTGCTCTGTGCATCGTTCGACATGCTCCGAGCATAGCTGACCCCGTTCTCGATGGGCGGAATGCATACATACGTCTCGCCCCGCAGCCACCAGCCACACGTCGCAAACAAGCCATGGAGCAAAGAGGTGCGACTCCCAGGCGCGACTTCAGAGTCCAGATCACAAAGTAGGTTCCGTTGTTGGTCCCCACTCCGTCCCCAAGCCATTAACGTCCAGTAGTCGCACCTTGTCTTGACTTCTTCCCGGCTAGGCAATCGATACCATACATCCACGCCGTTCTACTGACTGGTACAGCGGTACATGGTCTGAGACAATGAGACGCACCATTGACACACTATTGATCGCCTCCCCCAGATCCTCACCGCAGTGCCTTTACCAATCGCATCGTCTCTGTGCGCTACTCACCCCCCGATCTCTCTCCCCAGGCCCACGCCGTAGCCGCTACCACATCATCTCCCAACCAGGTCATCACTCCGGACAGCAACCTCTTTCCCAGCGAGCTTGCGCGAGTGTCCTCGACTGCACTAACCATCATCCTTTGCAGCGTCTCGCGACGCTTGTACTCGTCGTCAGGCTCGGAGGGGAGTTGGGGCTCGGAGAAAGCGGTGCATGATGTGCAGATGTTGGTGGGTGACTTCCGCGAAGGGGCAAAGGTGGTTGAAGCAAAGGTGGGGCACCATTCTCGGGCAAGGACGTGAGCTTTGGCATGCGACCTTTCGGAGATCGAAAGTGCAGGAGACGCATCAATGGCGGAGAAGCAATCCTCTCGGGAGGAACTGTTTTCACTGGACGCTAAGCGTTACGGGAAGCATGAGCAATGGGGCATGGCACACTGCGACAATTTTCAGTGAGTACTCACTTGACATGTAAATGTTTGGAGACTCGATCCAACTGACAATGTGCTAGCTAGGACCTAGCACAGGCCGTTTTATAGGCGATTAACGACCACTCAAAGAGCTCAACTCAATAACCTCACTCACGATCTACTTTCACCCTCCGAAACTTGATATCGTATGTGTCGCGTGTCGCCTATCACTCCTTCCACTTTGGCTCTGACTTTGAGACGAACACCTGCTGAAAGGATAGTAGAACAGAGGAGGGATCGTTGCTTCGCACGCTTTGAAGGGATTCTGCTCGAGACGGGAATGTCTCACGACACCTAGATCTGAAACAGTTTCGGACTACCTTTTGATGTTGGAAGCCACCCCATAATCGGATGCACGAGTATGTATACAACTCGCGATCTACTGGTCTCGTTGCCAGCCCACTAACCCACTCTGCCGTTTCTCACACCTCACTCACACCTCACTCACACCTCACTCACACCTCACTCACACCTCACTCACACCTCACTCACACCTCACTCACACCTCACTCACACTTCGCTTACCCCAGTACATACTGACCATGCGGCTTCCATGGTACAGCACCACAGCGGCGCCACCTGCGGCCTTGAAGGGCGAACCATTCCCCTACCACGGTGCAAGCTTCTTCAGCAAGATCACGATGCAGTGGATCAATCCTATCATGAAGATCGCTTGGTCAAGACCCATGACACCAGATGGTACGCTATACACATTCCCGTCACATTAAGCGGGGGGCGATGCAATGCGCTAACACGCAGCTCCTTTGCAGACTTCTGGGATCCTACACCTGATCTAGAAAGCAAGAACGTGAGTGCTGTGCTTCGCCCGTTCTGCTCCGTCTGGTACTGACCGCATCTCGTATCAGTTGGGAGACAGCCTAGAGGCCAACTACATGAAACGAGTTCCACCTTCCGAGCGACCATACCCATATCGCCCCTCAGATCAAGCGTTGTCGCCCTTTCCACCTCAGCAGCAGCTTGAGAAGCCCATAAACGGTACTGGCCGCTCCCCGCAGCGGAAGGGATATCTCAATGGATTAGTCTCCAAACTAGGTGGCCGGGGTGACACGAATGGCGGACGGACTTATGACCGTAGCCTTTTCAAGGCGTTCTGGGCAACTTATCAAAAGCAGTATTGGTTATGTGTCGCTTTGGAGCTTACAGGCCGTAAGTCTATACTCTTCACGGGCTGGATTATTGAGATCTCCTGGTTTATTGGATGTACATCTTTGTTCCGCGGCGAGCTGACCATCTTGACCGTGGCAGAGGCACTACGGATGGTATCACCGCTAGTCACTAGAAGGCTCATCGCTGAGATTTCGCGGGCCTATGCTTACTATCAGGCCATTCACAACGGGCTATCGACCGACGGACTCCAACCTCCCAGGTCAGTGGGTTATATGCTTGGCATGGCCTTCCTTCTGTGGGGACTACTAGTTGCCAGTTCGTGGGTTCTTTACCTGGCTGCATTCCACATGACTCTCAATGGGAAGAAGGTTCGCTCATCAGTGAGTGTTGTTTCCACACCTCTGTCAACTACGTACATGACTGACGAACGGGCCAGCTCATAACAATGATATCTCGCAAAGCCATGTAAGAACACCTCACCTGCCGATTTCGGATCCAACTTCACTACTGACGGTATTCTACATACAAAGGCGGCTGTCGGGAAAATCCAGAGTCAAGATGACAAACGGGAAGCTCACGACTATGGTTTCCGTGGACTGCTCGTCCATTGTGAGTATCCCGGTCCATCATGCAAGAAGAAGCAGGGGTTTGTTTCTAACGCGTGGTTCAACAGGATGCCGCGGCGATATGGACGGTTGACCCTATAGCCGCTACCTCCACATTATGCCTCATGATCGGCCTGCTCATCAACAATATTGGCTACTCTGCTCTCGCTGGTATCGCAGTGAGTGCTATTTTCCTCACTCGATACTTGTGCTGCCGCCTTGGCTGTTCACTTACGACCTGTTCAGACCGTACTGCTCACTGTTCCGCTCCAAACCTTCATGTTCAAGCGCATCGCGAAGCTCCGCGAAGCCCAAACCGAAATTATCGACTCTCGTGTTCGCCTTCTTTCCGAGATCCTCAACAACATTCGAGCTGTGAAGCTATACGCGTACGAAGAGATATGGTCAAGGAAGATGAGCAAGCTAAGGTCGGACGAGCTGCACCAGCTGAGAAAGAACAGTTTGAGCAAGTCGGGACTGACCATGGTCATGAGCTTCATTTCGACTTTGGCAGCTATCGGTGAGCTGATTTCCCTATCCCCCTCGGTAACGTGCTGACTGGACTCGACGTTTTCAGTGACTTTCATTACGTACGCTCTCAGCGGCCACTCACTCGACTCAGCCATCGTCTTCTCAACCCTCCAGCTCTTTGGCATGCTCAGCCTACCGGTCACATTCATTCCGCAAGCCTTGATGATGCTAAGCGAAGCCAGGGTAGCATGTGGTGTGTTTGGTACCATTGATGACTGATCACGTCTTTCCCGCCTGGCTTATACTGACGTCCGCCAATCATCGATCATGATCACGTAGGCCGTTTATCAGAGTTATTCAGTGCCGAGGAATTACAAGATGACATCAAGATAGACTCCAACTCTCCGTATGCAATCCAAGCTCATGCCTCTTTCCAGTTCGAGAGCTCCGCGCCTCCAGAGGTTTTGGAGCTGAAAGACAAAAAGGATGAGTCAGATGTCGAAGAGAAACCCGATACATCGGAATCGGATGATAAGCCCTTTCAACTGAAAGGTGTCAATCTGCAGATACCTCATGGTAGGTGTCCTACGAAACTCTCAAGGTGAATACACTGACAAGGGTCCCCAGGAGCGCTGGTATGTGTAGTAGGAGCCGTGGGTACCGGCAAAACGGCGCTCCTCTCAGGTCTCATCCACGAGATGAAACGAACGGAAGGCGAAGTTGTATTTGGCGGGCCGATCAGCTACGGTAAGTCCATCGCCAATAGATAATAGTGCTACAGACTGAACGCATATCTTCACCAGTGCCTCAGCATGCCTGGGTGCAGTCCGGCTCCATCAAAGACAACATCACATTTGCCGGCACCGATAGCGACATCAACAGGGTCAACGAGATCATTGACGCTTGCGCTTTGACGAGAGATGTGAAAATGTGGCCAGATGGTATCCAGTGAGTCAAAGCCTGTTGCCACCAGCATCTATTGAGGCTGACGCACAACAGAACAAAGGTCGGTGAGCGAGGAATCACTATGTCCGGTGGTCAGCGTCAACGTATCTGTATCGCTCGCGCCGCCTACTCCCGCAGCTCCATCGTCCTCCTCGATGACCCTCTATCCGCTGTCGATGCCCATGTGGGACATCACCTCTTGGAACAGTGCATCCTCCAAGGTCCGCTATCTTATCGCACGAGGGTACTGGTCACGCACCATCTGGATGTGTTGCCAAAAGCGGATTTGGTCCTGGTGATGGAGAGAGATGACAATGGGGATGGAAGGATCGTGCAACAAGGGTCGTATCAAGTGGGTCCTTCACCTTCCAAGCAATTCTGTGACTGTAGTGCTCACACGTCTTTCAGGATCTCATGTCCCATCCCGGGGTGTTCCAGACCCTCATTAACGACCACGGCTCGCTCAAGCCTCTTGCTGACAGTACCAAAAAGACTGACGCTGAAGACGAGAGCCATCGAGGAATCCAGAGCGACGACGCGGCAAGCAAATCATTGACCTCATCCTTGTCTGCTAAGGAGGGCAAAGACGCAACTGATGAAGACAAAGAAGCCCAGAAGCTGATCATTGACGAAGAGAAGGCAGAGGGCAGTGTCAGTTGGGCAGTCTATCTAGACTATGCCCGCTCGATAAAGTCCTGGATCCTGCCTGTCTTAGTCGTAACGCTTCTCATATCTTCACAAGCCGCAAAAGTCGGTAATAACCTCTTCCTTGGCTATTGGTCGGAAGATGAGTTCAAGGACTTGACGCAAGGAGCATACATGGGCATCTATGGCGGTGAGTCGATGACCACACGTTCCACTTTTGCTCGCGCGACTTTTTTGCATCTCATCTAACGCAAGGGATTGACCATAGCTCTGGGTGGATTGATGGCCGCGCTCGCCTTCTTTGCAATCTACACTACTTACCTGTGCGGTATCGGGGCCTCATATAATCTCTTTGGCTTGGCATGGCAAGGGGTGATTCGAAGTCCCACGTCCTGGCATGACCGTACGCCTGTGAGTACCTACCGGATGCCGCTCGCTGTAGACGAGGTACTTCTCTGACATAGGAAGCAATCGTTTTTCAGACTGGCCGTATAATCAATCGCTTGTCCAAAGGTACGGCCAAGTCTGTCCTCTCTTCGAGCCCTACTAGTTGCAGTAGGGGAAGCAGATTGCTAACCGACTTTTCAGATATTGAGAGTTTGGATGATCGTCTCCCCCAGGTATGGTACGGCTTCACAAAGTGAGTGTTCCACTCTTAAAGATAGTCCCTGCATGGAAGTAGACTAAACACACACGCAGTGGTCTGCTGGGGATCTTGGGGTCCTTGGCGTTGGTGCTGTACACCTACCCATGGGTGGGACTCATGTTCATTCCCGTGTTTGCCTACGTGGTGAGTGCATTTGGCTTGCCTTTCCTTCATTTCGGTGGGTGTACCAAACTAACGAGGGCGGGTAGTTCATCGGGTTCGTCTACTACCGCACTACAACACGAGATGTGCAAAGGCTCTCTTCCATCATCCGAAGCCACATGTACACCAACTTCGGCGAGCAGGTAAGCTGTTTTAGTGTTGAAGATGTGCCAAAGGCACTTCGCCACTCAAGCAGCTGATGGTGTGTTTCGGGCAGCTGTCGGGGATGCCAGTCATCAGGGCATTTCATCGACAGAATGTTTACAAAGCGAAGCTGGAAGAGTCGATTGATAATGAACTCGTCTCGGTGTTGAGCGGAGTAAGTCATCGTGAGACAGCTGCCATCTCTTTGCTGACTTCTTGCGGAACGGGTTAGAACTTCACACAGGGAAAGTGAGTAGCCCCATCGCTCCGGTTTAACCTTCGAAAGATTACTCATGGCATTGCACCTAGATGGATCGGCCTTCGTATATCGCTATCCGGAAATCTCCTCATCTTGGTAAGCCGTGGATGAAGACAAACCCCAAGTATGTGCTGACTTATTGTTGATCATTCACGACACACGCAGGCGGTTGCCATCTTTGGTGTCATCTTCAGAAACACAGTCCCCCCATCCCGCTTCGGTGTGGTACTCACGTATCTTGTCTCCACCATCTCCAGTATGTTTTGCGCCTGACCCAACACAGGTGATCCAGCGCTGATTTCTTTCATCCTTGTAACCAGTGCTCGCGGACTTTATCAGGATGTTGACGGAGCTGGAGCAACTCATGGTGAGAGCGAATGATCAACGACACTGGCTGGGAAGACCTTGCGCTGACACAATTCCACGGCCCCCCAGAACAACGCTGAGAGGGTGCAGTACTACGCCGCCTTGCCTCGTGAAGCGCCTCCGACTCTCCCAAGCGATCCTGCTCCAGACGATACCTGGCCCCAGCATGGTGCTGTGTCATTCAAAGACGTTCAACTTCAATATCGCCCCGACCTGCCTCTCGTGCTGAAGGGCCTCTCTTTCAACATCCACGCCGGAGAGAAGGTGGGTGTCATCGGACGGACGGGAGCGGGGAAGAGTAGCGTGGCGCAGGCATTATTCCGGACAGTTGAGATATGCGGTGGAGTCATCGATATTGACGGTGTGGATTTAACGACCCTCGGTCTCGATACTGTACGCCGTTTCCTTCTAACCCACGATCACTATATAGGAGACCCACTGACAATGTTGAAAGCTACGACACCGTATATCCATCATCCCTCAAGACACTTTCCTCTTCAGCGGATCGGTTCGGGATAATATCGACCCAACCTCCTCCCGCTCTGATGCCGAGCTGAATGACGTTCTTCACCTCATCCGGTCTGACTCGGATGTGCTGAAGGCAAAGTTCCAGTTGGATGCTGTGGTGGCCAATGAGGGCTCCAACTTTAGCGCTGGGGAGAGACAGATACGTGAGTACGGGAGCGCTATCGACCCCGGCCAGCAATGTCTTCTGGCCTTGCTGATCACTAACAATGACCATTGCATGCGACAGTTGCGCTGGTGAGAGCTCTCGTCAAGAGGTGCAAGGTGCTCCTGTTAGATGAGGCCACATCATCTGTTGATCCGAAGACCGACGCGTTGATCCAGAAGATCATCCGGACCCAGCTTCGCGACGTTACAGTACGCGCTCTCCTCCTTGCTGATGCTAGTTCGGTGACGCAAAGACGAAATGCTGACAACGAACACACCACAGCTGATCTCCATCGCCCACAGACTGCAAACAGTAGCATACTACGACCGTATCCTCACCCTCGACGAAGGGCAGGTTGTGGAGTTCGCTTCCCCCGAGGAGCTCTTTGACAATCCACAGTCAGTGTTCCGGGCGCTTTGCGACACTAAGGTGAGTTCTACACATGAGGAAGTGTGTGATTACGCTGACTGGTTGTGGACAGGGTTTCACGAAAGAAGACCTTCTCAGGATCCGAGAGGGAGCGGAAGTCTGAAACGGCATGTAGGATGCACTCTATGGCATCAATGGCTGCAGGCGTAGTATGACGAATGTTATAACCGGACTACAATCCATAGCAAACACGACAGGTATAAATCGCACTGAGAAACGAACTCGACTAGGTATATATATATGAGTGATAACGAAAATGAAACCCCTTGCCCCCTCCCATCTACCCCAACACACAACACATCCCACCACAGGCTCCACTACCCACACACCTGCCGCCTCCGCAGTACAGTCTCCACAAGACATGCGCACACCACCCTCCCTATCCATGATGGTGTCCACACAAGGCAATCGCGCTTTGGTGGACGTTTAATCGATGAGGATCGGCTTCTGGATCTCGACGTAGATCATCTCTGCACAAATGACACCCACATCAGCAACACGAACACGGTTGTGGGCGGTGTTAGCTCAAGCCGCAGGGCGAAAGTCAGAAACACCACTCACGCTTGAACTGCTCCCGGCTTAACCGTTCCGTGCCGTGCTCAAAGTCAAAGAAGTCGGGGTCGAGGGGAGCCGCGTCAGGCTCGTCCGAGGGGTCGTGGTACGGCTGCAACCAATGGCAAAGTCAGCTACTGATGCCAAGATCATAACACTCTCAGCTATCGGCGAAGACGTACCTCAAGGTAAGGGTGGTCCAGCGCCTCCTCGCAAGTGATACGCTTGGTGGGGGAGAACCTGCATAGCCCCACTACCGTCAGCCACTGCTCGGTATGGTCTCAATCTGCAACGCAAGAGCAGCACACTCACGTCAAACACCTGCGAAGGAGATCGAGAGCCGCGGGCTTTGCTTTGGGACAGACGAGCGCAAAGTCTTGACGACGGGTGAACTCGAGAGCACGCTGTGAGGATGTGGCTGGTCAGCACTCTGCCAAAGTACATATCGGTGGCCTGGTATGCGGAACTTACGAGATAGTCCCTGTGAGAAGAACCAGGTAAAGTCAACTGTTGGTCAGCACATAATGGCTGGCCTTAGGGGAAACAATTACGCACTTCGAGCGTTGCGAGGTGATCTCATTGAAGTCGTCCATCTGTGACGATATATGCATCAGCTGATGCCTGGCCACCATGTGCAGTCCATAAGCGATGACTGACCGTGGGGGTACCAAGCACTGCGAGGATGATCGAAAGCTCTGTAAAATATTGCCATCAGCGTTTGATCAAGGACGCGGCATGTGGTGCCATCTCACGGTTGTGGTAGTCTGTGATTCATTGTCAGCTTGTTTTCCACAAAGATCGCATGATGCAAAGCGAGCTCACCTCTACCAGGGAACAGGGGCTTCCCGTTGACTGCAAGCCATCGCGTCAGCGCATGATAGCTCCCGATGCAAAGGTCTCACTCACTCATCTCAGCCAGGATACACCCGACACTCCACACATCGATCGCCTTGGTGTACTCCTGGAACGCTACAGGGCGATGTCAGCTTTCCCCTGATCACAGTGCGTGAACAAAGTTCAGCTGACTTACAGAGCATGACTTCGGGAGCGCGGTACCACCTCGTCGCCACGTACTCGGTCATGAACCCGTTCCCGCCAGCGGGTCCCGCATCAGGAGGGGGCTTGGCAGCAGATCGTGCAAGACCAAAGTCACAGATCTACGTTGATATGAACGTCAGCTACCAGCCTTACTTGAGACTCATATCAATCTGGGCTTGGGAAGCTGACCTTGAGGTCACAGTTGGCGTTGAGGAGGAGGTTGGACGGCTTGAGGTCTCGGTGGAGGACGTTGGCGGAGTGAAGGGCTTTGAGGCCACGGACGGTCTGAGGGGGATCGATGTCAGTCCGTGTCTCATGGAAACACCACTGTACAGACTTTGATACATACCTGGTAGAGGAAGTACTGGCAGTGGTCGTCGGAGAGCTCCTGGGTCCGGATCACTCGGTGCCTATCATGCGACTCTTGTCAGTCAGACCATCAAACAGACACTCGAGTTGCGCAGATCTTACAGGTCGGTCTCCATCAGTTCCTATCGCCCCAGAAGATCAGCAACTACCCAAGCTCATCCCGTAGCACTCTGCTCACCTGTACAAGGTACACCTCGTTGAACTTCTCGTAGGCAGGGGGCGCAATGATGTCGAGGATAGCGATGATGTTCTCATGCCTGCGGCGTCTATCGTCAGCGTTATGACTGGTACTCTCCACCCCTCCAGAACATATACACAACGCCACACTCATCCGATAGTGCACCCGTTCCTACCGCCCGGTACGCCCCGCCCGCCACAAAAAGCGCCGATCAATCCGAACCACGTGGCCGGACCCGCCTCGCCCGCCCCAGCCGATGATGATGCGAAGATGCGAATATGGGCTCACCTGAAATGCCTGAGGAGCTTGATCTCTCGGAGGGTACGCTGGCAGAACATGGTGTGGTCGAAGGGGGTGATGCGCTTGATGGCGACCTCGGTGTTGCTCGAGAGGTGGAGGGCGGAGCTGCGGGTGGAGTGGGGTTGTGCGGGCGGAGAGGGGCGATGGTGAATGATCAGCTGCTGGTTTGGCATTGCAGAGCGGGTAAGCAGGGAGCTCACACTACTACGCCATAAGCGCCTTCTCCAACAATCTCCATAACTCTATAGTTCTCGGTGACACCGCTGAAGGAGGAAAGGCCGTCGACAGTCATGATGGTGGCGTTACTGGTGTGGAGGTGGTGCGGTGTGAAGAGGATGTGGTAGGGGGAGGCTGGGCTGTGCTCTAGAGAGAAGAGCGAGAGTCAGCTAGCTTTCTTGAAGTGAGAAAATCAAGAAGAGCAGACAGCTGCAGCTCACGAGATTGGGTCGTCGAGGGGCAAGAGGCGCGTCTAGTGGAGGGGGGCGGTATATAAGGCTGCTGATGGAGGGTGTGTGAGGTGATGGGGAAGCCTGTTTGTATGCAGGAACGGGGGGAGGTAGAGAGTAGGATGCAGGGTTGTGTTGCAGTTTGGGATGGAGTGTGTGTCTATATCTAGTCCTGGAGAACAATAGGCCACGGAGGATGCTCAGCTTAGGAGACGAACAATAAGACACTCGAGACGCGTATAGGGACGCCCAGAAGAGTGCCTGATTGACATTTAAATGGCGCCACAAATAAATACGCACGTGAAACACGTTTCACGCCGGTTTTCTTATTGTTCTCTGAGGGCACAACCCATCCTGCCCTTGCATCCTGAGGAAAACCTGACCATCTACAACCGGTACATGCATGCCAACATTCACAGACCAGTCTGGGCCCAATAGTATCTACAGCTTGAACAGGAACCCCAGCTGCACGGTCCAGCGTCAGCGCCTGACTTCCCTTTGCCCTGGTGCCCGGGCGACAGCCATCCCCTTTGACATCCCTGCCCTTCGGCAGTTTTCCGTTCCAACTTGTAAAAGGACTCACATCTTCCACAGTCAACTTCCCCAGAGCAGCATCGGCATCCGAACTCAGGGCCGCTTCGGTCATCGCCAACTTTTTAGCTTGCAGCTGCACGATTTGATCTTCGATACTGTCTTCGATGACGAGCTTGATGACCTTGACAGGGCGCTTCTGCCCGAGACGGTGGATACGGTCCATGGCCTGGTACTCAACCGACGGATTCCACTGTGGGTTGCGTCAGCTCGTCGACCGTAGCAGCCTGTGACGCATCACTCACCCAGCTGTCCATCATGAACACCATAGACGCCTCTGTCAAGTTGAGCGCGACACCGCCCGCCTTAAGAGAGATGAGGAAGACTGTCACGCCGGTGTTTTTCACTACACGTACGTCGCATCAGCATAGGGAGCGTCTCTATTTCGTGATGCGCCACTCACTAAAATGCTGGATGGTCGCATCACGCTGCTGAGGCGTCATGCCACCCTCGAGTCGGCAGATCTGCGCCCAGCCAGCTGACGTTAGCTCTACCCCGAACGAACAACGACAGATGGCTCACATTGAACCCCGCACGCTGAAGCCTGAACGCAATCAAGTCGAGGAACGACACGAATTGCGAGCTAGACGTGTCGTCAGCTCTGAACGGTCACATCAACCGCAACAGGTATACTCACAATACGAGCGACTTGATCGTGCAGTCCTGGTTCCTCAGCTTCTCCAGCTCCTCCACCAAGGCCTCGAGCTTTGAAGACGACCTCCAGTTCTATCATTGGGTATGATCGTCAGCACGTTGGAGGTGCGCACGGTGCTATATCGATCAACACCACTCACTTCGAGGTTCAGTCGACTGAGAATACCCTGCCTCGCCTTCCTGTTGTCCTCCTCCAAGTCAAGAGCCTCCGCCTCGAGGTCGATCGAGATCTCGATGTGGCATACAGGGCACTCGGGCTACAGATAAGGCTCATCAGCTACGAGTCTGGATGACGCCGTCCCGCTACGAGATGAACGAACCTTGTGCCCACGAGCCTGCTTGACTTCGAGATACTGCCTGATACACTCTCTGTCGAAGACGTGCTTGCACGACGACATGATCGCGTCCTCGGCCTACAAATTGACACCCACGGCATTAGCTGATTCCAGTCGGTTACGGACTGCCAGCTCACGGTATCGTTACACAGTCTGCAAACTGTGCCCTCCTTGATCTCTCCGACGGTGCTGTTCTTGGACCGAAGAACCAGGTCGGGGTGACAGGCCATTTGTCGCACTGAGAGAGAGTTGCCAGTGTCAGTATTTGTCGCGGGTGGCACAGAAGGGAGATGAACTACTCACTTCGCGTGATAAGCGAGAAGATGTTTGAGTAGTCTACAGCCCGTGTCAGCTTTTGGATACTCTGGCGACAGCTCACCTAGTAGCTGAACTCACTATTCAACACCGTCCCCTGATCAATATACGTCGCAAACGTCCTCTTCGCATTCGTAAACAAGCTCATATACAACTCCTTCTCTTGCGGACTGAAAAAGTCGCGGCGCACCACGATCGTGCGCGGGGGCAAGCCGAGGTCATCCGCGCGCTCGAGCTTGGTACGGCGGAGCATCATTCGGTCCAAGAGGATCTTGAGCTTCTTGAATGCGGTGTGGCCAGGGCCGCCTTCGACAATGCCGTAGCGCGCGATGGGGGTGAGGATCTCGGTGTTCTACATGAAGACCGACGGGTCAGTTGGCGACGTTATCGCACAGGCTATACACGTACCCAGAAGCAGACGTGGGCCATAGGTGTGTGGCCACACTGATCACACGACCGTTTGTCGCTGAACTGCCAATGGAGACTCTTGCAATCGCACTTCTTACAGAAGTAGTGACTGTCCCAAGAACCCCTGCTGTCAGCTTCGAACGATGTGAACGACAAGTTCAACACAGCTCACCTGAACGGGTCTGCACCCAAGAACCTCACGAGCGAGTACAGCTCGCCGACCCTGTTCTGCAGCGGCGTGCCGGAGAGACACCACTTGTACGTCGCGTGCAACGCGAAGGCCGCTTTCGCAGCGTTGGTGGAGCGCTCCTTGATGTTGTGCGCTTCGTCCAGGATGACACTGCGATCACGTTCCATGAGCTACCACTCTTCGCTATAGGCACAAGACAGAAGCTCACCGGAACCACTCAAACTCGTGCATCGGCGACTTTTCCTTGATAAACTTGTCGCCGCGCTTGAACCCGCGCTGCTGTCGTCTGAACGACGCCTCGAGGGTGCCGTACGAGCACAACACCTGCCCATCGTCTGATGTCAGTTTCACGATACCGCACCGGATCGGTAGCCCTGAAACTCACCACATCATACTTCTTGAGCTCGGCGGCCTTCATCCTGCCCTGCCCGTGCCAGAGGCAGACGGTGAAGCCCTCGGCGTGGGTCTCGATCTCGTTCTTCCACTGCATCAGGGCTACGACGGGGGCGACGACGAGTGACGGTTTGCGGCGGGGCTCGGAGAGGAGGAGCGCGATTGTTTGGATCCTGAGCTCAACCGTCAGATACCCGCTGATAAAAGACATTGTATCTGCAAAGAAGAGCTTACGTCTTTCCCATACCCATCTCATCAGCCAGCATACCGCCCTTCCAGGGCCCCTCTTCCTGCTTCTTCATCCAGTACAGACTCTCCTTCTGGAACGGCAGGAGAGTGAGCTTTAGCGAGGGGTGCGCTTCCATCATGACCGGCTTGATCGGCTCGATAGTCGCTTGGAGATCGCCCCACACATCCTCCAGCTCGGGATGGTTCTGTGATAGCTCATCAGCTTCGCTTAAGCCGCAACACGCAGACTTCAAAGCTCACCATGCAAAGAGCAACAAGATTCTTCTCCCCATTCGTCAACTTTCTCCCCAACTTCTTGCTCAACGCCCTCTCGCGCTTCTTCCTCGGCGCCGCCTCCTTCGCCTCACGCCGCTGCTCCCTGCGCTTACGGACATGCAAGCGCTGAAGGTCTGTCAAGTTGGGGTCGGAAAGCTCGTCCTCGGACTCGAAGGCTTCTTCCTCGGCAGAGTCGGAGAAGTCCCCGTCGTCGTCGTCGTCGGGGTTGGCTTCGTCGTCATCGCCGCCGAGGGCGCGGCCCTTGCCTTGGAACTTCTTCGTCCGCCCGGCGGCGGCGCCACGCCCGCCTCTACCCCCTCGGGCCCCTCGAGTGGCCCCTCGGCCCCTAGCTCCGCCACGCCCACGTCCACCAGCAAGGGGCACGTCGTCTTCCGAATCTTCCAGCGCCGAGAGCTCAGACTCCGTCTCGGGGTCTTCGAAGTCGTCGTCGTCCGAGAGCGGGGTCATATCCGTAGCGGCGTTGGAGGCGGGGGTGTTGGTGCCGGATGTGTTGCGTGTCCTGGAACCGCCCGACGCGGGGGTGGACGCTCCGCCTTGCTGGAGTCGCTCTATGGGTATGCGTCAGTTCACGCACTGTGCTCGAGACACAGACGACGAAACTCACTCTCAGCAGCCCGCGCCACAGCAGTCCTCAGCGCCGCCTGATTGTTCCTCTTCCCCTTCCCCTTCGTACTCCCACTCGACCCCGCAGGACTAACCGGCGTCACATCCCCCCCTGTCGATGCTTCTATCGCCCTCTCAAGTTGCTTCGCCTCCTCATCACTATCCATAGCGTAATCCCCGTCCTTCTCATCATCCTCGTCCTCCGAGGCCGAGGGCTCGTCTTTGATAGTCTTGGCCTTGCTCACGCTAGTACGCTTGGGTCGGCCGGAGGCAGTGACGGGAGTAGGCAGCTGGAGGTCTGAGGCATCGGCTTTGGTGACTCGGCTGTGCTTGCCGATGTTGAACGGCTGGTGCGCTGGTGTAGGCTTCTCGACGGCTTTCGCCTTGCCCTTGCCTTTTGCCGGGGCGGCCTTGCCCTTCCCCTTACCCTTCGCGGACACGGGGCTGTTCCCGTTCACCCCAGGCTGGGACCAATCCTCCTCCTCCGTCTCATCGCCGTTCATCTACCCCCACAGTACGCGTGTCAGCGACCACTCATCTTATCGCGCCACCAGCCAGTCCACGAGCAGCTCCACTCACCAATTCATCCCCATCTTCATCCACTTCTTGCTTTACCGCAGTTCCCTTCCCAAGGAGCGTCTCATTCTCCCCACTAGCCGTCTTATCCAGCCCCAAACGCGACCGGCGCGAGGGGAGCGTGACGGACTCCATTACACGTCGACTGGTGGACGTCGATCTGCCCCCGGAGGGGGTATCGCCGTTCGAGCTGGCTTCGGGGTGAGGGAGGTCATTGTTGGGAGGATTTTCGGGGGCAGCTCTGCCACGGCGAGGAGGCATGGTGCTTGTTCCGTCGAAGGGGGCAAGAGAGAGCAGCCTTTGTTGGAGTAGTGGAATGGAAGTGCAGAGCTACATGTCATCCTGGGCGACGAGACCGCGATCGAGGAATCTCAAAAGTGGAGGTGAGTCAACTGGTTAAGAATTGACGTGATTGGCGTTATTAACCCTTAGCCTACTCAGCTCGCCGTGTGCGGTGTGTGTGGCCATTTTTCCTGTGGTGTGTTCGACAAGATCTGAGTGGACACGATGTGCATTACATTTACAGATGCAGCTTTAGTAAAGGAGCGTCCACGGATCACGTTTTAGCCACTGAATGGTTTTCTGTCGGAAAGTGCACTGTGAAATTCTCAAAGGACGTCGGTACTATCTCAGATTTACAGTTGCTGTGTGTGGCTTAAGCTGCGATATCGCCTCCACCTCCTATTCGAGCTCCGCCCATCGACAGCCGACGGCTATGAGACGTTCAAAAGAGGAGTCAATGTAGGAGCATGGCCTCCCTCGCCTCTCTTTTAGCCTGTATACACTGGGGTCCAAAACCGTCGAGAGATGTCTTCCAGTCACCGAACCTCAGCAGCACCCTCAACCTCCTCAGAAGAGCACCCCACTTCTGAACGATGGTCAAAGTTCCCACACCTCTTCCACGAGTTCACCTTACAAGGCCCCCTCAGCGTCGAGAGGGTCTTCCCCACCCCGCCCACCACCACCCACTCCTCAGCCCCTTCCTCCGCCCCCACCGCGGCCCCCACCCCCACCTCCCCACGCACCACCTCCCTCTCCCTCTCCGCCGCTTCCACCCCCACCCACCCTTCCCCCCACCTCGCCTTGGACGGTATCCTCCGTTCCTCCCTTGCCACTTTCTCCCACAACCATGTACATCTGACGTTCCCCGACCCGGACTCGCTCTGGCAGCCGAGGCAAGAGGATCTGGAGGCGGCGAATGCGCCGAGGGGGGTGGAATGGTTGGAGTTGGGTGGGGTGGGGTTCGAGATTCCGGGGGGGTATGAGGTGGCGAGTTTCGGGGGGCTGAGGAGGGAGGAGGGTGGGGGGGTGTTGATTGATGTGCGGTTGCCTGAGGGTTCGGGGGGCGAGGCAGGTGAGCACGGTGAGCACGGTGAGCACGGTGAGCACGGTGAGCACGGTGAGCACGGTGAGCACGGTAAGCACGGTGAGCACGGTGAGCACGGTGAGCTAGACACCGGAGAACCAGTCACAGTCGAAGTCTCCTGCTTCTACCCGTCCCGCTACCCCTCCCATCCGGAATTCAACCCCACCACCCCCCTTGACACCAGCACCGATCTCTCCCTTTCCAACACTTACCTCGTCACCCGCGAAACACTCTCCATCAGCTCCCGGCTGATCGCGCTCAAGAAACAGGCGGACGTGCATCATGTGATGCGTTGGATGGAGCCAGAGCCGGTGAGCATGTCGATCTTGGGGACGGAGGGGGCGCCGGTGGTGGGGGAGGTGGGGGTGGAGAGGTATGGTGTTTCCACTTGGGAGAGTGATGGGCGGGTCTCCCGCGTCGACCCCACCACCCACCTCCCCATCGGAGAGACCATCTCAACAGGCGCAATGTACCGCCCCTGGATCAAATCCCTCACCCGCCCCTCAACGGACGACCCATTCCATTTCTTCCAGATCTCAGAGGACGGCCGAGGCGAGGCGTTTGGGATGACGGCGATGGTGCCGGACCGGACGAAGCTCGTTTACTCGGGGGTTTGCAGGGGCTTGGCGGGGGTGGCGCCGGGGAGGTTGCGGACGGGCGGTGAGGCGAGGGGGGTGAGTTTGTAATGATGCATAGAAGATGAGTGTTGGTCCTAAAACCTGTGATTGCACTTCTGCTTCATGTGCCGCCCCTCCCGCGGTCCCTCCCATCTCTTAGCACGACAACACCCACCGCCTTGAAACCCCCAGCGATACGCCTCGGCAACGCCCCTACACCGGCACAAGCTCCTTCCCCTCCTTGAGCACATACTCGGCCAGCCCCTCGACACTGATGATCTTGAGCCCCCACTCCTTGGCGAAGCGCCAGCAGTCGTCGCGCCGTGCCATGGAGCCCGAGGGGTCTGTGGGGTGGACGAGCTCACACAGGAGGCCGGCGGGGGATTGACCCGCGAGGTAGCAGAGGTCTGCAGGAGGCAGGAATCAGCTTGGTGGGTCGGGGAGATCGAAGAGATGGCTGGTCCGAAAGATCGGACGTGGGTGATAAGAAAATGGACGCACCAACAGCACACTCGGTATGCCCCCTCCTGTTCCTCACACCGCCCTTCGCATACCTCAGCGTGACCATATGCCCCGGCCTCGTGAAGTCCGACTCATCGCTATTGGGGTCCGCCAGCAAACGGGCGGTGTACGCCCTGTCGTGCGCGGATATGCCCGTGGAGACGGGGTGTCGATCGGGCGCCGAGTCGACGGTGAGGTGGTAGGCTGTGCCCTTGGGGTCTTGGGAGACGCCCGAGGGGGGAAGGAGAGGGGGCAGCTGAAGGGCTTCGAGTCGTGCGGGAGGGAGGGAGAGGCAGATGAAGCCGCTGTGTTCGGGATCCGGTAAGGTTAGCTCTGGGGTCTTGCGGCAGTGGCAGCGCACACCAGGAGGGAGGCAGACGTACCTAGTCCACTTGATCATCCAAGCCATGCCCTCGGTGGTCAGCAGCGATGCAGCGCACACGACATCGCCCTCGTTCTCCCTGCTCTCGTCGTCCATGACCACGACAAACTCGCCCCGTGCGATGGCAGCAATAGCCTCCGGGACGGGGTCAAAGACGAAGGGGGAAGGCGGGGTGGTGGGCGGGGATGATTGGGCGGTGGGGACAGACATTGCGGCGTGCTGAGGGCGTGCTGGGGGGGTGCTGGGGTGCGCTGGGGGAGTGCGAGGAGAGTAACAGGGGAGGTGGATGCTATATAGACGTCGCTGAAAAAGTCAGAGTCGACTTTGAGCTCTCGGTGTCAGCGGCGGGAAGCGTTGGTAATCAGGGAATAGCCGGAGATGGTGCCTGGGGAATGCTGACTTGGCCGAGAGAACCGCTCGCGTGGCGGGGGCTGACCGAGAGAGTGGGCGGGGGGATGCATGTAAACAGAGCGTAAACAGCGAGGTCATGGAAGAGCATGCATCGGAGACCTTCACCTTATGCATAGAGGCCATTGCAAGGCAGTGCAGTGATAAAGACCGTCGGGCGTGGCTGGCTGCGAGGGGCGATTGCCGGTGGAGGTCGGGCATCGGCGACGACCAGCGATCCACGCCCGCTGCAGATCACAGCCGTCATCGTCCCGGCACGCTCTCACCTCCCCTCTTATATAATATACCCCCTTGGGCCCCTCCTGTCTATAGCCCAGCACCCACGCAGCAACACCATAACTGCACTCCGCCCCCTCGCACCCCTCCGCAGACTTCGCGGCTTCAAGATGACTTCCACTCCCCAGCCCCAAGGCTCGCCCTCCACCACCCTCTCCCCACCTCGCCCCTCGTCTGCTCCTCCCGACCAAGTACCCACATCCACCCCCAGCGGTACGAGCACCCCCGCCCTCGCCCCCTCCCGCGCCATCCCCACAGACTTCCGCTCCTCCCTCGCAGCATGGTGGTCCACCTCCTCCTACAAAGACGCCCGCATGGCAGAGGAACGCCTCCTCAAAAGACTATCCGTCTACGAGCCGGCCCCTCCCCCCGCCGAGGTCGCGAACAAAGGATGGTTCGGCCTTGGCGGTAGCAGCGCTGCCAACTCGGGGCTGGCGGCAGACCCGCCTCACGCAGATACCCAGGCGCAGGTGACGATTGCCCCCGCGAGCGCTACATCCGGCTCCCTAGTGGCGACCTTGCGAAACGTGTTTATCCCCACGCCCAACCCGGCGGACGCCCCCGCCCATCCTGCCGACCCGCGCGAGCCCACGTCAGCCGCGGGCGTGGCGGGCGCGACAGACAGCCCGGCGTCGTCAGTGTCGGACTTGACGCGCGAGAAGAAGCACTACTATAAGCTTGGGCATGGGCACAAGTGCAAGAAGGATAAGGAGGACAAGCTTGTGGATTATATCAACACGCTTGAGATCTCCAGGCCTGAATTCCAGGATAGGAAAGAGGCTGTCGTGGTGCTTCACGGTTATGCCGCTGCTCTCGGGTACGTCCACCTCCACTATCATCACCGCCCTCGCTCCTCGCTAACCCCCACGGCAGCTTCTTCTTCCGCAACTGGGAATCCATCGCCACCTCCTCCGCTTCCACCTCCCGCCGCACCTTCTTCCTCGACTGGCTCGGCATGGGCCTCTCCTCCCGCCCCTCCCACTCCCTCCTCAACTCCCCCTCCGACACCCCTACGCCCTCCCGCGTCGCCCGCGCAGAACACTTCTTTGTCTCGTCGCTTGAGAATTGGCGGAGGACAATGGGGTTGGAGAAGATGTTGCTCGTGGGGCACTCGTTGGGCGGGTACCTCGCGAGTGCTTATGCGGTGAGATACCCCGAGCGAGTTTCGGGGCTTATACTCGTTTCACCGGCGGGTATCCCGCACGGGCCAGAGTACGTGCGGTACCCTCTCACCGCAGAGCTCCCCGCCGGCCATAAAGCCGTCCCGGGCAAGAACGCCCGCGAAGAGGTGGAGACGCCCGGAGAGCTGGACGACGCGGTAGACGCGGCAGAGGCGGAGATGCAGGGCGGCGGCAAGACGGGGAAGATCGAGGCGAAGGGGGAGGCGAAGCAGTGGCAAGAGAGGAGGGAGCAGTCTGTCGTCCGTCGCGGTCTCATGAAATGTACGTGTCTTTTGGCCTCACCTGATTTGAAAACACCACCGTCCTTTATCAAGCTGACTTCAGCCACTTCACAGTCTTCGTATGGGGCTGGGAACGCGGCCTCTCCCCCTTCTCGATCCTCCGCGGCGTAGGCCCCTTCGGTCCCCTCTGGGTAGGCAAGTACTCTTCCCGGCGCTTCGCGTCGCAGACAGAGGAAGACGTGCGGGATTTGCACGCGTATATCTATGGGACGAGTATCATGCGTGGGAGTGGGGAGTACTGTATCTGTGAGTCGGTCGTACCATATGTTGAGCTATCCAGCACTAGAGCGAAGTGGCTGATATATGGAAAAGCGCACATCCTGGCGCCGGGGGCGTACGCTCGTATCCCGATTTTGGACAGGATCGCCAGGGTCAAGGTGCCCGTCACCTTCTTATGTGAGTCTTCGCACATACATCTTGTACCACTTTCAGACCAAGCTGATATGTGCTTCTCCCACTCTCCAGACGGCGACAACGACTGTGAGCTTTTTGTTGGCCTTTCTCGTCCTGTCGATATGGCCGAAGCTGACCCCCGTGCTTTCACAGGGATGGACGTCCAAGGCGGCCGAGACGCGCTCACCCTCCTCAAAAACGCCGGCAACACCCTCTCATCGGTGCACGTCGTGCCCAATGCGGGACATCACTTGTACCTCGATAACCCCGAGGTGTCGAACCAGTTGTTGGACGATGCGATCAAGGCGATTCCGGCGATTCCGGCGATCCCGGCGCTCTGAGGGGGAAGGAAGGACAATTCTGGCGCGGCGTGAGGTGTGTAGTTAGGATCTAGACTGAGGTGTTGTCGAGAGATGTGTAGAAAGAGAAAGGCCTCGGGCGTGAAGAGTGAATGGTGGGTTCGAAATCATAGATGCGATCGATACATGTGTGTTGTGATGGTATCAGTATGCTGGGTATAACCAGGAGAACCCGAAAACATCCTCCCAAGGAAATTTGTCGGTCAATAGTACCTGCCCAAAGCCGGGTCAGTTCCATCGAATTAGACCAGTACTACCAACCCGGGATACTCACTCGATCTCAAGCTGTGAATGGCATTGTCAGTCAGTCGAGTAAGCATTTGCGTCTACGTACTGGATCCGATCACAGCACTCGACTCACGAATTGCAAAGCCACATCTCGAGGCGACAGCACATTCAGCCCCTGCGGATTGAACGTCGCCTCATTCGCCTCCCTGATCGCCTTCTCCACCTCTCCCAGTCCCTAAATCCCATACACCCCCTGTCAGCTCATCCACAGTCACCCAAACTTCCTAGTCAAGGGCGCGTCAGCTGACCTTCTCGAAAGTGCTCTTCCGCCAGAGCAGACTCGTCCAGAGACTGGCGACGGCGATGACGTTGTCAAGGATGGTGGGGCCGACGGCGTAGGCGGATGTGAAGTGTGTGTTGAGGGTGTTTATGAAGGCGGTGAATTGGGCGGGCTGGATCTGGAGTGACGGTGACCTGCATGAGCACTTGCGGTAGAGCGGGCGATGATGGGGATCAGAGAGACGTACCCGGCCTTCCAGCTCCATCGGGAACGACGTCTCAAACCTACTCCCGACGCCACAACGCTTCATCAGTCCCCTTCTATCAGTCTCCCAGAGGACAGACCAGCGATAGAAGGCGACCTACTGGCAAACCTCCCCACCACTCCAATCCCTCTCAACCCGAACCACCTCCTTTGGTAGATGCCGTCCTATTGTGCCCGTCACGGGCTGGTGAAAGTAGCTATCCGTAGGAAGAGCTTGGCGTGGGTACGCCGAGCGCGGTTTGCTGTGCGCCACGAATGCCGAATGCTCTGTCAGCTTTCCTTACTCATCTCTCCATACATCTTCTGTGCGCTGTCCCGCCGGGAGTTCCAAACCAGCCAGAAAAGAGACTTCACCCACCCGTGCCCCCCTCTCCACCCCTCCAAATCTTTATCAACCTTCTCCCCCCAAGCCCTCTCCTTCTGCCGCTCATACTCGGCCTCCCAATCATCGTAACCCCCGTTCCCCCTCAAGACAGTGAAACCCGACCCTGCCGTCGTAGAGGGGATGTCACCGTTCGTGGAAGTGGATGTCCTGGCGGTGGGGTAGTGCTGGTGTGTGTTGTTGTGGTTTGGAGGGGGCTGGGAGAAGGTGGAAGGGGGATGGCCGTTGAGAGCCCCGGGGAGGGGGGCAGCGACGTCGGCGTTGGGGTGGCTGGTCGAACCCAGCGGCGCGCCCAGCGATGGGGCACCGCCCGATGAGAGGGGGTCGTCTACCATATGGTGCGTAGTGCTGTTCGCTGCGAATGGCAAGATGCCAGAGACGGAACGGAGTGAGAGAAGATGATGAGTGAATGAGATCGCCTTCATGGCCGGATCGGTCTTTGAGCTTGAGAGGCTTGTGCACAAACAGAGAAGCAGCTTTCCCACGGCCGCCTTGAGTCGCGCACACACCTCCTCAGAGACGACTGGGGATTTTGCTGTGCGTGACTTTATCTTCACCCTTCCACCACGTCGTACAAAAAGCATACACACAAAGCTGGCGGACCCAGCAGCGAGGCCACTCTCCAACTTGCGATACTGCGACAGCTCTCACTTCCTCCCTGAGCCCTCCAAACGCTCAAGCCGACCCCGCCATGACTAAGCCAGCAAAGCCCACCTCCGTGGAGGATCCCTACGACAGTCTCCTCTCCTCCGACAGCCACTCTACCCAACAGCGGTACACTGTCATCCGGCACCTGCATCTCAGGTCTGGTACCGCTATTGGGGTGAGAGGCTGCCGGAGGAGAAGACGATGTGGTAGCTATCCTACGCGGAGGCCGACTCGGCCTGAGGAGAAGACGATGTGGTAGCTATCCTACGCGGAGGCCGACTCGGCCTTTGGCTGGCTCTGTCGTCAATCGGTGTTCGTTTGCCAGTGTGTAGTTGAAGGAGAGGATCCTCCAAGTGTGAATACGTCGGTTACCTTGTTTCATATATGAGAGATGGAGGCCGTTGACCCGTCGTCTTTGGACATGACTAGTAGAGTCACTACTAAGAGGCCACTCCTCGAGGCGCTACTCATTTGCCCCGCAGAGTAAACACGCACACGGCCACGGCTATCGCAAGAGCCAGCAAAACGATATCGGGAACGCAGTGCTAGACGTATACGTTGCAACAAAATATATAGTGATAGTCTACCTCTAGTCGTACCGTCTATCCACATCGCCCTTTTACTGCCCTCTCCCCGCGGCCCGCATCCCGTAACCAGGTCAGATACCTCATACCTCCACCGACGACTACCAGTCTAAGCGCTTAGAGGACCTTGGCGATCTCAGCCTTGAGCGCCTCGGGCTTGGTCGACGAGCCGTATCGCCCGACGCAGTGGCCCTCGCGGTCAACGAGGAACTTGGTGAAGTTCCTACATTCCCCTCGTCAGCCACATGTCCACCGCCAGCAGCGCAGAAATGGAGCAGCAGCTCACCACTTGATAGCAGTCGTCCCCGCGATCCCACCGACGTTCTCCCCCTTCTGGGCCTTGAGCCACGCGAACACCTCGTTCATGTTCTTGCCGTTGACCTCTGACTTCTTCATGAGGGGGAAGGTGACGCCGTGGTTGAGCTGTGGGTGAGGTGTTGGAAGAAAGTGGTCAGCTATGGCTCAAGCGGGGACCGAGAGTTGGTAGCATGACACGCGGTGAAGGAGGAGTGATGGCAAGGGTATAAAGGGGCAAGGAGACGAGACTCACAGTGCAGAACTGGGAGATGTCCTCGTCATCTCCAGGCTCCTGCCCGCCAAACTCGTTCGAAGGGAAACCAAGGACGACGAGCCCCTTCTCTCCGTAAGTCTTGTGGAGCTCCTCAAGGCCAGTGTACTATACAATCAAGAGATGTCAGCACCGTTGTCTATGCCGATAGCACCAAAGGCCTTGAATCAGGTAGACGGGGACTGACTTGAGGGGTGAAGCCACTGTACTGTGTTGGTAAGCGGATGTACAAGACAGTGCGGCGGCGACGAGACAGACTTACCACTTGGAAGCGGTGTTGACGATCAGGACGGCCTTGCCCTTGAAGTCGGCCTACACGCACACCTCTCGTCAGCTCTTGCCACTATGACTACGCGCCACTCCACCATCCCCGGCTGCGCGCCGAGGATGACGATCCACTCACAAAGTCAAGCTCCTTCTTGCCGGGCAAGTTCGCCTTGAGCTCGTAGAAGCTCTTGTTGGCAATAGCGGCGGGGATCTGCTCGTACCCGAGCTTGGAGGTGATGCTGCTGAGGATGGCCATTGTGGATGTGGTGATGTGGTTTGAAAGTGGTGTGGTTGGTTAGTTGCTGATGGTGGCAGAGGAGGTGTGAAGTGGAGGATTGATCGACGATCGGTATTTGTGTTTGCGTTCGTGTGTTTACAATCAGCTGAACGAGAGGCAAAAGTTACAAAAGAAAGATTCAAGAAGTTCCAGAGCTCCTCTCCTTTTATATCACCCCTCAGCTCGCCTCTCGAGAGGATAATGCATGGCCGCCGCCTTCTGGACAGTCACCGTGGCGGGCGGGCTGACCCTTCACGGTGAATGAAATTCCTCCACTTCGCCGCTCGCCTTCCGTCAAAACAGGAGGGTCGATCGCCGGCGGCTTCAGCTTTGGGCTGCCCAAAAGTCGGCATAACTCAAAAGAGTGCCCAATTTAACCCCGCAATCGCGGAGAGCACCTGGAAAGCTGGGCCGATGACCTAAAGAATTCCCAGTTTATGCCGCCGGAACCAAATGAGGCGGAGAACGGCGTTTGAACCTCTGTGCCTTGGAGTCATGTCATGTTGTTGACGGCTGACGATGACATAAGCAGGTACACACGGAGTCACGAGCTCGAGATGGCGAAAGCATCGTACGAAGCTGTTGCTGGCATGGCGTTGGGTGATGACACGATAGATCAGCTTATGCATATCTAGGCTCTCACCGGCTCACCGGCGGCCACGCAACTGAACTCTCGCGATCTTGAACATGAAAGAGCGACGCGTCGCACACATCGTCGCACCACCGACCGACGGCCCGGCGAATGCAACGGAACTTCCATCTTCTTAGTCGCCGTCTCTTGCACAGCAGCCTCCCCTTCTCCCGGCCGAACAGCGAGGACCCAGGCCGTAGCCTGCTGGCCATGTACACCGTATAACATCGTATGACTCTACAGGATATGTATGCTATGCGCGCACGCGAAAGGCCGGATCGGACAAAGCGAAGCAAGAGAGAAGATTGAGGCTAGATGAAGGGGCGGTTCTAGATGAGGCAGTGCAAGGAAGACGGTCGCTGTGAGACGGCCGGGTTGATCGGGCATGGGTAAAGAAGAAGACGTAAGGAAGAGAAGGGGCGGTTTAGTCGAAGGTGATCTTGGTAGGAGGAGGGGCGTTGGTGGTGTCCTTGTAGAACGCGCCGTACGACCCGTGCTCTGTATGGATTACTCGCATCAGCCTTCACTTCCTCGATTACTCGGAACGTGTTATGCCAAAACTCACCCTTCTTCTTGATCGTCGTAGGGAACCGGTCCATCTCCTGAGGGATATCCGCCCCGGCATCACGCAGCACACGCATGAACTCGCCCGCGAGGGATTTCTCGTGGTTCTCGCCAGTGAAGAAGGTGACGGCCTTGCCGCTCTTACCGGCTCGCCCTGTTCGGCCGCATCGGTGGACAAAGTCCTCTACAAGTAGGCAGGTGGGTAAGCTCTAGTCACATCAATTAGCTGGAGGAGCGACCCACCAGTGGTCAGCGGGAAAGTGACGTTGATCACCAACCCCACATCCGGGATGTCCAAACCCCTCGCAGCCACATCCGTCGCCACCAACACGTTCTGCGCGCCCGTCTTGAACGCTTCGAGCGCCTTGAACCTCGCGTCCTGCGTCATGTCGCCGTGCAGCGCACCGACGGCGTACCCGGCTTTGCGGATAGTGTATTCGAGGCGCTGGGCCTCTTTTTTGTACAGGGCGAAGACGAGGATACGGGTGGGGGAGGAGGGGGTGTTGGGGTGCGCTTTGAGGTGGGTTTTGAGGTGGTGGATGAGGCGGGCGCTGGGGAGAGAGTCAAGAGTCAGTTTCAAGCCAGGGGATCGGACACCACAGAGTTGTTTAACTCACTCCTTCTGGAAGGACTGGTCGAGCACCTCCACGACCTGCTCAATCCGCTTGTTCGCCGAGAGCTCATCGCTGCCGACGGTGATCCTCACCGCGTCGTGCAAGAACGTGCTCGCCAGTCGGCGGACGCTCTCGGGCCAGGTGGCGGAGACTAATAAGAGCCATCAGCTGATGGTCGTGGCCGAGAAGGAGGAGAACAGATGACTCACACATAACGGTCTGCCTGCCGTCCTTGTGGCCCGGGGTGTGCGCGATGATTCGCCTGATATCGTTCTCGAACCCTTGGTCGAGCATCCTGTCGGCCTCGTCCAACACCAGGTACGACACGCTGTCCCGCATATGTCAGCTGCACATTCAATATCCATGGACCCGGCCAGCTCACCTAGACAAATCAAGGTCCCCAGAGTCCGCGAGGTCCAGCGTCCTCCCCGGCGTCCCGACCACCACCCTCGTCTCCTTCTTCGACAGCTCGCTAATCTGCCCATCCTTCCCAACACCGCCAAAGATGCACACACTGTTCACGCCCACGGTCTTTCCGAGTGCCTCCAGCGTCTCGTGCGACTGCTGCGCGAGCTCTCGCGTAGGCGCGAGCACGAGCACCTGGATCTGCCCGGGGGCCTGGCCGCGCTTCTTCCCACCGCCGGTGACGGGCGGGAGGTGCGAGAGGATGTTGATACCCGGTACCCCGAATGCGAGGGTCTTGCCAGAACCGGTCTCGGCGATACCGACGACGTCGCGCTTGGCGAGGAGGGCGGGCCAGGAGCAAGCCTGGATAGGGGTGGGGGTGGTGAATTTGGAGAGGAAGGGCTGGAGTTTGGGGTTGATGGGGAGAGCGGGGATGGAGAGGAGGGGAGGGAAGAGGTGGGGGTTGAGGGTGATGGCGTTGGTGGTGAGGAAGGATGTGTGCTCGGGGAGGAAGGTGGTGGGGAGGGTGGGGGCGGGGACGGCAGCGGCGGCGGCGGAGGTGGAGGCGGCGGCGGCAGCCTTGGCGAGCTTCTTCTGCTGCTTCTTGGAGAGCGCGGGCTCGCCGGCGGGGGTAACCTCGGCAGCGGCGGGCTCAGCAGCAGGAGTCGCCTCGGCAGGGGTGGTAGCCTCCGACTTGGACTTCTTCTTCTTCGGCCTCTCGCCCTCGTCCGCGACGGCTCCGGTCTCCGCCTCAGTGCTGTCCGCCTCCTTCCTCTTCTTGTCCTTCTTCTCCTTCTTCTCCTTCTTCTCCTTCTTCTCCTTCTTCTCCTTCTTCTCCTTCTTGTCCTTCTTCTCCTTCTTCCCCTCATCGGCGTCCTTCATCTCCACATCCCCGCCCTCAACGGCAGCAGCAGCCTTAGCAGCCTTCGCCTCCTTGGCCTTCCTCTTCTCCTCCTTCTTTGCGCGCTTCTCCTCCTTGCTGAGCTTGGGCGCGGCGGCAGTCTCTTCAATAGACATTTTGATGGTGGCGGTACTAGAGTTGTTACCGGTCTGAGTGTAAGGGGTCAAGACACAAGCCTGAAGACGATCTATGCAGCCGACAGCGACAACCAGGATGAGCAACTGCGAGTCCCACGCTGCATGCACCACACACCTCTGACATCTCGCCGCCAGGAACGAGCTGAAATTTTGTGAACGGTGGTCGCCGCTTTGCATCCGGCTGTAATTAACGTCCCACACGGTTAAGAATCGTTACTTTCTTGTTGTGATCGAGACCACGGACCTCTGAGCTCTGACCTGTTGTTGTTGTCCTTCTGCTTCGCCATCGCCCCAGAAACACCGATCGATCGCCCCCTCAGCAGCAGCAGCAGCAGGAGTCCCATGCATGTCCCCAACAGACGTACTTCCAACTTCACAACCTACTCATCATCTCTTCTTCAGAGGTGCAGCGGTACGTCGAACCCATCGCGGGCTCGTAGTGCAACCCGCTGGCCACGGCCGGCTCTTCTGTCATGTCGAGGTCGACTCACCCCCCCAGTCCCTGTTGCGCCTTCCCTCGGCGCCTCCCCAAGACTCGACCAAGGACTTCATCCTGGCATCACCATTGCCCCCAGATCGACCTGTCCAACCTCGACACTTCCCACCACTTCCCTCGCCTCCAATATCTCTAAGCCGCTTCATCATGACTCACACTGCCAGTAGCATGACCGACACCGCCGCGTTGCCCTCAAAGGTCAGTCTACATATTCGCTACCGCTTCTACTGGGCTCTGGCTGATTCAGCTGTCTTCTGTAGGGTAAAGGCAAGCGCACCGCCGATGAGCCTCTCGGCTCGTGCCCACCGCCCAAAAGGATCAACTTCGGGGGCGCGGGGCATCTTACAATCTCGCCCCCTGGGTCATCCCCGGGAGTCCTCGCCGCATCCTCAGCTCCACCACTATCCCCACCTCCAACGTCCGCTACCGCGCCTACCGCGCCAACTTCTACCCTCCCGTCCCCACCACCATCTTCTCCGCTCTCGTCCTACCCGCCCCAAGTCGCGCCGTCGCCCTGGGACTTGGCCAAAAAGCTGCCCAGTGTCTTCAGGTGCTGGCGCATTTGGAGTAAGATGGTCGCCGACAAGCAGAGGAAGCAGGACTACGTGCGCCCGCTTCAGCGCCAGGCGTCCGAGCTGGTCCCACTTTACTTCAAGCATCAGTGCCCCCCGCTGTCCACTATTCTGGAGGACGGCTCAGAGCGGATCTCCTTCCGGGCATACGTGGCAGACTACCATCAAGGGGGCCGGCGCGCCCCCACGTTCGCGGATGTCAAACTGCGGCCAGAGATTGTCGTCACAAGTGGTGTCCTCCTGCCAGAGGTCAGGGGAGATATCTTGAATGATATGGATCACACGTCCATTATCAACAAGGTGAGCTACTGCTGCTCGAGTTTGTGGCCTGCTCAGTCTACTGACTGCTACTGGGTCTAGCTCGAGTGGGGCGGCCGCATGTACGCCGCCAAGCAGTACACTCCACCAATCAACCCGAGCGCCGCAGGATCTCCCCCTCCCCTCCCCGCCCGTCTCCTTCCACCCCAATTCATCTGGGTGGACAGAAACGACTCCGCGAGGGGACAGAGCCTGAGATGGCTCAGGATGTGAGGTCGGATGACGGCTTGGGGCGCGCCCAGAAGCGCCGGAAGGGCAAAGAGGGATGGATGATGGTGAGCCAATGACAAATACAGTCGACAGTTGTCACGTACACCACCGAGCCGCAGCTGACGTTCAGAGAAAAGAGGCACAGCCAGTTGATCTTGAAGCCCTTCCCGCTTCATTACCCACCCTGCCATCATCCACCCAGCTTTTCACCCTACCATCCACGCTATCGCCCATACTCTACCATCCTCCCTTGCCCCCTCGCGCCCCTCTGCCTCGGCGGCCGCTGCTACAGTAAGTCATGCGGTGATGATCATCCGTCAATACGCTAATGGTCTCTCCCCCGAACATCAGATAGACGCCCTCCTATCGTCGTCGTCAATCATTTCGTTCGTGACGCGGACTGGTCACTGACCAGCCCATTCGCTGCAGCCACAGAATGAACTCGTCCAGCTCATCGAGCAGGGACCCCTCCTTTGTCAGAACACCCCCTGTTGAATACCGTGAGTCTCGCGGCTTATCTCGATCACCTCCATCACACCCAAACACTCCACTATACTATCTGCACCTTCACTGCGCTTCCACCACGCCTTCACCGCACCCTTCTGCGATGTTTCTCTATCTATCTGTAGTTCTGCACTGTCTCCAGGTCGCGCCTCGACTGTCGATGGTACCTGCATGCGATCATCGTGCGACAGTGACCCTCGTCCTTGATACGGGTCATACCGGGTCTTATCGGCCATCGGCCATGCATGCAGCCGCACCGCCTCATTGGCTTGATAGGCTCGATCGTGAAGATAGATTGCTGATAGATTGTAATTATATCGCAGAAGCCAGGACCACCATGGTCTCGCCGTGCTCTGCCGCTCGACACGAGGCAGGAGGGGAGTGAATGCAACCTCCAGTAAACTTGGACTCACTCTCCGGTAAGCCTGATCTCTCTCTTCCTTCATATCACTACTCTCTCTCCCCCCCCTCGCCCTTTTTTTGGTGGAGGCTGTTGTGTCAGTGTCTCGGACCAGATCAAAGCCGCTGGGTCATTTTGCACAGTGCGTCAATGGTTGAGGTGGTTGCGGTGGTAAGTAGAAGAACGGCGTCACGAAGAGCGCCTGCTATAAACAAACACTGCATTGTCACACCACATGAGTGATCCTTGTATGAACAACATCTCTTCACAGATCGAGCCTACATTACCGTCTCCCTACAATTGCTCCTTGCTAGCACGTCTTATTGCCCTTATTCCTTGTCCACATCCATGCCATCCCCATTAACCTTCCCCGCCGCCTCCCTGGCCTCCTCCTCCGCTTCCTCCTTCTCCAACAGCTCCTTGGCCTTCTTCATCGCAAACGCCGCCTCCTTCGAATAATGGCTATTCCTCTTCTTCTCAAACTCCTTATGCCTCTCCTTCGCCTCCTCGTCCATCTCCTCATCCGAATCATCAAACACCTCGCCCGAGTTGGCGGCCGTGTTCGCCGCCGTCGCGCCGAGCCCGAGGGGGGCGGCAGCGCCGCCGGCGGGGTGGGGGATGGAGGTGGCTGCGCGTGGGGAGGAGGAGCCGGGGCGGACGGGGCGGTCCTTGGTGGGGAGGGAGAAGGAGGCGGAGCGGGAGGAGGAGGAGGAGGATGGGCGGCGAGGGGGGTTGGGGTAGACGGGGTGGCCGGAGTTGATGAGCGTGTTGTGGGCGAGTTGGTCTTGCTCGGCGGTGGTGGCGCGTCTGTGGGGGGATGGGGGTGTTAAAGGGTTGGCGATGCGGCGCAGGGGTAGGAGGGAGGGGGGACGTACTGGGCACGAGGCGAGACGGGCTGCACAGGCGAGCGGGGCGGTTGAGCCCCTTCGAGGTCGAACCCAGGGATATCGGTGTCTATGAGAGTATGCATCAGCGCTGTTCACAATTAACAACCTCAGCAGCGTACGCACCGTTAGGAAGGACTTGGTCGTTCACAGCGTCATACCGCACAAAAGGCGTCTTGGGCTCGTCAATCTTCCTGTGCGGAAGGTCAGCAGTGCACGTAAGCTCAAAGAGGTGGCGGAACGTACATGAGAGAGTCTTTCTGGATCTCGGTCAGAGCGATGTTGGCCTCGTCCCACTGCAGGCTGTACCAGAGCAAGGGTCAGCATACACCCCATGATCACCTCCAGCATCACCTCCCCCACCCTCCGCCCACGCCGGCTCCCCTGCAGGCACAGCACAAACACTCACTGCTCCCCCGGCACCCTCTCGCCATCGACCAATATCCCCTCTGCCCCTTCCTCATCCGGGCCCAGCGCGCTCGGCCTCCTAGAAGCGTTCTTGAGTATTCCCCTGGTAGGCGCTGGTCTCGCTGCGCTGGGTGTGACGCTGGGAGAGACGGCGGGGTCGACTTCGGTGGCGTCTTGCCTTGGAGGGATGTCGATGTGGGGCGGATGGGGGTGTGTGGAGGCGTATGTTGGTTGGTCTGACATGGTGCGGGCGTCTCTAGACAGTATTGGCGGAGTGATAGTCGTGATAGAGTACTGAATACTAGAAGACACAGCAAAAAGGCAGTGGACGGAGAGAGAGAGACGGCGCAACAAGGCATGGAGGCGGCGCTCGCTGTGAGTCGGCTACGTCACGTGGCTCAGGGTCACTAGGCACAGGGATAAATACTTGTTAATAGGGTTATAGAATATTCCCGAAGCGTAATTACTGCTTACGTACGCATTACTCCGCCTTCCACGTCACGCATCCCAGCCGACGACGCGCTCTTCCTCTTGACTGTCTCGCTCACCGCTTTCTCTTCCACACGCTTCTCCAGTCGGTATACTCTCCTTCCTCCTATACACTAGCCCCCACTAGTACCCCACCAATCCTCACATAATGCGAGCTCAAAACGTCGTCAGCGCAGCAGGGACCGGCGCCCTCTTCATGGCAGCAGGTGCCGCTGCGGACCAGACCGTCTTTCAGGTGAGTCCGCCGTTCCTCCTTGACTCACCACTATCTCCTACACCTACAGAGACCCCTGCTACGATGGGAGCAACTGCCAGGTGTACATCTACAACGACCTGCTGCCATTCACTGACACTCCTTTGTCCTCCTTTAGGCCACCTCCCTCACCGCCCCTTTCGTCGAGCAGTTCGTCGACGCCCTCCCCGACTCCCGCTGGACCGTGTCGGGAGCCACCAAGCAGACCCCCGTCGGCGACGAGATCTTCTCGTATGTCGGGCAGTGGTCTATCGAGGAGCCTGAGGTGTACCCCGGTATCCCCGGCGACAAGGGTCTTGTTCTCAGTGAGTCGCCTATTACCTACACGAACGTGCCACGTGGCGGGTTGATCATCATGGGCAGTGGCTAACGACAATCACCCCCGCAGAGACCAAGGCCGCGCACCACGCCATCTCTACCCTCTTCCCCGAGCCTATCGACCCCACCGGCAAGCCCCTCGTCGTCCAGTACGAGGTCAAGCTCCAGAAGGGTCTCGAGTGTGGCGGTGCTTACATCAAGCTCTTGACGGAGGACAAGGAGGGCGGTGGGCTCCGTGCCGGTGAGGACTACACCGACAAGGTGAGTTTCTATCGTTATTATAAGCTGTTGAGTAGCCTCCGGACAAAAGCTGACAAGACGGGAACCTCGTAGACCCCCTTCACGATCATGTTTGGTCCCGACAAGTGCGGCACCACCAACAAGGTCCACTTTATCTTCCGCCACAGGAACCCCGTGACGGGCGAGTGGGAGGAGAAGCACTTGAAGAACCCGCCGGCTCCCAAGATCACCAAGACCACCGCGCTCTACACTTTGGTCGTCAAGTGAGTCCAAGTCCTCCTGTCGTCTGACACGGTCCGAAAGTCAGGGAAACGTAGCTGACGTGATGTGTTGGATCCAGCCCCGACCAGACCTTCGAGATCCTGGTGAACGACGAGTCGGTCCGCAAGGGTAGCCTTTTGGAGGACTTTACTCCTGCGGTCAACCCTCCCAAGGAGATCGGTGAGTCTTTCAGCTGAGCCATGCCAGCTTCTGTGCATCAGCTGACATCCGCGCAGACGACCCCGAGGACTTCAAGCCCGAGTCTTGGGTCGACCTCGAGGAGATCGAGGACGTCACTGCGACCAAGGTGAGTTCCGTGGACTTCAGCGACCTGAACACCGAACTGACACCTGCTGGGCAGCCCGCCGACTGGGACGAGGACGCGCCCCTCATGATCACCGACATCACCGCCGAGAAGCCCGAGGACTGGCTCGAGGACGAGCCCGAGATGATCCCGGACCCCGAGGCTGAGAAGCCTGAGGAGTGGGACGTGAGTGCACTCCCAGCTGGATGATGTGCTGCGAAGTTCAGATGGAAGCTGACAACGGTTGGAATAGGACGAGGAGGACGGTGACTGGATCCCCCCTGTCGTGCCCAACCCCCGATGCGAGTCTGCCGCCGGCTGCGGACCCTGGACGCAGCCCAAGATCAAGAACCCCGACTACAAGGTGAGTAGTCACTTGCATGGACTCGACCAGCCTCGAGCACGGCTGACAAGTGGCGACGACAATCAGGGCAAGTGGACCATCCCCAGGATCCCCAACCCCGAGTACAAGGGCCCCTGGGCTGCGCGCAAGATCGCCAACCCCGCGTTCTTTGAGGACTCTCACCCCTCGGACTTTACCAAGCTCGCCGGTGTCGGTATCGAGCTGTGGACCATGACCGAGGACATCCTCTGTGAGTCTTCCCGCTGTTATGAGCAGGACATCAAAGCTGATGTGAGAGCCGGATGATAGTCGACAACTTGTTCATCGGGCACGACGCCGCGCAGGCCAAGAAGTTTGCTGCGGAGACTTACCACGTGAAGAAGCCGCTTGAGAAGGAGGCCGAGGGGTCCAACGATGACGAGCTCGATGAGCCTTCGGCGCTTGTGGACAAGATCAGGTTCAAGATCTTTGAGTTCCTTCGTGAGTCCCTTTCCTGTGTACAGCTGCCGTCCGCATACCGTATAGCCGTGGTCACCAGAGCTGACTCAAGGAATCTGCAGACCTCGCGTCCTTCTCCCCCGTCCAGGCCGCCAAGCAGATGCCCGAAGTCGCCGCCGGCCTCCTCGCCTCGGCTTTCACCCTCATCGGCATGCTCCTAGCCCTCCTCGGCTTCATCGGCTCGGCCCCTACCAAGGTCAAGCAGACTACCACCACCGTCAAGGAGAAGAAGGTTGTGCCCGCGCCGGTGGAGGGGAAGCCCCTGGCGGACGCGACGGCTGTGAAGCCCGTGACGACTGCGGGGGCGGAGAAGGAGGCGTTGGAGGAGGCCGGGGTGGAGGTGCCTGCTTCGGGGGTGAAGAAGAGGGCGACTAGGAGCACGAAGGATTAGGTGTGTGGCGTGAGAGGTGGGTGGGTGGTGTCCGGCGGGGAGGGTGAGGTCGAAGAAGGAGGGGCGAGGGTAGGGGGGGAGGGAAGTGGAATCTGCGAAGGGTGTGTCATTGAGATGCATGAGCTTTGAAGTCTGACCGAAAACGGGGAAGCGTCCAACGTAGAGAGTGAAGGTCGCACATGAATGCAGCATCAGAAGCTGACACATCATTTCCTTGAACCTCGAAGATTGTGTAGCAGATTACACTGCCTTGCGGCCGGGTCCATATCTTGGCCGGCAGACACTGGGTACGAGATGAAAGGGAGCTATTTTTTCCCCAGAGTCTTTGCGGTCGTAAGAATGGGAAAGGCAGATGTTGGAGGAGGTTCCTTTGACCGCACAGAATATACGTCGGACGATTCGTGACACCCAGTGGTCAGTAAAGTGCCACACCAAAGTACAGTGGTCCACACCATTGTGGGACAGAATATGTGTTCCATACGTCCGCACTAGCGGTAACGTGTATCAACCCCGCTCAGGAAGAAGGACACGATAAGGTCTCCCGAACGACCCATATAATTCAACAACGCCACCCCCGTGGCGTGCCATTCTCAACCCCAACACTACTCCACCCGTACATTACGGAAACAATCATAATGGCCGAACAGCAAGGAAACAGCAACGACTCAGTCTCCACCTGGTCCTCCCAGATCAGCAACTTTGGGACCAAGGCGCGCGACAATATCGCTTCGCAGGGGTTTCCCTCTCTCGGGAAGAACACTGCCACGTTCGGGACGTCTACTACGACTTCGACTGAGGGTGGGAATGAGGAGAGCAAGGACACCGAGATGACATAAACTTCTGCGTGACCAGAGCCAGAGGAGAAGGATACTTTAAGTCAGAGAGCAACGAAAAGGGCTGGGTGTAGTCATTCGGGATGCATTCGGTTCGCGAGGATTGTTTTCCCGGCCAGGGTCAATCGTTTGTGCACACCCGACATATGATGTGAAGTCCTGTGGATTTCTAGATACACAGGTAACCAAACCGTTGATGTTGGTCTCGGGTGGTCTTGTTAAGTATTCAGAAGACCTTGACCACACACACACACACAGCTCGCGATCGCACCTTTACCCTTGCCGCCGTCTTGCGCCACACATCCACCAGCTTCCACACATCTCCCAATCCTTGCATCTCCTCTACTAGAACGGTTAACAAACACCATAATGACCCACCTGCCATATGCCATGTACATGCTCACCCCCGATTCTCTTCCCCCCTTTGCACTCCTTGGCTCTCGTTGCACTCAGCTCCAACCCCCTCTATACCCCCTCTATACCCCCGCCATCCCTCTTCATCGTCTCCTCCGCACGTAGAGGCCCCCTCTCAGCTTCAACCCCACACTTCACGCCATATGACGTTTCATTCCACCGCACAGCTTCACCGCACACCTCACCGCATAATGACCGCACACAATGAGTCTAGAGGATTTTTGCCGCGACAACCCAGACGTCCACACCGTGTGAAACTGTGTGTGTTTGAAAATCTTTCGAGTCGACCGTGTGTAGTCATCGTATTCTTTTCGTAGAACACCCTCTTCCCGGCATTTCCGGACGCATCGGTCCGGCTGTTGAGAGATCGCAGCAGACACCTTTGTCGAACAAAGAGTGTGTTCCATTGCCTCTGCAGCGGTAACGTGTATCAACCCCATTCAGGAAGCGAAGGAGTTGAGAGATTTCACACGTGGCCTTTGTGAGCGGGCATGGTACCCCGTGCACCCCGTGTTCTTGGCCTTCGTGTTCTTTTTCCATTCGGGCAGGATGAGGTAAGGCCGTAGGCGATGTCAAAAACCCCTTATGCCGGAAAAGCTTTGCTTACGGAAACAGCTCGCCGACACAGGTATAAAAGACACCACCACGGGCTGCAACTCTCAACATCATCAACTTACTCACACACACACGCATAACACACTTACAATCACAATGGCACAGCAAGGCAACAGCGACTGGGAATCCCAGATGAGCCAGTACGGCTCCAAGGAGCGCGACAACATCGCTTCCCAGGGCAACTCTTCCCTCGGGACTAACACTGCTTCCTTCGGGACTTCGAGCACGACCAGCAACGAGCCGAAGAAGTAAGCTATGCCTGACATAGCAAACGCGAGCCTTCCTGTCTCGGACGGAGGGGGGGAGCGGTGAAGTGTGAAGGAATGACTGATACGCGTAATGATTGAATGACAATGCATTGGTTGAGAAGAGGACTTATTCGTTGAGGTGCAGGTTGTGGGCTGGTCGTCGTCCAAACCCGTCGAAGCGATGTCTGACTGGACTTCGAGACATACTGGAGAGTTCGGGTAGTACTGATCAGCAGAGTCACGCTCGCCTCCTTTAGCAGGCATCAGCTCCGCATCATGTGGTGTAGAGAACGCTTGGCTTCCTTTCACCGAACATGGTATGCCAAGCCAGGCTCTATCTGCCATAAGTATTACCGCCTTCTGAGAGTGATATCGTTCGAGCCTCAGGCCTGCATGCTGAATACCTTCGCCTTCATGTGGAGCTGGGTGTGAGCTCAAGCTAATACACGTTCCCTGCGGACTAGGAAAGAAAGTCTTATACTCATAGAATGCATCCTCGATTACTCCGGCTGGCATCCCTCCCTTTATTCCTCGTGGACTCTCCACACTCGCTACACCATAGCTCTAAGTGCCACCCATCTCAGTGTCCTTGTCCTGCGAGTTACCCCCGCCTGTGTTAGAGCCTGAAGTCCCAAAGGTAGAGACATTAGGCATCCCGAGCGAGGGGGTATCCTGCGAAGCGATGTTGTCGCGGGCTTTGGTGCCAAAGTTGCTGATCTGGCTGGTCCAGGTAGACACGTTGGAGTCGTTGTTACCGCCTTGCTGCTTAGACATTGTGGTTGTGAGATGTGTGTAGTCGGGCGGTGAGACTTGTTGTGGTGAGCTACGGGGGGTGCTCTTATATACCAGTTCGGGAGAAGAGTTGATACCATCAACGGTATTTGTCGCCTAAGCCATCGTGTCGCAATATCGTCTTTGACACGATCGCATTCCTTGCGAATGGAAGAACCTTTCCAGGCAATGCCCGAGCTGAGGAAACCCACCGGGGCACAATACCACGGGGTGGCCGCTCGAGTTCTCATTATTTCCTCCCGACACATCTTCTTCCTAGCGGGGGCCGGGCTACGTGGACGAAGCGATCGGGCGGCCGCCGGATCGCCGTATCCGCGAATATAGGATAGGTGAGAAGTCGGGTGTGAAAGGAATACGCGATGCTCCCTACCGACCGGCTCC
Organism: Cryptococcus sp. DSM 104549; assembly: GCA_036427605.1. Taxonomy (NCBI): domain Eukaryota; kingdom Fungi; phylum Basidiomycota; class Tremellomycetes; order Tremellales; family Cryptococcaceae; genus Cryptococcus; species Cryptococcus jaspeensis. Next base: position 4,556,160 of record CP144044.1, on the reverse strand, counting down.
GCACTGGGGTAGTATAGGAGAGGCAGAGCGGCTTGGTGAGCGGTGGAGCCTGCTTGGACGTTGCAGAACCAACACTGAGCATACATCTATCATTCTCTAGCATCATCTTCCCACACTCAGCTTACAGCTTCGCCTTCCCCGCCTTCCCCAACCACCCCTCCACCAGCCCCCCAACTTCCACCGCCACCCCCAAACTACTCTGATACCCCGCCGGCCCAATCCCATAGGCATGTACCACGCCCACTTCCCTTCCCTTCCCTACCTTCCCCCTCTTCGTCTCTAGCCCTTGGGCGACGCCTTGCCCGATGGTGCGCTTCTCGACTTCGCAGCGGAGCCCGCCCTCTCGCACGGGCCTGAGGCCGACGTTGTGCGCTACGACCTCGATATCCCGCCAGGTACCCTTGCCGCCCTTCCCGTCCAGCCCCGGGCAGAGGGCATGGCACTCCTTGAGGATCAGTTCCGCCACCTTCGAGTCCGGGCCGGTGGACCAGTCGTTCGGGAGATAACACCCCCCAAGGATGACGTGCCCATCCGGCCCAGGACGGGGGATGATATACGCCTTCTGCCCCGGCGTGCCCAGCGTATCCTCCAGACCATAGCAGTTCTTCACCCCCGGCGCGCGGGCGAGCACCGTCTGCCCCTTCGCCGGGTGGACCTTTGGGTCCTGCACCCCCAGCAGGCTCCTCGCGCCGAGCCCGGTAGCGTTCACGACGAGGTCTACCCGCCCGAGGGCGAGAAGGGAGTAAGCCTCGTCGAGAGAGGAGAGGCGGTGGCGCAGGATAGGGACGCCGCGGGCGCGGAGGGTGGTGGCGAGGTGGGTGAGGTAGAGCGGGGTGTTGAGGGTGTAGGCTTCGTAGGTGACGCCGTAGTTGTAGGGCTTTTGGACCTCGGAGGGGTCGAGGAGGCGGTACTGCGAGAGTATGCAAGTCAGCTTCTTGCTCAGCGGTGTCTCGCGCCTACTACGTGCGCCCGCTGGACATGTGGGCCTACATAGTCGTGAAGACACAGCGCGACTCACCCCAAAAACGAGATCCTTATACCAAGGCTCCTTCCACGTCCCCTCCTCCGTCCAGTAGTAAAAGTACGGCCGACGCTCGCACAGGTGCGGTACCTCCTTGGACAGCCGCGCGAACTGCTCGAAAGTGTATCGGTCTCTGCGCTGCTCTGCTTCGTTCACCGCGAACGAGTGCCAGTTCGCGCCCTTGTCGTGTTTAGCGTTAGCCTAGCTATCGCCTGTAGCAAGCTTGCAATTAGGTATGTGGATTCATCCATCTAGTGATAGACCCAATACCCAGATCAAAAAAGATACGACTCACAGCCCAAGGAGAAGCGAACCCCGTGCTATCAAGGTCCTCTGGCAGATCCTTGCCGACCACCGCGACTTTCAGCCCCTTGTTGACGAGCTCATGGGCAATCGAGAGGCCGAGCACTATTGGTTGTAGAGCTTGTCAGTACAGATCGTCACGGGGGAGGACGACTGGCAGCTGGGTAACGCGTAGGCTGTGGTGCGTTCGGAACACTTTGCAGTCGGGGGACGGGGGGAGAGGCCAGGACGACGAGATTGGACTGACCTCCACAGCCGAGGACTACGACGTCGTACGAGTTTTTTCCGGGTGCCATATCGCTTGACTTCTATGTAACCTTGATATCTTGCTTGCCTTGCTTTGACTAGAGATGAATGAAGAGAAGACCAAGCCAAGACTCGAAGCACGAGAGGCCGCTTCTTAAACGCCATGAGGCGAGCGATATCGGCCAAGCCCGACGGGAGATTGCCGACATCGGCCTCGGATTTGATCCCGCTTTTCCGAGCCATGTGTGTGTGGTGGGCTGGTGGCGCTGGTGGCAGGGGGAAAGCGGGCAAGGAATGATATGATGTGTTACCATATTGCACATGCCCGCGAACGAGAGCACAAAGAGCAGCAGCGCATCCGAGGAAAAGACAAATGCATCACCCGCCCAATACAAAGGACACGACCAGAGACCGACAAAGACGAAGCAAGGCAAAGGTACAAGTACTTCTCAGCGAGGTAAAAGTCTTGTGTAGGCGACCGTTTACAAATAGATGGATAATGAGATCGAGGTTGTAAAGATGGTAGGGTGGATGGGGGAGGGAGAGGGGAGGGAGTTTAGTTGGAAAAGAGCATGCGGTAGACTCGGAGGTAGAGAGGGGCGGCCCTTCGCTCTGCGCGGTACTACAGTTTCACCAAGCGTCAGTTCCACCACCCAAAGGCCATAGGCTACACGCGAGAGCAAAGATGAACGTACAGCACGCATGTCCTCAACAGTAAGCCAGCTCTTCCTCCCGGTATCGAGGTCGATCTCGCTCGCCCGCTTGGGGAGGGTGCGTTTCCAGATGTAGCCGACGATCCAGAACCCGATGAGGATGGGCGCGGCGAGGTAGACGACTGCATGGGCCGAGCTATGTTAGTACGCGGCGGTGGTGGGGAGGAGGAAGGGGGACGTACGGAAGAAGTCCTGAGCGGCTTGGGTACCGCCTGCGCTACCGCCAATAGGCCAGATCGCCTGCAGCATGTCTCACGTGAGCCTCACCCTATGCCTCAACCCAGCGCAGACGACTCACAATGTAGAACTGCGCAATCAACACAAGCACAATCAAGATCGCCCCCAACCACGACCCCCACACCCCTCCCAGCGCCGTGAACGGCAACTCCTCCACCGAGTGCCCCTGCACCTTCCAAGCCTTCCTAAACCTGATATGCGTGATACAAATCGACAGCCACGTGAACAGCGTCGACAGACCCGACAGCGCGAGCAACCAGTCAAACACGGAAGACCCGACGTCGGCGACATTGATGTAAGCGAGCGGGGAGAAGATGAGGATAGCGACGATGGACCACAGGGGGCGGCCGGCTTTGTCGACGTAGGCGAAGCAGCGGGGGGCGTAGCCGGTTTCGGCGAGGGCGGTGAGGGTTCGGGAGCCGGCGTAGACGCAGGAGAGACCGATGGAGAGGACCGAGATGCAGATGGTGGCGTTGATCAGGTCTGCTCGGGGTGTGTTAGCTGCAAGCTCCTACGACAAGTAGGCTGGTGGGGGGGAGGGGGACTCGACTCACGGTTGATACCGGGGATCTTGGCCTTGTCCATCACAATCACAAACGGCGAGATATCCGCGCCCTCACCATCATACAGCCTCTCGTCGTCGTACGGCACCAGCAGACCGATCATGGTCAACGAGGTGATGAAGATGAGGGTGATACGCCAGAAAGTGTTCTTGACGGCGGAGGGCATGGTCTTGCGCGGGTTGGGGGTCTCGGTGGCGGCGAGGCCAACAAGCTCGGTACCGGCAAAGGAGAAGGCGGCGGTGACAAAGACCTAAGGCGGGCCGTCAGATCTATCCAAAGAAGAGGGAATGACGCGGGACTCACAGAGCAGACACCCTTGAACCCATTGGCGAACGCCCCCGGGTCATGCCACAAGCTCCCCCCAATATAATGATCATAATCACCCCCAGCCGGCCCACCGCCACAAACACAAACGATCCCAATGAAGATGAAGATCACCACGACCAGCAGCTTGAGGCACGAAGACCAGAACTCTTCCTCGGCGTAGCCGAGCGTACCGAGGATGGCAAAGATGAGGATGACGATCATGAAGATGGTGACCCATGCTGCGAGGGGGACGGCGTCGGTCCAGTAGGCGACGGTGCTGGAGGCGACGGTGATTTCGAGGGGGAGGACAACGGCCCATTGCAGGACGTCTTGGGGGGGGGGGGGGGCGTCAGCGTGGTCGCGCTGTGCTACCGAAGTAGCAGGGGGAAGGAGAAACGACGCACAGTTCCAGCCCATGGCGAAGGCGAATGACTGGTCGAGCATACGGGAAGCGAGGGTGTAGAAACCACCCGAGACGGGGTAGAGAATGGCCATCTCACCCAGCGCCTGGGTGACGTTGATGAGCATGACGCCTGCGTCAATTGTTGTCAGTTCATTCCGCGGTCATTCTGGGGGGAAAGGGGTGGAGAACGCACCCATGATGATCCACGCGAGAAGGATACCAGCGGGACCACCTCGTGTGAGGGCCGAACCCGAGCCAACCTGTCGTCGAGCGCGGCTTGCGTCAGCCACCGCCACCGCGCACCACACCGCCACATTCACTCGACAGAAGAGAAAAGACGCACGAAAAGACCGGTACCGATCGACCCGCCGACTGCGATCATCTGGAGATGCCTCGGCTTCATCTTTTGCTGGAGGAGGGGGTTGTCGTGGCCCTTGAGCTCGGGGGCGGCGCCACCGTGTACGACGAGGCCGCTGCGTCGCTGTTAGCATGGAAGCGATTCCTGAGGAGGTTTTCTCTCGGCGACGACAGCAAAGAAAAGCGACTGGACCCACCCGGTAGCACCCGGTGCACGCTTGAACGACTCTGCGTTCAACCCCGCCCTGGTCCACACGCTCTCCTTGCTTGGGTCATAGAGCTGGTCGGAGCCCGCGGGGGAGGTGTGGCCGCCATAGTACTCGACGTCGCCGGCGGGGTGGACGGCGCTGGTGGCAGCACTGTCGTCGTAGATCTTCTTTTCAGACTCCATCTTGCCGTGTGGGGGGGGATGGGGGTGGGTGGTGGGGAAGGGGAAGGGGGGGAGGGTAGGGGGGGAGGGGAGGGGCGGGGTATAAGTACGGGGACGTTATCTCGATCTCGATCTGTCTGACGTTTTTTCTTCCACCCCTGGCCCGCCTGGGACGGGGACTGCTGCATGCGTGAATTACTGCCTGGGTGTGAGAGAGGGAGGTGGAGCCTGGCTGAGGAGTGCGATTGGCGGGAGGAGAGCGCATAGAGTGGTCGCTTGAGGAAGAAGGCGCCCGGGCCTGGGAGGATCATAGCCGGGTTCTTTGGGTTATCGATGCCAAGCCCGTGTCCTTATAAAGTGCGCCGCGCCGTGTGCTGGAGGGAAGGAGTGCCAAGAAGCGAGGATTCAAGATAAGGCGCAGGCCAATGACGGTGCCTATAGATGGCAGAGTGCGCCGCGTGGGTGATGTCATGCCAAGAGATGCTCCACACGACTCTTCTCTCTCGAACAGCTGATAACAGCAACACCCGTCTTGGCGTGGCAGCCAGCGGCAGTGGCACAGTGGCAGTGGCCGCAGCGTGCATCCACCGCCTAACAAACAGACGCGTAATAACCGTCAACCAGATCCCTCCAGGCGTGCGCTGCCATAAGAACCCCCTCACTTGCTCGCCCCTCTCTCTTCATGCACTCGCCCCCTTCTCCTGCCCTCGTACATGACCTGGCCCAGACTTACGACCCGGCCGGACCATGCACCCCTGCCCCCCGTCCCTCAGAGAACACCTGAAAGACGACGACAGAAGCATAGATAACGGCTGGCCAAGCCTTGGTCTTCTTCTCCCTTCTGCTGGAACCAAGTCTGTCGCGGGCTCGGCGCGCGGAATATTATCAATTCTTCCCTTTATTTATTCCTCCGCGTCCGCCATTCCAGGACCCCCCTGTCGATCACCATTCTTCAAGCAAGCACGTCTTGGGTGTGGCACACGCACACGTGAGAAGGGGGACCACGCAACGCACCTCGTCGACCTCGCCGTCCGCCATGTCAGCTGCCCCCACCGCCATCACACGACAGCTCGACACCATGCACTCACAGCGAGCAAGCTCCCCGTCGCCGCCGAGCGCATAGCGGAGCCGCTCTAACGCCTGCCTAAGCGCCCCCGCGTCCAATCGTCGTGTCAGCTGACGACCACACCGCTCAAGCGAGCGAGTGGTCGACGTTCCTCTCCGTTTAAACATGACCTGCTGCGAAGCGCAAACACTCTCTTCCCCTTGTCTTGTCCTCATTCTGTCTCTCGAACCACCACCACCATCACCCACAGTCTGCGAACAAAAGTACCCAAAGAACCACCCGACACAAAGGAGCCTCGTTCGCCGCATCGCCGAAAGCGAGATACGCCATAACCTACGCTATCATCCACCTATCTAATCGACAGTCGCTTCGAGCCGCCTGACGCGAGGTGTCGCCCTATCGCTGAAGGTACCGGCACTGCCGTCGACACCTGGACTACTCGTAGCGATCAGGTCCACCAGCAGAGGCAGAGGCGTTTGACACGGAGACACGGTGTCTCATCGTCCGGGGAGGGGGTGGGTGGCTTGCGCCCGCAGCGAAGGCTAGCGCTGGTGCTCGCGCTTGTCCAAGAGTCTGTTCATGCTCACGTCGCGACGTCGGATGTTCAGGCTCTTCGATCAATTCAGTCTTCACATGACCTCTACTCAGCGTTCGACCGACAAACCCGAGACAGCTGGCGCATATACTGCACTTGTAAGATGGGCTGGGGGCCTGGGGGCGATGGGTGGTGGGGATGGGGAAGTAAAGGCTGGTTGCTGGTTAACTCTGGGGGGTGTGGGGCTGGCGCCCGGGTTCCCCGCTCACCATGATTGCAGCTCTCTAACATACTTCCCAACATACTTCCCAACCTACAAGCAGATGGCTGGCGATGGCGGAGAGGATGGGAAGGGGGGTGGACACTGGAGGGTAGTGCAGGGCTGCGTGGGTAAGGTGAGCGACCCTTCTATCCTCCATGTATCAAACCCACCCGCAGCAGCATCCGTCATCCTGTCGGCCATCCTGCCAGCGAGTGGATCCCACTCCAAGCCACCCAGTCACTCAACACCCCCTGCCTCCACCTCGCGACCGAGCACCCGCACGCTCTCATCATCAGCGTTAGTATGTGCTCAGTGAGTCGTGGACGGGAGGGAGTCGGTAAAGCTGCTTGGTGAGGAGGGTTATTCCACAGAGGGGACCGCGAGGCTTATCTTTCCTAGAGGAAGACGATGTGGAGCTGATGCAGACATGATGTACCCAAGCGTTGTTTATTGACCCGATTCTGAGCAAGCGTCGCGCACCCTTCGATGAGCAATGATATCTGGCCAATCCGTAAAGACGACACGCAACACACACTGACAGTGGAGGGATATGAACTCGTTAGCTGGAAGCATGAGCACAAAAGCATGAGTACAACTGCGCGCTGTTCTAAGCACCACCGCCGGCAATGCTATAAACCCAAGAGTGGCACCTACAGGAAGGATCGAAATACAACGGTACATATAGAAACGAAACAAGCGACGCTCAACCCCAGCCGAGCCTAAGCTCCCCGACTATCCAGCTCCCCCAAGACTCCCCAGCCCTATAACCCATATCTTCAAACCCCAACGGAGACTCATATCTGCACAACAGACCCCTCCACTTCCCCCGCGCCTACAGATTCTCCACCGCCACCTCCGCCTGCCACCTCCCCCACCTTCTCATCACCCTCAACCAAACCGGTAGCCCCACCACCGTGCCCAACGCCAGCGCGAGACTCGCAACCACCAAGATGGTCGAGAAGAGCGTGATGAGCGGTTTGAGGAGGAGGAAGTAGGAGAGGGCAGAGTAGGAGGAGTGGTCGAGGAACATGGCGTAGGAGCAGGGGAGGAAACGTTTTTCCCATTGTTGCCCTGATTGGGCCGGCTGGGCGGGGTGAGAGGGGGCAGAGGGGGAGTCGGGAAGGGAGTGGTGGGAGTTAGATAGGCTGTGGTGCGAGTGATGGGAGTGGTGCGACGCAAAGAGCGCAAGCGGCGGGCCGTCCGTAGCAGACGACACAGGCGGGGAGGTCAAGGGTGTATGCACCGGCGAAGTCGACCTAGGCAGGAGGCGATGGAAGATCGGGTGATACTGCGGTGCCGGCGCGGAGGGGGAGAGCGGCGCGTGGTAGTGTACTTGCATCACCGTCTGTACCAGCCATTGAGTCAGCTCGTACAACTTTTCTAGGGCTGTGACTCAGTCGGTAGGGGGGGGGGGGACGGGGAGACGCACCTCGAGACGAGCGGCGGAGCGAGAGATGAAGAGCGTAAGCCACCAGACGGCGGCGCCGATAGGCAGCGTGATGAGCAGGACCGTGCCCGCCAGCGTGCCCGCGAGCAACGGCGGCCATACCACCAGAGCCTGTGTACCAACGTATCAGCCGCCTGTCCATGTCGTACGCCCGGAGTGGGTAGGAGGGATACTCACAAATGGGAAATTCAGAAGGACGAGGTGCAAAGCACTCAACCAGTACCTCCCTCTCCCCATTGGGCGCCAGTACCGCTTCCACCCATCCCCCCAGCCGCCAGGCGCCTCTCCCTCATCGAGGTCCCCACACCAAACGCTCCGCCATACCCCTCTTGTCACCTCGCGCGGTGGCACCCCCACCAGCCCTTCCTCCGCTGCCCCGCCTGCCCCCGGCGCGCCTGGCCTCGCCCACGCAGGCAACTCCCCGCCGCGCGAGAAGAGCAACGGCGTCCGCTCATCCGGCACGAGGTACGCACTCCCCCCCTCAGGCGTGGAGAGCGCACTCCTCGCTCGCCGAGGGCGCGGGGGAGGCGCAGGTTGCGTGAGCGTGGATGTGCGTGGGCGAGAGCGGGGGTGCTCAGATGAAAGGGTGGAGAGGGTACGGGCGCGGTGGCGCGTTGTGCCCGGGTGGTCGGGGTGGTCTGGTTGGGGCGAGCCGTCGGCGTGAGGGAGGAGGAGCTCGCCGGCGGTGGTGAGCGAGGGAAACACGATCCTCGGAGTCGTACTACTCTCCCCCTCCTCCCCGGCTCCCCCCTCCCCCTCCCCTTCTGCCCCTCCCTCCCCACCCGCCGCTGCCTTGTTGAAACTCGCATACGGTGGCGGTTCCTCCCCTCCTGTTGGTTTACTCGGATCCAGTAAAAACAAGGACGACCCATCGGCTGTGAGCACGTAGATGGGCTGCTGCGGCGAAGGGTGCGCAGACCCTCGCGGCGAGAGCGCTCCCACGCCTGCCACACCACCCGCCCCACCCGCCGCTCCAGCCATAGGGAATCGCGCCAGATGCAACGGCTCCGAGGGAGAACGAGGCAAGAGCCGAGGCGGCTTGGGGTAAGGCGGTTGCGCCTGGGAAGTAGACTGGGAATGAGGGCGCGCGTAGCCTCCGTGCGTACCGTGGGCGTGTGGGTGGGGCGGTCCGCGGGGCAGAGGCGGGTTGGAGTGGGACTGTGAGCGGGTGAGAGGAGGGGTGGGCGTGGGGGTGGGTGGGCGGGACATTGTGTGTCGTTGCGTGAGGTGGATAGTGGCAATGGCTGGCGAGTGCACCGTGGTCGTGGGCGTGAGAACGAGGTTCGGAGAGGGCCGAAGCTGCCAGACGGCGAGTTTTGTATGGGCCGCACCCAGTCCGCAGTGGGAGGGGTGTGTATGGGGAGAGGGCGAGTCTCTGTTTTGAGTATTGGGTGCTGGGAGATGACAGAAGAAAAAAGGATGCTTGTGAACTCTCCCCGTGGAGTTGAAAAGAGAACGACGACGAGAGATGATGAACGGAGATTTCAGATCTGCACGCGTTCGTCGACTTGAATTCGTGCTCAAAATATCTCGATGCTGAGGTCCATACTACATCGCTCTTATATTTCCACAGCAAGCAGGATGCCCCGCCCCCCAGAGACACCAGACGTACGCACAAGCAAGACCCTCGCATATATCCTCCGCCATGGCGCAGAGAAGGAGGGCCTGCATATCCGGTCGGACGGTTACCTCAAGCTCGCAGATGTCGTGCGTCCGTCTCCACCCTCTTAACCCGCTGTAAATACATATGCTTACTTGCAAACCACCTGGGACAGCTCGCCCGCCCAAAGCTGAAGGGCATAGACGAACCCACCGTCCTCCGCCTCGTTGCAGAGAACGCTAAACAGCGATTCGCGCTGTTCTGGGGGTACGACCCGAGTCCGCCGAGGCCGAAGAAGAGGCCTACGCAGGGGAAGACGAAGAAGCAGTTGCAGAGGGATAGGGAGACTGCTGCTGCTGCTGCCGCGGCGGCGGCGGGGGAGGGAGAAGGTGTAGGAGCTGCAGGAGATGGGCCGGTGAAGGCAGAAGGCAAAGTGACAGAGCCCGACGCAGCAACGCTCGACAACCTCCAATCCCACCTCTCCAAAACCGCCATCTCCACCCCTCCCCTTCCTCCCGAGCCCATCGAGCTCCCTCTCGTCGCCCTCCCGCCTCCCACCGACTCTGAACCAGCCCCGACATCTGCGGGTGGTACCGACCCGAAGGGCGAGTGGTTCATCCGCGCGAACCAGGGCCATTCGCTCGAGCTCGAGTCGACAGCGCACCTTGAGGAGGTGGCGGATGACGAGTCCGGGAGAGCGCGAGTGGGAGAGTGCGTGCATGGTACGCGTTGGGAGCTTTGGGATGTTCTCAGTGAGCTTAAACCCCACCAACCTGGTACAAAGAGGGCAGAGCTGACATAAGCCTGGCTTGGCGTGCAGAGCAAGAAGGCCTTAGCAAGATGGAAAGACAGCATATCCACTTCGCCCCCTCCCTCACCGGCCCTATAACCCCCCGCCCCACATCCACCCTGTACATCTACCTCGACGTGCCCAAGGCGCTGGCGCAGGGCGTAAAGGTGTACACAAGCGCGAACGGGGTGGTGCTCTCCCCTGGGGGGGAGGGCGGGGTGATAGGGAAGGAGTTATGGAGGAAGGCGGTGAGGAGGCAGGGGGGGAAGAGGGCGGTGGTTTGGGAGGAGGGGAAGGAGGTTGAGCGGGAGGAGGGGGTTGAGCCGGCGGGGAAGGCGGAGGTAGCAACCTCGGCGTGAGCATCTTGTAGCATCACATCATTGCCCCACAATCGTATGATCTCAACACCCATGACAGACAACATGTGCATTACAACCCCTCCCCTCCACATCAAGCTATGTTCAAAGGTTCTTCAGCCTCTCAAACCGCTTCGCAAGCTCTTCCTCTTCTGTCAACTTCTTCTCTGGTGCTGGCGCAGGAGTTGCAGCCGCCGGCTTGGGCGATGGTGCCGTCGGGGCCTTGACGGGAGAGGTCTCTCTGCTGGGCTTCTTGCCTTCTTCCGCTTTCTTCTCCGTCTGCTTCTCTTCTCGCTCATCGCCACCGTCCCCGTCATCTTCGCCCCCACTTCCACCCGACCCCTTCCGCTTCAACGGCTCCAACCCCTCTCCCTCCCCATCCCCCTCCACAGCCCCACCCGCTGGCGCCCAATCCACCCCATACCCACGAGCAATCTCCCCCAAATACGCATCCACCAGCTCCCTCGAAGGGGTATAGAGTGCGAGCTTGCTGAGGATCCGGGGTGGGACCGTTGGGGGAGCAGGTTGGGTGGGGAGGAGAGAGAGGGCAAAGGGGCGGCCGAACTGCGTGAGGGGGATGATGGTTAGCTGGCGGTTAGCAGCCGCGACACGCCGCTGCTGAAATCGAAATCTCTTTGGATGCGACAGCAGTAGAAGATGAAAGACACAGAGACGCACCTTGTGCATGAGGATCTCCCGCAGGACTTGCAGCTCCTTCAGCTCTGTCCGCGGGGCGGCATAGACGATGGCGCAGACGGCGTCAGAGATGGAGGGATCGGGCTCTGGCTCGCTGTTGTTAGTGACGAGCCGGGAGGTCAGTATGCAGTATATCATACGTTGCCATTTGGGTGGGTATCGAGGAGTCGCAGGAAGCAGACAGATGGAGAGGACTCACGAAGAGGCGTCCAAGAGATTGAACCTCGCCTGCAGCATCTCCGCATACAGCTACCAGCCCTTCATCAGCTTCCCCTCTCCCCCTTCGCCTGACCCCCACCATCACCCGGCTCACCTCCAGAACCTCCAGTAACTCCACATAGATATCATCCTGAATCAACCCCTCCACCCTCAGCCGACAGGTCTCCACCCGCCCCTTGCCGAGCAGGTCGGCAATCTCGCGCCGTTGGGCTTTGGCGAGGGCGTGTTTCTTCTCTTGGAGGGTGCGGAGGCGCTGGATGGATAGTTTTATTTGGACCTGCGGGTGGATGAAGGGGGTTCGGTCGGAGGAGGGTGGTGATCGGGGAACCGGGGTGGGTGAGCGGGGGATCATGTCAATGGGATGGGATGAAGGGGAGTAAGGGTGAGCTGCCTGCTGCTTCCACCTCTCTGCTATGACTCATGGACATACCTTGGCCCTAGGGGCATTCCATGGAGGCATTGTATTCTGTATATTTGATGTATGTTTGAAGGAAAGATGAATGAGATATAAAGACAGAACCGACCCAAGAGAGCCAACAGATGAACACGTCCCGCGCACAACGAGCCGGCCATCTTCATCTTCGTTCGGCTCTTTGAACTTCGCTCTCCGTCTTCAATCTGCTCATCTCACCGCTTCCTCGCAGCATCCAGCTTCCCTCTCTCGAAACCAACCCCTTCCCACTACCGAGGGACTTCTGCTCATCCACCTACCTCGAAAGTCCCAGCAAGCATGCCCGCCCCGCAGATGATGGGGATCTACCCCTCCGAGTCCATCACCGTTCGTCTCGTCCTCCCCTTGCTTCTTCCACGCCCTCATCCATCTTTACCTCCTGTTCTTCTCACCCAATCAGCCGCTAACATCAATGGTACCTCCCGCAGGAAGTCGCCCAGTCCCTTCCGCTCGATCCCCTCGGCCAAGGCGCCGCAAGCCTCCTCGCCGGCGATGTCGAGTACCGCCTGCACCTCATCTTGCAGGAAGCCAAGAAGTTCATGGTGCATGGGAAGCGGAGCACGTTGATGCCTGAGGATGTGGAGTATGCTCTCGAGGCGCTGAATGTTGAGGTGAGTTACCACCTCACTGTCGGAGGATGTGGTGTGTAACTCTGCTGAGACCGAGCTGCCCATCTTCGCCCACAGCCAATCCTCATCCCCCCAAGACCCCTCCCCCTCCCGCCATTCCAGCCCGTCTCACTCCCTGCCACCTCTGCCAACGCCCCTCCTCAACAAGTCTTCATGACCCCGGACGACGAGATCGACTTTGCGAGTTACCTGAAGGAGCCCCTCCCCGCGGGGGTTGCGAGTTCTGCGGGTGTGCGGTGGAAGGCGCATTGGTTGGCGGTGGAGGGGGTGCAGCCTGCTGTGGCGGAGAACCCGGCCCCCGGGGGTGGACGGGCAGGGCGTGAGTACCGTCATATTCATGGAGATTGAGGACCTGCTGACGACAAGACATGGTAGCATCACGAGCAGGCCCAGCGCCCGCATCATCCACCCTCCGCGCCTCCGCCCGCGCCCATCTCCCCCAAGAACTCCAACTCTACTTCACACGCCTCACCACCGCCCTCGTCCCCTCTTCCCCCGGCCCTCCCGAGTCCGAGAGCGAGCGGCACCGTCTCGCGGCGCTCGCGTCTCTCCGGAGCGACGTCGCTGTCCAGGGGATGCTGGTGTATGTCGTCAAGTGGTTGTGCGAGAGTATCCAGAAGTGCTTGATGGCGCCGACGGGGAGTATTGGGCATCTGGTGGATGCGGTGGGGGCGTTGCTTGCGAATGAGGGGATCTTTGTGGAGCCTTATGTGAGCTGTATTGCCCGGTTATCATTGTCAGGGAGAGACAGCTGACACGGAGGCGCAGATGCACCAACTACTCCCGCCATTACTCTCCATCATCCTCACCGTACCGCTTGGCCCGCACCCGCCGACGAGCTCGTCGGGCAGCCAGCCGTCGCCATTCGATATCCGGCAGCGCGCTGCCGAGGTGCTTGGCAAGATTGCTGATACGTACGGCAAATCGTACCCCGGTCTCGTCCCTCGTGCGTACTGCTGTGTACTGCTGTGTTTCGTGACCACGTCAAGTACCCGGCTGACTCTCTCCGTCCTTCTTAAAGGCCTCGTATCAACCCTAACCAAAGCCCTCCTCTCCCCGCCCTTTCCCTCCCCCCTCGGCGCGTCCAACCCACCCACGGGCAGGTACGAAGGGGCCGTGCTCGCCCTCACTGTCCTCGGCCCGCAAGCCGTGCACTCTGGTATCTGGGGCCATGCAGGCGAAGGGTTGGCGAGGATTGATGATCTGGCGGGGAGGTTGTATACCGATGCGGGGAAGAGGCGGAATCCACTTATACGGGTGACCATCGTAAGTCGAGCTAACCGTCCTGCGTCATTGGATCCACCAGCTCACCACTCTTTCACCCAGCGCGCGCTCGGCCAGATCATCCGTCCCAAACCCGACGGCGTCCCCGCCCCGCAACTGCACCTCGACGAGATCATTAGCATGTTTGGGCCCAACGTTGCCGGCGGGCTAAACAAGAAGGGTTGGACGGCGAGCGAGTTGGTACGGTTGCGGAAGGAGGAGCTGGAGCGGGGGGCTGGGGAGGCTGGGGAGGTCACTCAGGGTGGAGAGGGTGGGGAAGGTGAAAGAGGGGAGGACGGGGAGGGGGAGGGGATGGAAGTTGATACACCGCGGGTGTAGATGTAAGCACATCAGAGCGGGCGTGTCATGTATGACATGTCTATCGCACCCGGCTGGGTAGTGTAAGGAAGCAGACTGTCGATCAGGTAGCCATTATGACTAACCCATTCTGACTCCTCACCCAGTGACACAATGGGTACTGCTAAATGTTACGCTACCACTGACACCACCGCTGTTGTCTCGGGCTCATACTGTCTCAACCACGCGCTCTTCAATCTCCACTTGCTTAGAACAGGTCCTTCGCGTGATCATATATCTCCTTTCAACTGACCTTGAACGAAGAAGCCATCAATATATGAAAGTGGGGTGAAAAGAACGATCTCAAATTGTTGTTTCTCCTTCAAAGGATCGTCGCTGTACCGAACGGCCCGACAAATAAATATAAGAACCAGTACGTATGATCAGCCGCCACCATCCAATTACTGCTGCCAGCAAGACTCCGCCACTACCTCTGGTCATATCGTAACTACAGGATGTCGGTGTTAGCACCAATCCATTATCCAACACAAAGTCTCGACCCAGACTACTATTCGCTATGTAGCGCACCAAGAAACACACCATTTCGAACGTCCAGACGTTGGTACATCCAAATTCACTCTAATCTCCACTACGCCTGGCAAGAACAGACTCTCCGTGCCGTCCAATATGCGCACTGTTGCACCGACATCGTCAACTTCACCAGATAATGAGTTGAACTGGATGGCAAGAGAGTTCAAGCGGGACCAACACCTCATGGAGCACATCTACAAGGGATCAAGGGCCGTGGATTGTTTGTTAGGTGGCAGCGTGCTTCCACACACGTCTTCATTCGGCTTTACAACCGGTCCATATTCAAGCAGTTTCGATTGGAGACCAGAGAACGGCACGTTGGGTGGTGGATATTGGCACATTGAGTTGACGAAAATTGATCCGGAGGGATACCCTCTCGAGCAGAAGAACGCCATTAGCGAGAATCAATCTGCTAGCTTGGTTCCATCAAACCGATCAGTACCACCGCTTGGTGGCTCACTGACCATCCCGTGGGCATATAGCCAATTGAAGTTCAATCCAGTACCGGCTTGAGACCCACACTTGACCGGGACACTTTGCGAGCCCGACAAGATGCCCACCCCCACCGTGACTACATCCACGGCATCGTCCGCCCGCGACGACTTAGACAAGCATCGCCGGCTGGGTCCCGCCCTCTGCGCGGCTGAACGGGGGATCGAAGAGCTCATGATGGGGGATCCTATTGTTGAACAGTCAGAGGACAGGCCGGAGAACGTTCCTCACACATCCTCGAATTTGACAAAGTCCAATGGGCTGTGGTTCACTACTCCGGACGGGGACTCAATTTTGGCAACCAACAACATTGGGTCGTCTGACTGGGAGATTGACATACATCCTTACCAACCTAGTCGACCACGCGTAATGCCGTTCTGAACTTCTGATAGAAATATGTAATCAGATGCAACCCTTGTAACGGGTACATAGCTAGCACGAACGTGGCTTACTTTTGCCCAAGCCCTCGATACGATCCCACAGCCAAAACGTTTGTCGTCAAAACAATCAAGTCTATCCTTGTCGTTCAAGGTTAGCCCCGGTATCAGAGTTACAAAGGACCCGCATCTCCCCTTCCCTTGCCAACGCGATGAAAGGTCCGCTCCTGCCCGGCCCGTCCCGTCGTATCACACCTGTCCAAGGGAGATGCCCGAAACGCGCCCACAGCTGGTGATCTTCAATGGATGGTTGCACCGGATAACTGGGGTGGGAGGTTGCGCATGTACCAGGTGTGCGAGAATAGCACATCGCGCTAGTTGGTGGGTTGTATATCACTCACGCGCTGTGGTCAGAGAGAGGTGCCCGCAAGACCATTTAGACCGAACATATTCAGCGAGCGGGCTTGCGAGGCCGAACACCAGGAAGACGACGTTAGCAGAAGAACGCCACCGAGGTCAAAAAACAATGGCAAAGAGCACAGCAACCTCTCTGGTAGAGGAGATCAAACGGCCAATACACCTGCGGTCTGGCAACCTCTTTTCCCACTTCTGTTAGTCATAGCCTTCTGTGGTAGTCGGATCACGGTGCGCCTTACTGACCACGACGCTTCGTTTACGTAGGCTTCGGCTCATATGTATTCCTCCCCATCCTCGCCGCCATAATATGGCTGACGGGGTTACTCACCATGCTGGCGATATGGGTATCTGCTGGACGGCCTCGCTATACCAGTGACACGGCGAGGGTAGCGTTCATCAGCGACGTGGGGGCCGCGAATGAGACACTCTTCTTGAGTATCTGTGTTGTTGTTATCTTGTGAGTGCAGGATCGCCATGACTAAGAAGATGAGTGTTAGCAAAGCTGATGATGTTCCTAGATTGTACTTCTCATCCGTGTGTGTGACGAGGTGGCTGCGATCGAGAGGGCGGTTACCAGAGGATGTGGGTAAGAAAGAAAAGGTGTTCGGTGAGTGATGATCGTCAGCCTTCTCTACAATCTGCGGTAGGCTGATGTTGCCACATCACAGGCTGGTTGGCCATATTCTTTTGTGGGGTTGGATGCTCTGGGCTCTTCGTTCTTGCCAAGGTAAGGTGGATTTTAATGGATGGATGTGCAGTTGCTCACGATGCGTGTAGTGGAACTGCTTTGACTACCCCACCGTACACTGGTTCGGCACCCTCATCTTCATCGTCGGTGTCGCCATGTCTGCGGTATTCCAGACACTAGAGGTCGTGAGTGGCTGTCCTGCAGGGCATATGCGGTTCGCATTGAGAGCATTAGCTGATAAAGCACCGGCCTGGGTCAGTGGTCATTGGGGAAAGGTCACAAAAATCGGAAGCACTTGAAGCGGAACTCGTACCCTAAACTTGCCTGCGTAGGGGGTGATATCATCCTTGCCATCGGTTTCGCTGTGGCGTATCTGTATGTGAGTAGATGTGATCCGCTGTGTATCAATTGCTTACACATATCTGATACACCCAGTGCGGCGGAAAAGCCGCCGACGTCAAAGGCCACACCTACTCCCAATGCGACGACGTGACCTCCAAAGCTGCCGTCCTCGAATGGACCATTGCCTTCGGGCTCAACATCTACTTCCTCACCATCGCGGCAGATTTGTGGCCAGCGGGCAAGAGCAGTGAGCGGTTCAAGGAGAAAGTGAAGACGTGGGAGATGGAGCAGGGGGTGGAGCCGAAAAGGGAGGTGAAGGAGGTGCGGCGGGAGTACGTGTAAAATCGGTTAGAAATGGTCCTTGCATGCTAGACGTTAAACATCCTCTTCAGTCTTATCTCTATACACCTTCTACTGCCGGAGAGACCTTGCTCATAGAGCTTTTAGAAGAGGAAGACCTGGTCCTCGAGCTTGGAGACAGTCCTGGGGGCGGGGTAGCCAATGTCCTTGAGGTGGCCCCTACGAAAAACAGACAATATCAGCGCCGGGAACAGTTTATGGACAGCACGGCTGACTCACTTCATGGCGGTCATCATGGGAGGAGGCCCGCACATGAGGACCTTGTGACCCTCGCCGTGGACACCGGACCCGACACCAGTCTCGGGCATGTGCTGCTGGATCATCTCCTTGGTCACGAAGCCGACACCACCGGTCCACCCCTCGGGAGCCTTGTTAAGGACGTACTGAACGGACATGCCAAGTCAGCCGGACTGTCAAACACCAGCGAACACCTCACCGACTGCATGGACTCACGTAGAGGGTGAAACGACCGTTAGACTTGTCACGAAGCTCCTCAAGCTCCTTCCTGAGCACTACATACAAGTCAGCTTTCACCCGAGACGTGAGAACGAGAGCTCCTCCACAAGCTGCACTTACAGATGTCATCCTCCTCAACGTTGGCGTAGATCAAAGCGAGCTTGGTCTTGTCGTTTGGATTCTGGACCGAAGCCTTGATGATCTGGTACATAGGGGTGAGGCCGGTACCACCAGCGATCATGAGAAGGGCGGGGGCAAGAGTAGGACTGGGGATCGAATTTATGTCAGTTGCTGCCTTGTCACAACTCACGCATTAGCATTGCGCATTCGCAGCAACTCACGTGTAGATGAACTTCCCCTTGGGGCCCTTGATCTTGACGTCCTGGCCTATCGTGAGGAGAGAGAGGTAGCGGGAAATGTTGCCCTTCTCGTAGGTCTACAGAACAGGCCGTAGGTGTCAGCTCCATACGTTCTTACGGCTAGGACTCGACCCATGCAGACAGCTCACCTTCACCACCAAGTCGAAGTGCCCCTTGTCGTCGTCCAAAGTGGAGGGGGTGTACGACCTAACGACCTGCTTGCCGTCGATCTCGGCCATCACAGAGATGTGCTGCCCGATAGGAAGGCCGAGGCAGTCCGTGGGGCGGGGGAGAGCGAAGCGGTAGCTACACGGCAGCTGTCAGCTCCGTGGAACCTTCGGAGCAAGCAGGAGTCCCCATGCGGGAGCCCAAACTCACACAGCCGTGTTGTGGGAGAGGTGGTCCTTCTCCACAAGCTTGAACGACCTCCACTCGATCGGGTCCAGCACCTTCCTGTTCTTGTTCGAAGCTAAAGTCGAGAAAATATAAATGTGATCAGCGACAGTTCTATCGGTCCAAGCGCGGGTCGCGGGAAAACTCACGCCTGTTGAGCGCCAGAAAGATGGCGAGGAGGACGACAGCGCAGACACCCCCGAGGGTGTTGGCGTGAGGCAAAAGCTTCTCTGCGATCTCTTCGAGCGAGGGCATGGTGTAGGCTGGGGCTTGCGAATTAGGATTGCACGAAGAGACAGAGAACAAAAGCAAAAGACAAAGCCGAAGAAAGACGCGGTGGTACGAGATCGCCCGCGACGAGCTGTTGGGGACGGCCAGGCACCGTTTTGGCTATGGTGGAGGGCTGGAGGCTCCCTGCCACGTGGCTCACGACGGCCGATACAGCCGGCGGCGCTGCATGCCATGGTGGATTGGGTGTGGGGCTAGAAACATGCATGTATGGTAGTACAACGTATGCGCAGACAAATAGCAGATGGTATTGCCAAGGGTCTGATTCAGTGGTATCACGGATACGACGTGACGCGTGTGTGGGTGTGGCGTGGCGGAACGACGCGTCGTCTCTCTTCTGGCTAAGTGGCTCCAGAAGAATGGCTCTACACGGACAGGTGAGATCGGAACATCGATAGCATAGCAGTAACAGACCCATACTAAAACCTCATAGACCCAAAAAGAAAGCCAGCACACCACTCAAGTGAACAGAATGTTGCACCACCGGTGCACCCAAGTCTTCGGTGCCGGCTCCTCATAATACACCTCCGCGTCGCTCGGGATACCCGTGACAAAGTCTAGCTCTTCCGACTTGAGCCACCTTGGGCGCTTGACGATCTGGTAGCCTGCGCAGAGGACAATGAAGAAGGGGATGTTGACGTAGGAGACGAAGAAGGAAGAGGTGTCCCAGGAGCCGCGGGTGAAGACTTCCCAGCCGTTGAAGATGACGACGATGGAGGCCCAGAAGATGGTCCAGTACGCAGGGAGGGGTTGGAAGCGGTTGTAGTAGCTGGTAGTCGGGATCTGTCAGTTATGCAAAGGTTGGTTCGGAGTGAGAGAGAACATACTGGAACGACTTGCGGTCAATCCCTTGAGCCTTGAGACCAGCCTTGAAACGCAGATACGTGACGGAGATGACACCCCAGGTGATGAATCCAGACCTAAACATGGCATAGTCAGCACGATGTAAGAATCCAAGATGTACAAGATGAAACTCACAAAGAGGTGATGTTGGAGAACCACGTGAACGCCGTGGCCGCTCCACTCCCCAAGCACATGTAGCAGAGTCCCATACAAAGTGTCGCCACCACCAGCGCTGGCAACGGTAAACCCTTCTTCGTCGTCCTCCCAAAGATCTTGGGCGCGTGGCCCCTCACCCCCAGGCCATAGATCATCCTCGAGACACCATACAGGCACATGTTGCTCGTCGAGATACTCGAGACGATCAAGATGGCGTTGATGATGTGAGGGAGGACCTTGATGCCCACTCGGTTGAACGCGATGACGAAGGGCGATCCCGCGGCGTTGCCCGATCCCTGGAGGAGGTTCTCGTCCGTGTACGGCACGAGCATACCGATAACCCAGATGGAGAGGACGTAGAAGATGGCGATGCGGTAGAAGATCTTCTTGCACGCCTTGGCGACCGCCACACGCGGGTTCTTGACCTCGGCAGCGGTGACACCGAGCTGCTCCATTCCGACGTAGCTGTACGCCGCCTGCACGAGCGAAGTAAACCAGCCGAGGAACTTGCCCTCGTTGCCGGTGGTGTAGTAGGCGGCGAACGCTCCGGGGTCTTTCCAGTAGCGGAACCCGATGCGGTCGTGGAGAGGGTTGCCACCGAGGTCGACGATGAGGCCGGCGAGAATGAGGCCGACGACAAGGGCGATCTTGAGCATGGCAAAGATGAACTCGGCTTCGCCGAACCAGCGTACACCAAGGTAGTTCTGAGAAGGGAGTAAGTCAGCTGCTGGATACATGTATTGAAATACCGGGAGCGCTGGGCACTCACAAATGAAGCACAGACGACACAAAGTGCTGTAAGATACGCCGCCTGGTGGCTCGCAGGGAAGTCGATATCCCACAGGCTCATAAGAATCGAGCACGAGATGAGCTCTGCGGGGAGAGCGACCATCCACATGAAGATGACTTGGTAACCGAGGGCGAACCCGACAGCGGGGTGGAGCCAGCGCTCAGCCTGATGATGGCAATGTCAGTAAGGCGATCACTACTTGCCCAGAGCTAAAGGCGTGAAGCGCTCACGAAATGGATGTAACCACCAGATATAGGTGCATAGCAAGCCATCTCCCCGAGCGACATGAGCATGCTCCACCTGCAACCTCAAGTCAGCTACGCTCACACGTCGAAACTCCCACCAACAAGCCGTTGCAACTCACGATACAGTCCCCACCAAGATGTACGCCAGCAACGCCCCCACAGGACCTGCATAGGCGATCGTCTTCCCCGACCCCAAGAACAGCCCCGAACCGAGAGTGCCCGCCAGCGCAATCATCTGCATGTGACGCTGCTCCAAACGACGTTGAACACCATCATCTGCGAGAGAAGAAGACCATCTCGTCAGCCAATGCCCTATCAGTCGTGGCGAAGGCAGCTCATGTCGAGGCAAAAGACTCACAGATGAACAATATCTGCTTGCGCCTCCCATCTTCACCTCCATTGCTGTCCTCCGTTGGAGACACCGTCACGTCCGCTCCACTCCCACTGGCCGCCTTCACGTCTTGCTCGCCCTCCACGTTTGAATCCCCATCCACCTTCTTGAGCTCGTACGCCGTGTTTTCCATCTTCGTGTGTCGGTTTGATGGTTGGTCGTTTTGCCTGCCGATCTTGGTCTCGAAGGGGAAGTCTGGGAAACGTGGGGGGAGCTACATATATGTCGAGCGCAACGTTGGATCACGGAGGGGTGTCGGAGGAGCACAAAGATGGATCGCTACACCTCCGCGGTCATCATCTCTTCTGGCGCTGCTATCGTGTCGCCCTCATCGCTACAGCTCCACCCATTCGCGCTGTTAAGACGACTGTCTGAGGGTGTGAGCTGGTCCATCGCGAAAATTATCGGCCCACCTGCCCACCATCCCGGGTATCGACTGCAATCCAACTGCATTTCGCCGTCTATCGCTCGTATGGCGCTCGTAACTGGCACCGGCTCAGGCCAATCTGCGTCGGCTCGCTGGCAAATGTCTTATCGCTCGAACCATACAAGCGCGCGTCTTGACGGGAGAGGTGCGAGCAGCGAGGAACGCCCACCGCGTCGCGGGGTGGTTTAGCGATGCACAGTCGTTTGGACGAGTGAGGGGCCGATGAGGAAGGTGAGAGAAGGTCGCGGCGCCTGTGGCAAAGGAGAAGATGACCCGAAGAGAGCACGAGCACGTCAGGGTGAGAAGGGTTCAGGCAAGGTTTCTGCTTCGGACGAGGAAGATCCAGGCAAAGAGCCGGGGACGGATCGGCATTCTAAAATCGAACCGGCCCTTGCACCGGAGAAACACAAGGCACAGCGGCTTTGGCGAGTGCCACTTCGGCTTTGGTTCGGGACGATCATGATGATGATTGGCATCTTCTTCCTCTTGTTGGACACCTCGCACGATGTGAAGGGCTTACGAGGGCTGGCGGCAATTCATTACCTCTGTCTGACAGCTCTCCCTTCCTTTCTGTCCTCTTCACTGATTAAGGTATATAGAAGTGATCACATCATCGCATCCATGCCCATTCTTCACTTCACTGGACACGCTACAGTACTGCATCGTATCTTCCTCCGTCCTCTATTGATTGCCCGCCCGACGTCCTGCATTCTTCAATCCATCATTCTATCGACATCCGTGTTGTAACCACCCACAATGCAGCCCACTCTACCATCATCTCCGTGACTGTTGTCCCACGACCGTGGTAACGGCGACCACATCTGGATTGCTCCCACTCCCCAATGATATGGCGACTCCAACCGCCTCATCGCTACCTCCCGTGCGTTGCCCATTGTTACGCTCAAACCTACCAGGAAAGCCCATCTCGGAACACACAGAGTTCAGGCGACTGGCTGTCATGTTGGTCCTTTCCTCCACAGAAGCTCCAAGATGATCCCGAGAGACCTGTCGAAAGATGACAGCAGCAGCTTGTGCAACGGCGACTTCGAGGCTCACAGAGTCCTCATCGGCTGAAGCAGATGCGGAAGTAGAGTCGCTGTAAGAGGTGTTAGTGTCGTTGCGGGCATTGTTGTCAGACGACATCGTGAGTAATAGCTGATTGTCTGTAGACGCTTGCGTCACCATAAGCTTGCAGTATGCCTCAGCGAGCTTATGAAGACCTGCTCCATATATGCGGTGTGCTTTACTACATTCCTTGCCTTGCCGGCCACAATGAATGGAGGAATGAAGTAATGAAGTGTGCAACGTTTGTGCGTTCTGTCAGCATGTCAGGTGTAGCTGGTGTAGCTACTTCCTATGTCAATCCGTTACATGTTGTTTTCGTGGACCGCTTGACGCGTGAAGAAGGCTCGCTCGCTTCTCCCTTCATTCATGTTACTGGAATGATAGATTGTCTACAGTACACATTCTCCATGAAAGACGCGCGGTATGGAGAGTACTTGCTTGACAAATAGGGGAAACAGGATAACCCAACATCAACTTCTTCATTGAATACGTCAAGACAAAGGGTGTCGACAAGAAGCCATGTGTTCGTAGGTCAGTCTTGCCTCGTCAGGGGCATTATTGTCCTCGATGTGAAGAAAGGAAAGGAAGACAGTTGCCGTCTTGGTGATGCAAAATGACGAAGAAGACGCCACAACGTCGGCGGGCCGATGCACATCATAACATACGTGGTCGTTCGAAGATGAAACCAAGCCAAGAGCGCAGGAGGGTGGGGGGTTGGGTGGGGTTACGTTATGGCATGATGGAGGATGAACCAGATGTACGGGACGGGCTCTTCATCATACCGTACTTCGCGAGAGTCCCTACATCCTCCGTGACGGGTCTGGCGAGGTCTGGCGGCGTGCGTGACGGACGCTGCGGCGGCGATCTTTCTTGCCACCATGGTGCCACAACAGCTGTCAACTTGCGTTCATGGGACCAGGAGGTCGTTGAGCACATAGCGTACGACTCTGCACATCATCAGCTGGATAGCCTCCCGGGCCCCAGGGTGCCGGGACAGAAGAGAGTTCGTTCGGCGGTGCTGCCGCCACTACGGCCGGTACGGGACAGCGGGGGCCAGGTACGCCGCGTCGCACTCCAGCACAGCAGCCTCAGCGGTCGGCCCATGATCCCCCATGCATGTATTTGGGCTGTGGGAACATTGCTCGTCTTCTTCTTCTTCACTGCCATACCTATGCTGCTTGTCCCCCCTCGGACGCATACATAAAGGAGACACGAAATTTGGCAGCCCGCTTAGTCTGCTGTGGATTACGGCGTAGGGTCAAATTTCCCCATTCCTTCATCGCCTCGCCCAGACAAACCCTCAACGCGCTAGCATCCATTCACCTCTTTCACCTCTCAACATCCTACACCGACATCCTCCTATACACACTCTCCTCGCCATGTCTCCCCCTACTCCTCTCCCCACCACCTATCCGTGGCCCGTCGCCGAGCCCACCCCCCGCGCCCTCCAGCCCCGGCAAGACAACGGGACGACAGCGTCGTCAGACGCAGGGGCAGCCTCGTCTGACACCCCCGCAGAGTCATCCGCGGCCCAAGGTGAGTCCCCACCTCTCTCCTCCTGCATGCCAAGTCGACGTCCGCGTTGATATCCCGTCCGTCTTCCCCGCCCCCTACCACATCACTCGTTGCCTTAATTGACACAGTTTCCTCTGCTGCCGCCGAATCCTCTGATGAACCTGCATCCACCACCGAACCACAATCCTCTGCATCACCCACCACTGCCTCCCCCTCCCCATCCACCGCTGCAGAGTCATCCGCCGCACCAGAGTCATCGGCTGCGGCCACGAGCGACCCAGCTCCCTCGTCGGCTGAGCCCACTAGCGACCCTGCACCCTCCTCCGCTGCACCCACATCGGACCCCGCCCAGTCATCTGCAGCGCCAACCTCGGACCCCGCCCAGTCATCTGCGGCGGCTACTACCCAGCCTCCCGCCAGCTCTACTGCGAGCCCCACGCCGAGCCCGAGCGACCAGCAGAGCAGCCAGGGTGTGACGACTATCATCTCTACCCAGCCTGCTGAGAGCAGCCAGGCGGCGGCGAGCTCCAATGCGGCAGAAACTTCGTCGTAAGTTTAAAGGAGGGCTTGTGCGCTTGTGTATCGTGGGGCCGACACTGATGTCATTCGATGTCACAGGACGCCCCAGCAGGGAACGACTACAACACTCACGGTCGGGCAGTCGAGCACGGCGGAGACGTCGACGGCAGCAGCGTCGAGCGACGGGCAGTCGAGCCAGCCGGGAACTACGTGAGTCGCAGCTTCATCGGCGCAGTGTTCGGCACGGAGCTGATCGTGTGATAATTTTAGCACTTCCACCGTTATTGTCTCTGGTACCTCCTCCAGCTTAGACACTACCGCCTCCTCCGCTGTCGCCATCACCACCACCGACTCCAGCGGCAACACCGTCACTTCCACCCCTGCCTCCTACACCTCCTCCTTCGTCACCACCTCCGACGGCGTCGTCTACACCGTCACCCAGATCGTGCACAACCCCACAGGCGCGCTCGACTCTGGCAGCTCCAGCTCGGGATCCGGCAATGCCTTCTTCAACAACAAGGGCGCTGTCGCCGGTACCTTCGTTGTCGTCGGTCTCGTCGTCATTGGCATGGTCGTTGCCCTCGCCCTCCTCTGCTTCAGGCGTCGACGACGCCAAAGGCTCGACAGGGAGGTCACCGCTGCGGCCATGGCCGCGCCCGCGACGCACAACCGCCCCCCACTCGACGAGGACAAGGGGTACAACCCCTCCTCTGGTCCCCAGACCACCGAGTCCTACCCCTCCACCGTCGACCAGCCCATGGCGCAGTACGACCAGTACGGCGCATCCTACGGGAACGCGGGCGGGTACGACCCCTACGCCTCGGCGGCGGCGGGGTACGGTGCAGGCGCGGCGGGTCACGGCGGGTATGAGAACCTCCAGGCGGGCGGGCAAGGGTACTACTACGACCAGCACGGCGGTGCGGAGGGCTACGACCCGCACGCTGGGGGTTACACCGACGGGCAGCACATGCCGGAGGGGGCCCAGGAGCAGGGGCAGTATTACTTTGACCCGAGCCAGGCGCACGCGTACGGCGGGGAGGAGGGGCAGTACACGGATGCGTACGGGGGATACGCGGGGAACGAGCAGGCGCATGATGGAAGCGTGGGGACGCCCCAGCATGAGGTGGACAACCCTCTGCATGTGAGTAGGGCGCGATCTCCGGTTATCGTGGCTAGAGCTGACACAGACTGCAGGTGGCCAACCCTTCGAGGCACTGAGCGATACCCCACGTCTAGGCAGACACACATGGACACTTCCGGATAGGCGGGCGAGCGGGCGTAAGCCGCCGAGGCGGCACGTACCAGGCGTAGCGTAGGAGCGGTCGAAGCGAGAGAGCCGAAGGCGTTTCTTTGACGAGTGGATCACGACAGTTAATTCTAATTCATAACCCCTTACCAAAAGCTGGAGCTGGTAATTTAGATACCATTGGCCCACATCTCACTCTCTTTCTATGTAGCAGTAATGTAGCTTATGCTGAGGCCGGGCTCAATTGATATGCATATCGGAACATGATGATTATTTGCATCTGAGCTGGGTTCGTCTCTAGACGTGTCTCAAGTTTGTTGTCATCGACCACCGACCTTCCAGCCCCCTACTTCATTCTTTCTTTCTAGATTCCATTCAGAAATACTGATGTTGGCCCTTCTAGTTGGTCAGCGTCTACTTCCAGAAGCCCGATAATGCAGCGCACACCTATGCTAACCAGTCATAGAAGAGAGGCTGGGCAACTTTCCGCCGACCAACAACCGACCGTCAAATCCTTCATCGCGATGGTTTCTTCATTCCGCTTTTTTCGAGTCGCTGCAAACCCAAGCTCATCTATCCGGTCCGCCGCCTACCACACCTTTGCTGTTCAATGCATAACTCCTCTTCAGAGTCTCTTCTTCATTTCAAGCACAGTAATACGACATTAAACTGTCCTCACTGATACATAGTCATGCTCTCCGCCTCCTCCTCTAAAAGGACAGTTGCTCTCGTCGCCGGTTTCGCCACCGCTTGCTTCATGACTGGGGCCTTAGCCGTCCCCGTTTTCGGCTTCGAGAAGCAAAACGTCTCCCCTGTATACGGTAGGGGTGTGAGATCAGCACATAAGGCAGGCGGGAGGGTTGACCTATCAACCGCTTCCTCGACAGATGCCGACACTGATGATGGTGATTTCCACCGTACAACAAGTCCGGATGTGATGCTCGGGAGCTGGTGGAGAGTGGAAGAGGATCCCGCATGTTGCTTTCTGTGAGTAGCGATGTGTAACCGGAGAAGGTCTGCTTACTAAAGATAACGACTTACCACAGCGTTCTGGTGTCTCGCATCCACGTCAATGATACTCAGGAGTACTGCGTCGCCACTCACCGGCTGTCGACGAACGATATATACGAAAATAAAGAGGCCAACACTCCTTCGTTTGATGCTCCAGAAGACGAAGGGGCTACACCACCCCCACTCCCTCCAATGAACGACTTGGCGCAGGACGCCAATGGTGAAGTGGATCAGTCTCATCGCCCCATACCTGTCGACGATGAACGGCCGGAACAACCCCACCCCTCCATCGCAGATCTTCCCCTTGCCCTGGCTCGGGTTGCTAAGAAGCAACAAAGCTTCTCTGTCCACACCGATCCCACCGATTCTGTGATTTTTGTTGAGCGGCAAAAGATGGTAAAAAGGAGGCTAAAAGCAGAAGACATGAAAGCTAGCGAGACGGATGATGAGGATGAGAATGCGGAGCCGAAAAATGTGGCGGTGGATGCAAGGAAGGAGGTTGGAATGAGGGAGGCGTGGCGGAATATCGTCAGCGACCGGGTCTCACAGACGTACCATCTTTCTTGAATGCATAAAGAAATGTGACATATCATAGACACGCGTTACATATCAACGCTATCTGACTGTGAGCATAGGTTTACTGGCTCGTACGCAAATCCGATTACACGTGGGAGACATACATTACCCTGCCGTGATACTCTTCAATCGTCAAAGGATATGAGTCTCAAGGGATGGACAACTGCTCACATAGCGGTGTCGCATTGGTAGTTGGATAACAAGACACAATAAAGGACTTGATGGGCATGTTCACCGTGCACACGCATGGGAGTGCTCCTATAAAAACAGTAGCCTAGGCCCTTTGTTGCTAAACAATATCCGGCAAGGCTGGCATTGCTACTGCACATACACTTGCATCCACAATGGGCAACGATGATATCGACCGGGCGGCAGACAGCTTGCTTAATGACAAGAGTGCTTCTCATCAATCGGCAAGCAGAAACTCCTCCGCTGCCCTCACACACAATGACACAGAACTAAGCGACGCTGAATTTTATGGAACGGTGAACGCATACAGCCGCCAAATATACGACCAACTCAGTCGAGATTTTCCCACATTGTCCGAAGAAGAAAAAATAGACGGTGTTACTGCACGCATCAGCAGCCACCTCCTAGACCTAGGAGTCGATCACAATATCCAAGCCCAGGAAAAGACTGCTGAGACCCAGAGTAACCGTAACAGCACGCTGCAAATAGTGTTTGATTGTCAACCCCGAGATAAAAATGGGTTGGATTCCGATCAAAAAGACCAACAGACATTAGACTCGGTGAACGATCAGGGAGCGACACAGAAAAAAGACCAGTAGTAGTAGAAATGGGAGATCATCATTGAACATCGTAGTATGCACCTCGATTGCATTGTGACAGATCAGGGCATGTCAGTATCCTCGGCTGACATGTTCCGCTGATTTAATCCATACAAATCGTACTTGACGTACAAAGTAGAAAGTCATACGGGTAGAGGATAGGGGATAAGCTTGCTCTACCGCCACCTTCCGGGCCCTCCCTCTTCGGTAACACGCAAGACATGACGGTATTTCCAGTAGTAGTCAGATGCTAGGAGATGCTCGTCTTCTCAGGAATTGGAAGGTTCTCACGGTAAAATTGTGGTGATACCTGTCCTCAGTATCTCAACACCAGTCAGATTGTTTGCAGCGAGGTCGGAGTAGACGAAGAGAAAAAAGAAAAGGGGCAATGATGATGCCTTTGCTCTTCCACGAGAGTGAAAAGGATTGACTATTTGAATGACCGACATACTCACAGATGTGTAGAGTTCAATATTCAAAAAGCGATGCCACTGGAGTATATAGAGTGAGACAAACAGTTCAGTCTACGTGGTTCGTTCACGAACACTAGCATATGCATTCAACATGAGTAGCAACCGGGGAACGGACAACACACAGTCAGCCCCCACTGGTGATCCTCCAAGTCAAGGTGGGAACAGCAGCCAGGCTCAAAGCTCCAATGATGCATCATCCCACTTCCCCTTCCATAGTCCAGAAAACCAGGGCATGATCACCGAGTGCACCACTCAGCTGTATGATCATCTCGGCCAAGAGTACCCGCAGGCAACAGCGGCGGAAAAGCGAACCGCAGTGAGTGCAGCAGTGCAATCAGAACTAGACAACAGGGGAATCGATTATTCTGTTCGAACAGTCGGACTCGACGAACAGAGGGGAAACCGGTGATTTGCTGTTGAGCCTGGTCGGAAAAAATGTCACATTTGAGCTGTGGTCTCCGTCAACTTCAAGAACACTACTTACTGGACGCTAAATCGTTGATGAGGCCAAAGACGTGGTGGTAGCGTTGGCTGTGGAATAATATGAAATGGAATATAAATACTGTTTGGCACCAGTATGGAAAATTGCGAGCCTCGCGGGAGAATGACACTTTCCGTAACAAACCCTCTCTGAATATTATTTGCCGCTGACACACATGCGCAAGAAGTAACGTGGCCCCTCTTCGCTGCAGAACATGAACTGTCAAAGGAACTCCTCCCTGGCGTTTCGAATCATGCCACATGGGACATGGCGACTAATGTGATTATTAGTAAGGAAACTACCCCTCAGATGCAAGGAAACTACCTCTCAAATGCGACCCGAGTATATGCGGTTGGCCGTCAGAAAGGAAAGTGGGAATACCGGACTGCCCTGGCTTTTAGCTATGCCCGTGTTAAAAGTCGACGATAAGCCGGGGGTGCCTGCGGCTGCGTCAGCATAAGAACTTCTTTCCAAAACCACTATGAGCACTAGTAGCAGCCGTAGATCTGGAACCGCCTCAGGTAGAAGTGGGCACACCAGTAATCCAAGTGCCAGTGGCAGCCAGTCTCAGAATCAAACCGGTGGTCCAGTCACAATTCGAAACGACGAATACCAGAGCTTGATCGATGACTGCACAGGTCAGATGTTTGACCAGCTTGGGCAGCAGTATCCTGATGCAACACCGGAAGAGAAGAGACATTTAGTAAGCTTAACAAATCAGTTCGGAGCTGCTAAACAGGGGGTACCCACACACCATCCGAACTGCGCGGCCGGATTCAGGAAACCAAGGAGGGAGCCGCACCTGAGCGTGACTGTGGATGGGGGGGCAATTGGGAGGGCGAACGGGGTTTCGCTGGAGCTTGGCAGAAATTAGAGACCTGAAAATGGACTGAGCTGCAATGCATTACTTTGCAATGGAGACTATCAATCCACGGGTCCGATTACTCATGCTGTTCCCCATATAGGGAAAAGATGAAGAACAGTCATTTTTCAACTCAGATGGAAGATGTGATCTATTCTACATTGTCCGTTAAGGAAGTCATAAACTTCATCCTTACACTTCCGTATTATCTCTCGTGGGAGAATGTGTCCCCTTGTTGTAAAGGATTTTTTTCATGACCAGACGATTCTTTCGGAGTATATACGACACATGAGAAACAAAACATTCCCCGATTGCCACGTCGACGATGTCCAATGATATGTCACAGCAACGCAACCGGTAGTCCCCTTGATTGCTAAAAGAGCCATTTAAAGCAGCCTTCCGCGCCATCGAAGCCTTCTTGAGCAATCACGTCCCTACCCGAACAACAACGTCTTCTTTCGCTATGAGCAGCAACGCCGATATCAACAGCAATGCAGATGAGGGAACTCCCGAAGCTCGGATAGGCGTTGAGCCGTCATGGGTGAGCGGCTCTGAGTTCAGCGATAAAGTGTTCCAGTACAGCCGAGAAGCGTACGATCAAGTCACCCGTGAAAATTCGACCATGTCCATGGAGCAAAAGATAAATGAGATCACTTCCTTGTGGCGAAAATCCCAAGGCCGGGGAGGCGATGGGTACACTACTCTCCAAGCCAAAGCAGTTATTGGGAATGGAGAAGGTTCTGGTGCTTCTGGTGCAGACGCGTGGATCGACGGTCATAATGAAGAAAGAGGGACGGGGAAGTGATAGGACATCATAAATGCATGTACCAGATCGTCCTTCTCACCGCAATCTCAATTAATGATAGACCAGCCATTCTTCACTCATTGGTCCCTCTTGCTGCCATTGTTAATCTGTTGATTGATCTGTTGCGACCCTTCTTCATGACGTTGTTCTTCCCTCAGCTTGTCTTACTCTCCCTAGTCCATGGGCTGTCTCCAATTAAAAAGTGTCTTCCACCTGATGTTGCACTGCAGAGTGAAAACAACGCAAGCCCTCGCCACCCCCTTCTGCATTTGTTCGGGCGGCGTTGTGTTTTTGAAAGGAGGGAGGTTCAGTAAAGATGTCAATAACGGTCTGTGACACGCAAAGAGCCTACTTTCGCTGTCGGAGAGAATACTTCCTTCTTTTCATAATATGATCTCTGGGAGTCAGTATCGGGGATGCAACCGTCACTTTGACCCGACGACACCTTTCTTCCCCAAGCAAGAGCAGCGCGCTTGTTTCAGCTTTTTACAAAGGTGTAACAGGTCGATCAGGGCTTGACTGGATATAGCTTTGACACGGTGCCGTGCTCTATAAAGGATCGCTCACCGAAAGACCCCATATCCATACTCTTCTTCACCCCTCCGTTTTTCAAGTCATCATGGCCACTGGCGGCGACCAGAACAGTAACAACAACAACACACAAAGCTCCTCCTCCACGGGCACCGGGGGAGGGATGAGCAATGCCGAGTTTGACTACCATGTTGGAGAGCTCAGTCAGATGGCGTTTGATGATCTCTCTCGACAACATCCAGACTGGACCGAGCAGCAGAAACTGAAGCACATAGAGGGGATGTGGTCTGACACGCTATCCCAGGTCACGGGTCACGGAATCAGCATCAAGCTGGACAATGGCACCGGCCCACCTCCCTCAAACAGCAGTGGAGCGTAGGTGAAACTTACGGATAGTGGGAGTTCGGCGTGTACAAGGGGGTAGTTCATACACATCGCCGAAAGTTTAGCAATTAGCATGATGAGATGGTGGTAGTCCACGTTGAATGAAAGAGTGCAACAAAATGCCTGTGGTCCAAGGGTAGAATATCCTCTCTATTTGACAGAGCTGTCGTGATTCGTTTAATCCGGCAATAACATCTGTACACTTAGAGTTTTCGTGGTGCACTGGCCCCATCTACACAATGCGGTCTGGGAGTGTAAACGAAGACGGGCGATCCAAGTGACAGATGTGATATTCAACCAACTGTAAACAGCGGTTTAACAGTGATGAACTAGACAGGTGGTCATTGTCGTGAATGAACCCAACATCTGGAGGAAGAGGCTATCCTGCCAATCCTTCCTGTCCCTGTAATATGTCGGAGATCCACCAGGGATGAGAAAAGTGGTGAGGCAACAGCAGGCGCCAGAAGAGCTAGAGCCGAAGAAGCTCAGCGGCCGGCGCTTGCACGAGTTCTAAAAGGGTGGATAGATGAAAGGGAGTCTCAGCCGGCTTGGCGGTATTTAGAAAGAAGCCAACTTCCGTGCTCAACCTCCATATAGAGCCCGCGTGCCCGTCGGTCCGGAGCCATAATTTGGTACGAGGGGTGAAAGTTCATACATCCATTTCCTTTCAGTGGTATGATATTTCTTTGAGTGGAAAACACGAGTGAGAAAATCGACTGAGTCAGTCTTGGGGAAGAGAGGGCTTTATAGCCTGGGCACTGCTCACGTTGGGTACACATGTTTCATTCACACCTTCCCCATCTACTACTTGCAGCTAACGCCAACACGTATAATGAGCAACGCCTCTAACACCAACAGCGGTGCCTTGAGCGCCAAGGCCCAAGAGGAAAATTTCGGGTTTCTCACTACTATTATGCAGGATGAGGTCAACCGGTCTATAAACGCGATGCATCAAGAGCTCACCCGGCTGTACCCGCGCATGTCAGAAAGAGATAAGATGTCAATGATCAGGGATGCGTTTCGTGATGGGCTTGGGAGTAGAGGCTATAATTATAGCGAGCAGACGCGTGGCACGCCTTCAAATGGCGGGGGAGGATCACGCAGGTCGTAGAGGTTGAATACGGAGTGATTGAGGGGGCAAAAAGGGATGATAGCTGGCTAGAAATTGGATAGGAAGTGGCATCCACTTACAACATGCATCACGTACTGCTACAACTCTCTCCGCGCACCCAAGATCGTGCAGCCTGTCGCTCCGTAATGAGGAGTTCATCTAACTCTTCACACCCACCCCACCACCTACCACCTTCCACCTCCCCACCCTTCGCCTCTCCGGCCCGCCGGCCCCTTCCTCCCACTCTTCATCTCTCCAGAACCGATCCAGCGCCCTCTCCTCCCTATTTCCCTCCTCCGGAACAGCCTTCTTCCCCCCTCCACCCTCACCTCCGACCGGGTCAAGCGCCTCGCCTGTCCCTTCCTCCGAAGGCGAAAGTCCAGCCTCTCGTAGCTCCTCGAGGGAGAGGTACGTCTTCGCCACAGACGAGTCAGTGGACTTGGTGAGAAGCTGGAAACGCTTGAGCTGCTTGGCGCGCTCGCGTTCTGGGTCTCGATCCGCCTCTTCGGGGGCAGAAGCAGCGGCAGAGGGCAAAGGGCGAGGGAGCGATGATGCAGGGAGGCGACGGCGAGAGATGATGAGTGATTTGCGGGTCTGGAGGATGCGTGGGTGGGTGGATAAGGCCGTTGGAGGTAAAGAGTTCAGAGTGAGGAGGTCGTGTGGCTAGTGAGATTTGAGTTCATGTCAGGTCTGTGTTCCACGTTGCAGGTCAAGGAAGGTGTCATTAGACATCAGGTGAAGGTGGGAGCTCACGTCTGCAGCGTATTTGCGTGCGATGGAAAGGAGAGTGTCCCCTCGGGCTATTGTGTGGCGTACCTCCACTGTCTCGAGCTCTTCCTCCTCGGTGGCGGTTTCGATCGTATCTCCGCCAGCCCCAAGAGGTTGGCTCTCGCCATTCGCCCCAGCTGGAGTGGCGCTTTCGAGCCCTGCACCCGCTCCGGTGACAACTGCCACGTCGTACCCAGGCGGCGCGTCCACCTCCTCATCATCATCATCCCCGATCTCAAATACCACCTCGCCTCCGCCACCTACCACCTCATCCCTTCCAGCCGTTCCCCTTCTTTCTCCCCCTGCACCAATCCCTCGACCTCCTCCACTCAGTATCCCGACCCGGGGATCACCACATCGTAAACACGGGACATACTCTCTCAGACGGGGGTTGCGTTCGACGCACGCTGCGCAGATGGGGGTGCCGCAGCAAGGGGGCAAGAAGGCGGCGGTGAGGGCTGTTGGTGGTAGGTTAGATGAGCAGGTCTGGCAAGTAGGAGTGGACGGGAGCATGTCGGCGGTATGGCAAGGGCGATGATAGAGAAGAACTGTGAATAAGCGTACTCACGATCGAGACTCTCAGCTTGGTTGTTGTCGTTGTTGCTGTTGTCGATCTCGCCATCGTCATCGCAACAATCTGATTCCGTCTAAATCTGATCCCGCAGAAATCAGCCTCGATAGCCAGAGCTCTCCCAACAACACATCGCTCATCCCATCATCCTTGAGCCGGTGAGCCGCAGGAGCATTGTGTATGTACTGAGCGTCGCTGACTTACCTTCAGTAACAGTCGTCCGGACACCACCATGCCCCCAAATTTGTTAGCCTGCGGTTCAAATGCCGCTTCCCATCTCGCCATCGGCCACTCACTCGACGTCTCCCTCCTCACCCCGACCGTCTTCCACCCGTCCCTCGCTCCCATTCCTGCCACCTCGCGCATCCTCGATGTGGTTTCCACCTCTGCACACTCCCTTCTGCTCCTCTCCCTTGCCGTGTCTGAGGACGCTCCTTCCCGGAACATCCTACTTGGTGCAGGCACCAATACTCTCGGTCAGCTGGGGCCACGGTGCGCGTTGTGGGGAGATGTCAAGCCCCAGGCGCGATGCACAGCTGTCGATTTGGTAGCCGATGCAGGAGTAGAGGGAGACTGGGAACCTGTCAAAATGGCTACCACATGGACCACTTCCATCGTCGTATATCAGCGACTTCCCGAACCGCCATCAACAGTAGTTGGCGAGGGCAGCTCGAGCGGCGCAGCGGCGTCGCAACCGATAGCTCCATCTCCGTCTCCCCAGCAGATCGTTTTGTCATGCGGATCAAACGACTTTGGCGAGCTCGGCTCTACATCCCCTCTCACCCTCTCCAACACCCCATCCCCCATCCCCATCTCCCAGCCCTCCCAGCGGCCTACGGTCGTCGACCTCGGCCTCGCCCCAGGCGAGCAGATCGAGCTCATCAAAGGCGGGCAGCGGCACGTCGTCGCGGTCATCTCTGGCGAAGGAGGAGCACAACGGGTATTAGGATGGGGTGCAGCCCGGAAGGGTGAGCTTGACGCTAAGACAATATCCCAGCCAGGAGCACAACGTCAGGTTCCCAGCGCCCGCGCTCGTGGCAAGGGTAAAGCCGCTGCACCTGCTCCCTCTCCCACCTCCCCACCAGTGCCCATCACTCTCCCTCTCCCCGCAGGCGAACGCATCACCTCCCTCGCCCTTGGTGCAGCGCATACCCTCGCGCTTCTCTCTGGTGGGAGAGTGTTGGGTTGGGGGAGCGATGCCAAAGGCCAGCTTCTAGGCGTGCATGAGCTGCGCGGGGTTCGCGGTATTGCGGCGACTTGGGGCGGGTCCTACTTCCTCACAAACGAAGGGGTATTGTCGCAAGGGTCCAACACTCATTCCCAACTTGTTCGAGGTCAGTCGCCCCCTGAAGCCCGGGGGCTTGTCGCTCTGGAGGATGGATGGTCGCCCGAGACAATCATTGCTGGCTCCGAGCATTTGCTTGTCTTAGCACGGAAGGGTACGGAGCAGGGATTATGGACGGGAGGGTGGAACGAGCATGGGAATTTGGCATTGGGGGACCAAACGGATAGGGATGAGCTACGGACGGTGGAATTGGGGGAGGGAGATGTGAGAGGGATCTGGGGAGGATGTGCGTCGACGTGGGTGTGGGTGGACGCGGAGGGGGGTGGAGACAGGGAACGTTGATCCGGAGGGTGATCTGACTATAAATGTGAGTGATCTTCCCCAGACGATTGTAGTCGATTCCATTGAATAACAAGGGGTGTTTGCAGGAAGTGTAGCAGCATTTGCATGACAGTCTCTGCCATGTCCACACTTATTCCCTGCTGAAGCTACAAGCAAACGTGTCCACCCTCCAGGATCTTCCTATAGACACAATTGACCAAGCAAACGAGAGTTCACTATGGCGAACATGATAAGTAGACCGCAATCCAGGACAGACAGCAGACAGCACATGTATTCACAAATATGCATCTGGTCTCATCTCATTACATGAATCCCCAGCCCGACCTTTCTCATACCACTCTTCTTCCCTACTTCCTTCCCACTCGCCATCCCACCTCTCAAGAGCCCAACCCCTCCAACGACTCAAACGACCCGCCAGGCCCACTCGATCCGCCAAACGCACCGGAGCCACCCTGGCTGCCCGGCGCCCCATCCTTCGACTCCGCAACAGGCGAAGGCCCAGAGGCTGAGTGGTTGCTACCGAACTCCAAGTCCGTCAGAGGTGGGAGCGAGGCCTGTTTGTCGGACTTTGGTCGGGGGTCGACAATTATGCCGGCTTCGGTCCTGTGATTTTTGGCGAGGTGTCAGCGGTGGCCTCTTGGGCATCTAAGCCGATGTAGTAACTCAAATTTGAGCATAGGGGAAGGGGGACTTACAAAGACATTCTGAGGAATGCAGCTTGCGACATGTCAGAGCTCTTCTTCCCGACCCGAAGTGCCGCCTCAAACATCGCGCCTCTGTAGTCTGGACTGTCAATCACAAGCACCTGTATACCCAGCCAGTCATGAGCATCCTCCCATTGTGGATCATGTAGATTGTGTGTGACTCACATTGTCAATCAGATCGATCTTCCCCTTAACCTCCTTGGTCGCCACAAGCTTCTCGACCGTCTCGAGGATAGCACCCTCATCCGAGCCAAAGGCCTGCGCCATTGTACTAATCTGGACAGATGAGAATGGCTGCACGTATTGCACTATGGCGCGGGTCTCGATGATGTTTACGAGGGAGCGAGTGTGGATGGAGAGGAAAGGATTGAGTAGGAGTACCGGCTGAAAGGTGACATCGCACTGGTCAGCTCACTGTATATCGCGATCAATAAGACCAGGAGCTCACCTC
This sequence comes from Cryptococcus sp. DSM 104549, assembly GCA_036427605.1. NCBI lineage: Eukaryota > Fungi > Basidiomycota > Tremellomycetes > Tremellales > Cryptococcaceae > Cryptococcus > Cryptococcus jaspeensis. The sequence goes on along the minus strand of CP144044.1, from coordinate 4,518,927 downwards.
AGCACGGCGCAAGAGGGTCATGACGTCTCTGTACTTTGCGTCCACGAACGCATGCACGAGATCAACGACCCAGCTCTGACTGTCGTCCACTTGTGACTTGAAGCTCGCCTTGTCGAGCAGCACGCGCCTGATGCGGTCCCGATCTGCGCTTGCGAGGAAGCAGAATGCCTCCATGAGAGCCATGTCGGCCGTGGAGATTGCCTGTAACATAGGGTGAAGCATTGTCAGATCGAAACACTCTCTCACAGAAATCCGAAAGCTCACCTTGCCCTCCCAATCCCCCAGCCCCTCTTCCTCCTCCTCAACCTGCAAAAGCTCCCTTCCTGCGCGCTCCCACTCCTTGTGGCTCAACGCCAACAACGCCCTTCCAACCCTCACCCTCGCCATCACACTTCGCCGAGCTGCCGAATTGCGTGCTTCTTGCGCTTGGCGCTCCCTGATGTCCGCGGCGGTCGTGGTCATTGCCTCGCGACCTCCCGCGGGGCGGTTCGTTTGGGTATGCGCAGGCGGGTGGGTCCGGTCAAGGGTAGATTCGAGACGGGAGATGTGTCCGGAGAGAGAGGCGGGCAAGTTGAATGCCAGGGAAGACTATGGAAGAAGTCAGTTTCCTGGTGCACGTACAAGAGCTACAGGGGAAACGGACCTCGACGATACCCTGTCCGAGCTCGAGGTGGTGCACAAGTGACGAGCTGTGTTCTCTGGCAGCGTTGAAGTGCTTGTTGGCCTCAGAGATGTTCCCCATCTTCACATTGAGTTCCACAAAAGCGAGGTGGGTAAGCTATTTCGCCGGAGTACAAGTTCCCATCAGCCAAGTTCCCATCGACATCAACATAGTCATCATGAACCCGCATTCGAAACAGGACGCACCCTAATGCTCTCTTTGATGAGGTTGCTCATATACCCACTCAGCTCCACACTGAGCTTCTGGTACTCCTTCCTCGACGTCTCCCTCGCCTCGTTCAACCACTTCTCATCCGGCACACCTTCCTCTTCGCCCTCGCCTGCCCCATCGCCCTTCCCACTGGCACCAGCCCCGCCACTCCCACCCGCCGCCTCTTGCTCCTCTTCATCCACATCCATATCATCTCCCGGCAAGTACTTTGACGCATATGTTCTCCCAGGGTGGACAATTCCGTACAGGAGCGCCATCATGCGCGAGTAGAGGTCATAGTCCAAGGTTGCCTTGAGGTGCGGGATGACACGGAGAATGGCGGCGCGGACGAGGCGCTCGGCGCGTGGCGATGAGCCGCGGTTCTCGTAAGTGAAGAGAATGAGGTGGGTCAAGCGGGTGATGAGGGCTCGGCCTGAAATGAAGTCAGCATGTGGCGAGAGAGTAGAGCATGCGAGTGGGGCGAGGAGCGGTGTTCAAAGGTGGGGTGAGACTCACCTTGGTATGTGCCCTCATAGGAAGACCAGTCAAATGTGTCTGGGTCCACGTCGTTGAGGATGCCGTAGAGGGATCTGGGTACCGACATAATGCTGCCTTCCCCTGGGTTGATGGTTGATAGCTGCCGCTGGGATGAGCTGTGAGATGATGAAACGGCGTTCTATCGAGACAGAGACGACGGGTGACGATGATGGTGGGAGGACGCGCGGAGGGCGGGCGACGGACATCACAACATCTCCGCTGACAATGAGGTGTGTGGGATAAAAAAAAAAGCCAGACAAGTGCTTTCAGGAAGAAAGTGGAACAGATGATACGACGACTGTTCAGCGTTGTGCAGTGGCACGCATGGATCTTCCACGGCTGAGTACGCTAGCGTGACAGTAATCCAGATGTCTCGTTAAATAGCAGCCAGTGTGCCTCATGATGAACCCTTCCAGTCTCTGAAATATACGAGTGGTCATCTATCCAAGCAAGATCATCTGTGATGTCGAGTGAAACCACGGTGCTTTGCTTAATCAATCACAACACAATGTAGCATCTATCCCACAGCTCACGACCCCCTTCTACCCCCGGTTCCCGTGCTTTCCAGCACAAAGCTGTAACTCTCTGACCTTGTCCTCGTGCTCTCGTCCATCAACTTGCTCAACGAGCTGGGACTCGCGCTCCTCCTCTTTCTTGACTGAGTATCTCCTCCTACTCCTAGCCCCACCCCTACCCCAGACGCCGCCCCCAAGCTCGGAGGCGGGGTCTCTCTCCTCGACACTGGCGGGGTCGGCCCCATGACCCCGCGCACGCTACTGGCATCCCCTCCCAAACTCCCGCTCGCGCTCCCGCCCACGCTCAAGCTCGGTGATGGGCTCCCCTTCCTCCCTCTCTGCTTGCTCCAGAACCACCCGGTGGCTGCAGCGTACCTACGCGCTTCCTCGCGCGCCTTCTCCTCGCGGCGACGCTCAAACGCTGCACGGTACCGCTCGTAGCCTTCGCGGAAAGCCCGGTCAACACGCGAGGAGAAGATGAGCTCGCCGCGGGGGTTGGAGGATGGTGGGATGGTGGCCATCACATTGGGAGTAGCTGAGACGCGTCGGCCCTTAGGGCCCGAGGGTGCAGTGGAGGGCTTGGAGAGGCCAAAGGGCGAGGGTTTGGCGGAGTTAGAGGGGGTGGCAGAGGGGTTGGCGGCGGTAGAGGTGGAGTGGCGGAGGGAGGACGGGAGGAATGGGATGTACGCAAGTATGGAAGCGCGGGGGCGACGCATGTTGAGGTGCATGTTGAGTGGACGTAGAGCCTTGTTGGAGTGGTTTATGTAGCTTCATTCCGCATCCCAGCTTGTCAGCGGTGATCCGGCACAGCATCATCTCTTAACATACCTATGGGCATAGCGGATCTTCTCCTCGTACATCCCACTCGCAAAGAACAGCACCAGCGTGATGAGCACCACAGCTACGCTTGCCTGCAGCGCCCTCATTCTCAACAGATTCTACACCGCCAAATAAGAGTCAGTCATGCGTCTCGCAGCGATGCCCGGCAACACATACCTCTGGCGGCTGGAACAAGAGCATGTGGCCCATCGTGATAAGGATAGCCACAAAGGACCACAAGAATACTGCTCACCACCGTGGTTGTCAGCAACACCCGAACATGACCTTTCAGTATGCCGAAAAGCAAGACTCACTGCTATACCGCTGCCTCCGCCGCTTCAGCATCTCCGCATTGCTCTTCAGCCGCTCCTCAAAGAGCAGCAAATCACGGTACGTCGCTGTATCTGATGGGGGGTGGTACGGCGTGGTAGGCGAGGGTCGGACAATGTTGGAGCCGGGGGGGTCGATGCGCCCTTGGGCAGGATTCTGATCGTTACAGGTTGGTTAGAGGGCCGAAGGGATGGGGGAAGGGAGAATGGGATAGCTCACGTAGCGTGCGGGAGGCATCGTGGGAGCAACAAGGATGAGGCTATTGACTATGCGTACAGGTGGCCATTCCGGCGTCGTGGAGTCGCAGCAGCTAAAATGATGGAATAATCTGCAGCAGTAGTCCAGATAGTACACGGCATGAAGAGTAGTGGACGAGCGAGTTGAGTGGGGGACGGACTCTCGCGTGGGGCGCAGAGTGACAACATGCCCAGATGGATCACGTGGCCAAAGTTGGTTCCGTCAAAAAGGTCGGTGTGGATAATGAGGAGGGCACCACCATACCACACGATGTGGCGTCGACGTGGGCCTTTGATAGGGCAAGCACAACGCATGGGAGGGTCTGACGTGGGATGGTATGAGTTACAGGAGACTCTGTACGCTCTTGAAGTCCCATCTGTTCCAATGACTCCAATGACTGCCGCCTCCTCTCTGTATGCCCGTGCCATGTGCGTACCGTCGTGTGCGCACTATGTAAGAGGTGACTGTCAGCGGCCCCCACTGCTCCTCTCCTCCCGCTCTCGGCACATCGCATTCTTTTGTGAGACACCCATCTCTCAGTCCCCCTCTTCCCAACAATCGGGCGACTATCAGAAAGGAAGTTCGGGGTCCTTTTTGTTCTGACACGTACGGTTTGATCGCACGACCGAAATATCTGCGTGCCCATGACTTATGATCCAAAATGAAGACAGACTCCCTACGGCTTACCATACAACTGCATGACTACAGTCACTGAAAAATTCGTCCCCATTAAGTCTCTACTCCAATCGCCCAAATTAGTCCGAACTGTACGATATCTCTCAGCCAACACACTGATATCATGAAGACCTCGGCCCCCGACCCTCGGCTATTATCGGCTGTTCTAAGAATTGTTAGGGATTAAAGGAATCCCGGGAAACTCCCTACTTTGTGTTGACATGACGAAGAGCAGTATATATGCCCCAGTTTTCAAGACTACTTCTACATCGAACACATCCTGTCTCAAAACATTGACCTGCAGCAATGAGTAGTAGCCGTGATAACAACAGCCCAACACAAACCAACAGCACTGGAGGAAACACGTCCTCCCAGCCTGCCACCTCAAGCAGCGGCCAGGTCGTTCTTCCAGAGTTTCAAATGCAGACAGCGGTTACCAAGTCCGAGAGTCAGCTGTACAGCTACATCAACCAGATTGTTCCCACCGCGACAGAGTGGGAGAAACGGGCCATTATTAGCGACACCTTCCACGATGAGCTGGATCGCAGCGGAATCAACTACTCTGTCCGAACGTTTAGGCCTGAAGATCCTAGGGAGCGTGAACACGCTGATGAGAGGGGGTCTGATGGGAGGTGAACGTCCACTGGGCCAGCGATACAACAAGCCCCTGCCCTTCTAATGCCTTCTAATGTAGTTGAAACCGGCAGGGTGTAGTGGTATGGAGAATGCATGTCCCTGAGAGAAGCAGAAGAACAGACAATCTACTGTGTTACAAATGTGGCATTGCGGTATCTAACTCGGTCATCATACATGCTGTGGGTGTGTTACCCTCCTTCTACTGTGAGTAGTAGTGTCACCACGTTCGTTCAAAGAAGTTTTAGCGAGATGGCCAGGGTACCATTCGGTTTACCGCTTGTGTTCTTTGATCTGCGGGCAATTGGCATTGAGCTGCCGTTCATGTCGGGGGAGGGGCAGGAGCGCGACCTGACCCAGAACTATGGTCTGATACTCATTCGCCTGTCGTACAACGTCGCGCCCAACGTGGACGACGTCTGTCTCCATCTCCCCTCCCGGTTCGAATTCGACGTCTTTGAGTTTGTGGAGAAGATGTTGCCCACCTACGAGCCCAAGACGGCGACGCTTCACAACGTGCACCTGTGTTATCTGAAGGAGATCCCGGTGGTCGCCAGTGACTGGGTCGTGCTTCATCTTCAGGACGCGGGCACGGAGCTGGCGAAGGCCAATGCCTTGAAGATGCGGACTGAGGAGGGCGCACCCGGGTGTGGTTGCTTGCAATTTGACGTGCTCGTGACGTACCTATGCGACAAAATGTGAGTGGATGATGTGACTGGAGTTGAAGCAAGGTCTGCACCACTGACTGGTGGTTCCCCACAGCCAATTTCGCAATGACATCTTGGATGGCACACCGTTACCGAACGCAGCGTCGTCGTCCCGCCACAGATTCTATCCTCTGTCACGTCCAGACCTTGAGGTGCACAACGTCGACACCAGCGACTACCCTTCGACGGAGGCTTACGCCACCCCGGTCAAGGCGGGGGCACTGCCTAAAAGCGGTCTGAGGCCGGAGGGGGCGGTGTGGGGGCCAAAGGAGGACAAAGAGTGGGGGGGACTGAAGATCTTTGGAAAGCGAGCGACGGAGTGCAACTGCCCGTGGGTTAAGTGATGGTATGCAGATGTTGTTGTGGCTGATCGAGAGGGAAAAGGTATACTCTGAGAACATGCATCACGTTCCAATCCTAACCGATGATGCAAGTCCGGCTGACCCATCATAGCGACAAGTGCCTCCACAGACGTTGCTAAGGGGTATGAGAACGACACTAGCTGTCCGCTGTTTTGTGTGCGTATTCTTCTCTTCTCAAGTATCGTCGCCAATACTGAATCGCAGTCATATACATGTAGTTTCTACACTTTCGACCCCTTTCAGCATGCCTACTTTCCCCCAATCTGCTACACGGCCATGCCAACCCTTCTGTAGTTTATACCGAAATCACGAAAGCCTCAGAATATCCTTTACCGACTTGCCCACAATCGGCCTCTGCTCCGTCGCCCTCCCTCCCTCCCTTTCCCCGGCGCTCCACGCCGCCCCATTCCCCTCGCCCTCCCTCGCCGCGCCCCCTCCATCCAAACTGAACTCCTCAGTCTCCAACGTCATCCGCCTCCCTCGCCCAGCAGTCTGCTGCGCCTGCATCGCCGCCATCATGCTCTCGCTCTGCGGGCGCAGGGTATCAGGCGACGAGAACGCGAGCAGCAGGTTTGCCGCTTCCTCTGGTGCCATGTCAGCATTGGCCTTGCTATTCGGCGCGTGTTTCCCATTCCCCACGCCCATCCCGCTCGCCGCCCCCGCGTGCGCCGCGCCAAACCCGTGTGGCTGAGCGACCTTCTTTGATTCGGGGAGGGAGAGGGACGGCGGGCTACCCTGCTTCGACGCGTACCCCGCGCGGAACGTATCCTGCGGGCTCGCATCAAGGTTGAGCATCCCGCCAAAGAGCCCGAGGTTGGGAATCGGCGGGAGGAACGGGCTCGGCTCCGACGGGGCGGTGGTCGAGGTGCTCGCGCTGGGAGTCCCACTGATGGTGGCGTTCATGAACGGCGAGGTGGGCGACGGAGCAGGGAAGGGGAGGAAGATGGGGTTGGCATTGTGTGCGGGGGGTGGTGGGCGGGTGGGAGGTGGGAGCGCCTGAGTACGGGCGGGGTGGCCCGAGTGGGAGGCTCCAAGGAGAGGGGAAGGGACGTTCTCCTGCGGCGTGCTCGGCTTGGACCTCGTGGAGGCCGAAGCCGAGGAGAGGGAGAAGCGCGAGCCGGCGCGTGCGAGAGGAGGAGGGAGGTTGGACTCGACCTCAGTCTCGTTGGGATCAGGTGAGTGCGTGTGGGAGTTTGAACGTAAGTTCAGGTGGTGGCTGTGAGGATGCGGCGGTGGGTGGGTGTGCGTCTGGGCCAGATGGTGGTTGAGGTGGCGCTGGTCAGGCGACGGCGAAGGGTAAGGAGAGGTCTTACCCCACCCACCGTCCGGTTGCGTGGCCTGGGCCGAGGGGTGAGATAGCTGGGGGTCGATGATCATATCGGTCGTCGTATCCCGACGCTGTTCGCGATCCTGACGATCTGGCCCAGACATCGCTGACCCCTCGCGTGACATTGACGCAGCCACTGAACCGTCCCCGCCAAGCTCCAGCTCGGCAATCCTCTGCTTGAGCTCCTTCATATGCGCCACCGTCCTCTCCAGCACCTACAAGTGAGCAGTTAGTTAGCGGACTCCAAGCACGATACTAACTGATCATTTCACAGCTTACCTCAAGCTTGAACTCTCCTCCCTTACCGCCATCATCCCCCAGGCCGGGCACCATATCTCTCAGCTCCCCCAACGCCGCATTGATCTTCTCGCGTCTCCTCCTCTCAATCAAAGAGTGGTTCGCCTTCCTCAACTGCTCCCTCGACATCCCCTTCGTCTTGGTCGCCTTGCCATCCGCCCCAGCCTTTGCCTTCCCTCCAGCCGCGGAGGACGCCGCAGAGTTCAAAGTTGCCGGCCCGCCTGCCGCTGAAAGTCGCTTCGCTTTTCGCGCAGGCTGCTTGGACGGCCCCGGGGCGTACTCGTCGTCCTCCTCTGCCCCAGGGGTAGACCCAGAGACAGTTGACGACGGCGAGGAAGGGGGGTTCTCGCCTGCCAGCGGCGAGGCTGATGGGACGGGCAGGAGCTTCCGTTTCCGCGTGGAGGGGATAGTGGATGGCGGAGGCATGTCGGTGGGTGCGTATGGGGGTGGGTGGGTGCGACGAGGGAGGTTGGTGGTGGTGGTGTGAGGGGAAGGGCCAGGGGAAGGTGTGGGAACGGTGATGAGATGGGAAGAGTTGTCTACAGTTGGAGGAGATGGGTAGGGTGGCTGCGCACGAGACTGGTCTGTCCCATACCGCGGAGGCAAGGTAAGCGGTGCAGATGCCGATGAGTGTTGGTGAGCGTGTTGGGCCGAGGAAGAGTGGTGCGAGTGCGCCGTTGGTGGGATGATGATCATCTGTACCACCACCGTGTCTTGTTCTTGTGCTCTGGCAGGTATGTATATGTAGGCGGTGGCAGTCGCGTGAGGTGACTTGCTCAGAGAAGCTTAGCTTCAGGTCGTGAGCCTAGAATGTGGAGACTGCTGTGAGTGACTGAGGGCGAACGTGCGCACGAGGGAAGATGAATAAAGACGCACGGGTCAAGGTTTTGGGTTGGGTGCAGTAATGGAGGTGGTCAAGCGACAGGTGGGAGGCGGCGGGGTTATATCGTAGCAAAGCCGGGTGATGTGTGGGGCTCAAAACGAGAGGGAAGATTGGGCGATAGGACGGCGTGCGAGTCGCAAGGAGGCGAGTGAAAGGAGGTGGCGTCGGAGGGAAGAAGTCTAGATGCGAGTGGGCGGAGTGGGTGGTTGCTCGCCTGCTGCTTCTGTGGGATGGTTCTCCGGCTGCGATTGATCTATGGTTAGAGTGTGCTGGCAGCTGTTTCATCTGTGAGCGTTCATGCATCTGGCTGGTGGTATCCGGTCGTGGAGTGGTCTCGCGACCTCGTGCGAAATCACAGCAATCGCACGCACGTGTGATGGCTGGCCCTGGACCCAGCCAGACGCGTCGAGCCGTCCTATGGTGACGCGCCAGCCAGTATCTTCTCTGGCTCTTCTGTTGGCCCGCGAAGATCGGGGCGCACTTCAGCGTTCGCTTTATACAGACTGACAAGAAGAGTACAAGGGGAAGGTACAGATCATGTTCGTTCATCTGCCTAACCTACAGCTAAGATGGTGAAATTGAGTCGCTCGCTGTGGTGGCCCCGGTTTGTTTGGTTCGGTCATCCCGCGCACTCCCGGCGTCAAGCTTCTTCACGGGTTTTGGTCTAGCCTGTCTCTGGAGGTCTCGCCTCCCCAGGGGAGGTGAATCAGCACATCGACCGCATACATACCACGGAATGCACCAATCTGTATGCGTGATCTCCCGCGAGAGAACCGAATTGATAGGACAGGACGGAGGAGCGTCGCATCTTGTTCAGCAACATGATACTCACTGTTGTACCCCCGGGTCATACGGCTTTTGGGTCATGGTTCTTATGGTCCGCCATAGAGTCGTGGGAGACTGTCGGCTGAACCTCGCCTGGCATATCCTTGCTTAGCTTTGTCAGAGACGTGGAGCAAGCCCTCCGCTAAACGACGCCGTGTACGCCGTCGAGGGGCACTGCACTTTTGATTCGTCTTTTGGACTTCAGGCTTTCTCTTTTGTTATGGTTCACAAGATCAGATGTCGATGGGGTAGTGATCAGATGAGACTCGAGGAAGGAGGATGGACGAAAGGGGCCGTGGTGGTGGTTGAGGGGGCCGGGGAGGCTCAAGGCAAGTGGAGAGAGAGCGATGAGTGCGCAATCCATCTCTCGATCGCCCGGGGCGCCTTTCCAGCAGCTGTACAACAAGTGATCACACAGCTCAATATCTGGAAGCGAACGACTCGCACGAGTAGCTCACAGGTTTGATAAAGCGAGGCCTGAGCTCAATCGCGACAGGTCATCACCGGCGTTCAAGTCACTACCCCTCATCTTCCTTCGAGCAGAGCACAGTAGAAGTGTGACAAGGCCTCGAATCTGAGCTATCCAGTTACTCATCATGTTTGACCCATGCATCTCCTCCTTCTCTCTGCGGCGCGCCGCTTCATAATTGTCGCCTCGCGATGTCGTCGCCGCCATGTCCAGCAGCAGGTCAATCGCGACAGGCAAAAAGTGACCGACCGATCCTCCTTCGGAGATAATGGCCGAGCTCTTTTGGTGGGAGAGCAAGACAAGTTTACCTTTGCTTTCTAGGTTGCTGACGGATGTGGTTTGTGGACGCTGTGCCGTGCGGAGGCAGTAGTACATAATACCACTCGTGGAGGTACATATCTGATGATCGAGCTATCATGATGATGATTGTTGTCGCCTTTCTTCATGCACCTCCTATGAGCCGAGATAAAACAAGTGGCCGATGTATCCTGATCTCTTGCCGCTTTCCAACCTCCCCACGCACGGCTCTCACAGCCGCCCTCGCCGTCTTACCTGACCGTCATCAGTCATAAGCTCATGAGCAGCATGACCGACGAGGACGACGCCGACGATTCTTGCCCGGTGCCCGACAAACCCTCCTTCCTTCCCTGTGGTGTCCTCCGCCACGTCATTCCCGTGGTTCTCGTCATGATGATCTCGAGTCCCGTGATCCTGCAGGACCGAAGGTTGACCGCACAAGTCAAACCCGTTGCATCCACATGCACCTGCACCGCTCTCTCCCCTCCGCGCTCGCCGAGCTCGTTATGTGCTGTGCATCGCCCCGGCTTCTCGAAGACAAAGTGCGCGCTAGCGGATGTTCCTGGCACCGGATCCCCGGCTGACTTGCGGATCATCGGCGGAGGTGCTGATATCGGGTGCGGCATCTCTGAGCGGAGATTACTTTCTTCTCGGAACAGCATCCACATCATCGTATGTATAGGCGCCGGCTTCTTGGCCGAAAGGTGAGATGAGGATGACGCTGTCGGCGGTGAGGACCCCGGGCATGAGACGGAGATGAGAGAAGAGGGGGACGGGGGACAAGGTATATAAGAGGGGGAGGGCGAAGGGGAACTCGCCCACACATCACCAGACTTTCTTTACTCCCATACCAACACATATACAACCCTCCCCCACCACCACAATAATCATAATCACAATGTTCGGCCAGATCGCCCTCACTGCTGCTGCTATCCTCCCCCTCGCCCTCGGTGCCCCCACCACCGCCACCAAGCGCGCCGATTCCAACACCCTCTCTTGCGTGCAGTATCAGTACGGAGGTGAGTCCTCTCCCCATGTGCCCCTCTAACTATAAGATCGAGCCACGATGACTGACGGGTCATGTCTTCTCCAGGCGCTACCAGCCCCTTCGAGTCCTTCGGTGCCGGCGGCTTCATCCACCTCTACGCCAACATCACCCAGTTCCACCCCGAGACCCAGACCACGTCCTTCAACGAGACCCGCCTGGGTGTCGCCGAGGACCGCACCATCCAGAACTGTGGGGACTGCAGGACCACTGAGCTGTTTGGCTTTGAGGTCTGCCAGGCGACCGTGAACCGATATGGGTTCGATGGTCTGTGAGTCGTGCATCTCATCTCTGCTGTAAATGATGCTCCAGGGATTGTAGGAAAGCAGGTAGCTGACAAATGACTTCATTACAGTGGTAACGGTCCCCACACCTTCTACGGCCACCTTGTGTGGCGCAACTACACCCCCGACATCCAGTGTCTTACCGTCGCAAGCACCAACAACACTGTCGAGGGCTCAGCTCTTACCATCGAGCCTTGCCAGTACGACTATGAGAACGCGGGCAAGTCGGGGCAGTACTTCCAGTGAGTCCTTTCCAAAGTGACGGCGGCCGAGTCAATCGGTGCTGATGGTGCGGGGTGCTATAGCATGACCGTCACGGACGACGTGTGGGCTGCTCACCTCGTGGACGACAACAACGGGTGCGTTCCCATCTCCTTCCATCGTGGCTATAGGTAACGGTTCGCTGACTATCATTCCGCTTCAGTGTCTACGGGCCTTCCCCCGCTCTCAACAACAACGGCTCCCTCACGCTCTACGACATCAATGGGGCCAACAAGACCTTCACCAAGTTTGGCTTCAAGGCCCCCACCTACTAAGCCCCTTCCTCTCATCTCCCACAATCATGTAGTTACCCCTCACGTATAACGGCCGAAGAAGATCGCATAATGGACATTAGGGGGTGTGGACGGGATTGCTACTCGTCTCCCCGCCCTCGTATCATACTGTATACATAGTAGCAATAGTCGGGATTGGATGTTATCCTTTGTGGATACCTGCGGGAGACATCCCTTACGTCCTTTGTGGCCGCCCGGCTTGGTCCAGTTCAAGAACATGGGGAGCGATAACAGAGCGTATGCGAGAGGGTATCGGTATCTTCACCATCATCCGGGATAGCATTCAGCACTCACCAAAAGCAAAATCAACCTTTCAACCTAACCATGTCCCCACCAACGTCCTTCCTTCCTCTCGCCCTTCACCCAGGCCCCGCCCCCGCCCTACCCACCACTTGCCCCTCCCCCTCCTTCAAAACCCGACGCCACCCCATCCTCCCCCTCCCCCAGCTCCTCCCATCCCGCCAATCCATCTCGGGCTCCGTGCCCCTCCCTCTTCCGCCCACGCCACATATCCCGTCTCTCCCGCTTCCTCCGCCTCTTGCGCCGAAAAGGTCTGCGCCGAGCTCGGCGATCATCCGTCCGGTGAGGAAGGTCAAGCTCCTCACAGGGGAGGACGGGGATGTCGACGGGACTGGTGCTGGCGCCGAGGTTGGCGGGATGGGAACGGGAGGCGGAGGGATAGTGGGTGATTGGAGTACCTGCCCAAACAGCGTGAAAGATCTGCGAGATATCGCGCGAAGCGTAGGCAGCGTAATGAGCGCCATCAGTGTCGGTAGCGCCGGTGACACGACCGTCCGTCCTGCGTACGGCTCCTATGTCGCTCCAGGGGGTCCGAGGATAGAGCTTGAAGATGGGGGTAGCGAGTCCACGGCAAGGCCGAGGTTCGGGTATAGAGAACGAGGGTGCGGAGGAGGGTTCACTCGCCAGATGAAAGATATCGAGGCGGAGCTGCTCGCTCGGCCTGCCGACCCGGCTGGGAGCTTATCGGGAAGCAGAGGGAGCACCACAGTCAAAGGCCAAGAGCTCGACCTTGGGGAAGAGCCCCGCCCGCAGTGGGGTGTCGGGCGAGGGATCGACGAGGTCGAAGTAGAGTGGTGCTTCTTCTGTGGGAAGGAAGGTGGGAGGGATGAGATGCAGTTGAGGTCTGTGAACTGGGATGGGGCGAATGGGAAAGGCGAGGAGGAGGGTGATGGTGCTAGTTGGCAGTGGGTTTGTAAAGGCGGGTGTTCTGGGAACAAGGGGAAAAGTGGTGTCGAGCTCACTCCTGTAGAGGGATAAGCGATTGATCCAATTAGACTGTCCATACCATGGTATCACATGTAACTGTGTGCATGTCCATATCCCCCAGCTTCAACGACTCCAATCCCGAGCTAATCCACCTCCATCTTAACCAGACCCTTCGGCGCACCGGCCATCCTCTCGCGCTGCTCCACCAGCCTATCCCCCGGGGTCTTGCCCCCGCTCACATAGAGCTCTTGCAGCAGCCGGTCGATGTCGGGCGTGACGACATAATTCTTGTGCACCTCGCCGAGCACCATGGCTGCTTTCTTCTTGGGGTCGAGGTGGACAAGGTGCTGGACGAAGGTCGCAGGGACGCCGGGGGTCACCTGCGGGATGGGAGGGGGGCGTTGCGTCAGCCGAGGTTCAACGGAGTTGGCGTCTTTCATGGGCGCGGAACTCACATTCATGACAATATCGTCACCCATGACCATCTTGACCTTGCCAGACTTCATCACCACCATCGTGCCAACCCTGCCCTCGGGTGTAGGCTCGACGAGCTTCTTCCCCCGGAGCTGCGCCGCGGTGGGCTTGACGTCAGGCTTGACCTCGGCGAGCGTCGAAGGCCCGGTGAGGTCGACGGGGCCGGGGGCATCGTATTTGGGGAAGAGCTGGGGGAACTGGAAGATGAAGAGTTTCTTCTCGGGCTCGTCCTGCGATGCGTGTCAGTCTTGGGGCCATGGCGTGAACAGATCGGCAATGTTTCAGACTCACGAATCCGTCTGCCTTGACGAAGTCACCCTCCATCGTCTCTTCCTCATCTTCACTCTCGCTATCACTCAAATCCACCGCCTGCGCCGCATTCACCTCTTCCGCCTCCTCCGTCCCGCCCGTCTGCATAAAGTTACGCACCCTCCTCCCCCTCTCGTCCCTATCCTGCTCTTCATCATCCGAAATCATCGCGTCATCCTCCCGCAGAACCCTCCTAGTCGTCTCAGGCGACACCGGCTCGTCCTTCACCCCCGAACGAGCCGCCCGCCTCACGTCAGGCTTGGCGTCAACGTCCATCGCGTCCGCACGCGACTTGCCCTTGCGCTTCGCGTCCTTCTCCTTCTTCGCCTTGTCCTTCTCGGCCTTGGCAGAACCCTTAGCTTTGCCACCAGCTAGACGGCGGTCGCGGAACAAGCTCGTGGGCGCAGATTCGGACATGGTGGACACGAGGTCAATGTCGATGGGGCGGGCGCTGGTGACACCCTCTTCGTCAGAGTGGTCAGAGTAGACTTCGGCGTCGGTGATCTCCATGTTGCGCGGGGCAGCAGCGGGAGCGAAGCGCCGGGACGAGGCTGCGTTTGATCGTCTGCGAGTCAGCCAATGTTCGGGCTTGGGAAGGACGATGAGGGACGACAGGAAGGACTCACAAGCAGCAGCGACGGGTCGGGGACCACCAAAGACACCAGCAGCAGTAGACGAAGACACGGCGGCCCCGCGACCTCTGCCCCTCGTGGGCCCACCTCTCCCGCGCCCTCGCATGCCTCCGCGAACAGCAGGAGGTGCTACCGGCTCCGCCTTGACTTCTGGCTCACTGCACGCCCGACACAACACAGTCAGCAATCAGTCAAGCCCGCTTGTAAACAAGGTGACGCGACCCGACTTACGGCTGTCTCCTCCTAATAGGAACCTTGGGCTTGAACTTGAGCTTTTGGATCACACCTGGGGTACCGTCCCCTGGCGCGGGGGTGCTGCGTGCAGAGATGGGCCCAGTGGACCCGCTGGCAGCGGTGGTGGATCGGGACATGGCGGCGGAGAGGGTGGGAGGGAGGGCCGCCCCGGACGAAGATCCGGCGGCGGGGTTGTTAGGGTCTGTTGGCGGCTGAGACATGTCGGGTGAGGAAGCTAGGCTAGAGTAAGAGAGAAGAGAGAAGCTTGAGAAAGACGAGCTGGGTTGACTTTGGAAGGATGCGCGCAAGAGTTGTTGGTGCGTTGACAAAATCGTGAGCTGAGGCACGGGATAAGAAAGCTGATTAGCGGAATTAAAATAGTATGGCTATGTCTGTAGTCGGCCATTCGTAACGAATTGTAATGGCTTTGCCGGGTGATGACGCTGCTCGGCAACCGGCGATGAGTGCTGTCGTCTCCGTTCAGAGTTGTCCATTCATCTCTTGCCACTGTCCATATCACATCTCTGCCCTCATTTCCGACCTGTATCTTACATTCACACCGCCTATCCACCCACTTTCACACCGCATACACATACAAAATGCCCACCGACCTTCCCTACGCCGCTGAAGCCGAGGTCTCGCTCTCCCCCGATGAGCTCGAGGTGAGCTTTCGAGGTGTGGTCGAGTTAATAGCGTTCATATCGCTAACGTATGCTACAGGTGCTCAGGAGACAGTACTACAAGGAGATAGAGCAGGGCCACGTCACCATCCAGAGCAAATTCAACTATGGTCAGTGTACTTGTGGTGCGCAGCCACGGGGCAGTTCTGAAGCCCCGTGTGGCGAGCTCCAGTCTTGGTGTTGACCCAGCGGTACTTCGGACCTTCACTCATGAACGTTTAATGACACTGGTGATTAGGATGGGGTCTGGTCAAGTCTGGAAGCCCCGAACTTCAGACCGAGGGTGTCAAGCTCCTGCAAGGTACGCTCATTCGCATCTGCCTTTCTCGTCCTTCCTTCTGCTTACCCGTTCTGTCTCCTACCCCACAGAGATCTACTCCGCCTCCGCCGACCACCGTCGCGAATGCACCTACTACATTGCCGTCGGATACTACAAGCTCCGCAACTACGCCTACGCCCGCAAGTTCAACAACCTCTTACTATCTGTGGAGCCTGGAAACATGCAGGCGCAGAGCCTGGGGCAGCAGATCGAGGCGGCGGTGAAGCGGGATGGGATGATTGGTGAGTCTTGGATCAGATGCTTCATGTACCTCGATCCCTTTGGCATCTGAGCTAACGTGTCATGTAGGTATCGGGCTGATTGCAGGGGCCGTGGCGGTGGCGGGGGTGGTGGTCGGGTCGTTGCTGCACCGCGGTGGCAGGAGATAGGCTGTGGGGATTGCGAGCGCTCGTTCAGTCTACGCTATCTGTTCTAACGTTTTCGAATGCCACTCAGTGTGTTGTGATTGTATCACAAGCAGACGTCACAGTGGCGCGCACGCTTTACATCGAGACAAAGAAGGGGTCGCAGACCCCTATGAAGAAGCTAACAATGGAAGGCTACAGCAAGTTGCACTATCACACAGCGTCTCAACTGCGAACTACACCTTGCAGACGTCGTCGGTCGTGCAAGAGGAGCTCAAGTCGATCATCGTCGCAACGCTCTCGGTCTTGTAGTACAAGATGACGTTCTTGACTGTAGAGCAATCTGGGTGTCAGCGAGGGGCCTCCATACCACTCGAAGGGAAGACGACCTACCACGTAGGTGAGCATCCTCGGTAGGGGGCCCGCCAGACCATCCAGCCGCACCGTTCATCCAGTTGTTGATGGTAAAGTTCATCGGGTGAACCGGCACTGCGACCGGGCCTCAGTCGTCAGCTATCTAGCCCTCGCTCAGCAGAGCCTGTCTAGCTCACAGTTGGTAGTCGGTGAATCATGCTGCGCCCCGTTGAAGTACCTCATCGTCGCGTTCTGCCCGTCATCGCCGTTCAGCCACACGATGGTGTAGTTGTTGTAGGTGGAAGTGGGGTCATTGCTGGTCATGTCGGGGAAGGGGACTTGGGTGTAGTTGGACTGGAGGGTAGTGGGGTCGTTGGGCTGTAGGAGGGGTGTCAGCGGTGAACAGTTGGGAGGGATGGGGTGGAGAGGGTAACGTACGTTACCGAAGGGAGGCCAGTTGGTGTAGTAGATCCCATCAGACTCCAGCTTGCCGGTGAGGAGCTCGATGTCTACCTCATCGGCGTACCTGCCACGTCACATGGTCAGCCGTTGATTCTCACAGCCAAGACTCAACCACTCACATATCGGCAATAGTGTGGTTCAGCCAGAACGCCTCACACGTCCCCGCCACATTACTGATCATCGCCTCCGTCTGGAACACCCCGCCCGTCACCGCCTCCCCATAACTGATCTCCGCACAGCTCATATTCGAGCTCAACTCCTGCCCACCCGGCACAGTCAACACCAAATCCCCACTCTCAATCGCCATATTACCGTATCTCCCCCAGCACTGGTTCCCATTCTCGCCCTCCCCACCGGCGTGGCGCCCTTCGTTCACGATCCAGCCCTTGTCGGAGAGGTCGTCTGGGCCGGAGAGGGTACGGTCCGTCTCGGAGGAGAAGGCGAAGGAGAAGGTGTAGGGGAAGAAGACGTCGTTGAGAGACGAGATGGTGTACCCGCACGAGCAATCCTCAGTGGGAGCGGAGAGAGTGAGGGTACCTCCAGTGCCACTGGTACCGGTGGCCGTTGAGTCAGCCGCAGCGGAGGTGGCCGTACCAGTGGCGCCGGCGGCGCCAGTAGCGGACCCATCCGCAGCGGTTGCAGACTCATCTGCAGTAGTAGCGGTGGCAGACCCATCTGCAGTAGCGGTGGCAGACCCCGCGGCCGTGTCGGTACCACTAGCCGCAGCATCATCACCCACCGCACCGCTGGTAGCGACATTCTCGGCACCCAAGTCAGTGGCCGAAGCAGCAGCGCTGTCGGTAGTCACAGACGCCACGGCGCTGTCGCCGCCTGCCACGTTGGTACCGCTAGAGCCAGCAACAGTGTCGGTGGCACTGGCAGCATCGGTGGCACCTGTGGCGTCGGCAGCCCCGGTGGCAGTAGAGCCCATAGCGTCGGCGGTGGTGGATGATGGACGATTGCACGTGTTGGCTGCGACGCCAGCGAGCAGCGGGAGGAGTGAAAAGAGTGTGATGGCGGAGGACCTCATTGTGGTCTTGCGCGGTTGGTATCGAGTCGAGAGAGAAAGGGCTCGGGTGAGGTGCGAGGGGAGTGGAGCTGCTCTCTGAGCAAGCTGCTATATGTCAGTTCAGCAACGAGCCTCTTAGAACGGCGTTCTTTTATACCCCCTCCTCGCCCCGCAGGCAGATCCTACACCAAGATCGCAGGCCTATCTTCCCCTTGACCCCTCCCAGTACCCCCGCAGCCACAACCGTCATCTATCCGTACCCCACCGTCAACCCAGCATACCCGCCTGACTAAAGGCATCCTTGATGACAATGCTGCTTCATCCCTTTGTCAGTGACCTTTGTGCCCAGAGCTCGGAGGGATATGAATAGACACTAGGGGTTGGATTGAAGGGGTCAGTCTGCCGATGGGCTGTTTCGAGTATGATTGCTGCAACCAACGCAGCTGACACTGCTGCAGCTGCTGTGTGAGAGCATGAGAAGAGGAGTCGTTGTTGTTGTGCCGACGATCCGTTCAAGACGCGGCAACGGCTACGGATCTGAGGAGATCTCGGATCTCCGGGCGGCGACCTCCGCTACGCTGCGGTGACAGCGACAAGAGGCGCCCACATGAACAATCTCCATACGATACCTAGATGATGATGCATGCTACCTCATTAACCAGCCATATGCGCAAGGCTCCCACCTCCCGAATGTTATGCAACCCCCTCCGCGCCCAGCTCTATCCTGAGCAGCCTGCCGCTTTTCAATACACACTCGTACAACTGTACCCCCCGCATGCCCAGCCATGCCCTCGCACTGCACCTTGATGGGCTATGATCCCCGGTAAGGCCGACCGAGCGACTGGACACGCCTCCTGCCTTGTACTCGTCTAGAGCGCTTGGCCGGACTCTGGCAACGCGCCGTGCTGACGTATAAGGACCTCTGCAAACACGGATCACGCGTCAGTTGGGACTCGCAGCGGAGAAGCAGATTGCACGCGACTCACTAAAGAACTCGTAGCTCAGCCAACTGATCGCCGTGCTCGGCGCCACCGTCAACACCCTAGGCAACATCCCCCTCCTGAGCCCTCGCCACCCATCCCTATCCCAGATGATCCGCAGCGCGTCCCCCATCCCCTTCGCCTCTCTGATCACCCGGTCCTGGCTGCTCCCCCGCGTCTGCAAGAGCGTCTTGGCCACGTCCAGCGGGGTCGTCACCGCCGCTGCGAGCCCTCCCGCAATACCACCCGCCATCACGTGGGTGCTGGGCGAGTAGCCGCCGGAGGGATTGAGCACCGTCTTGAGGTACTCGTACGACGAGAACTGGACGGCGGTGAAGGGCACCGACATGGTGAGGGTGGTGGGGTACGAGACGTAGAACGCCGAGAGGCCCTCGCGGGCGTAGACTGTGCGGGCGCACGAGAGCACAGTGCGGTAGGGCGAGTCGCGAATCTGCATGCGCTGCTTGATGACTGTGGGGCGAGGCACATCAGCACGTGTATGGCACAAAAAAGTCAAGCAGGCACCACCACGATGTTGTAAACGACATACCATCGAAGGGGTTCATCAACGCATCGCTCGAGACAGTCGCAGCAGCTCCAGCAAGCGCCGTCCCCGCTACACCTGCCCAGCCGTCTCCTCGCCCTCCGCTGATCTCTCGCACAAACTCGTACATCCCAAAGTGCGCCGCATGTGCGGGGCCCGCACCAAGGATGACGCTCGCAACACCTCGCCAGAGTGAGCGCAGGCCCTCAGTGGTGGAGATGGAGCGAACATGCTGGGTTATGGTGTTGAGCTGGGGTGGAGGGGGCCGTGGGGGAGCGGCTGCGGCTGCGCTTGGGGAGCTGGCGGAGGCGAGGGAGGGGATGATGGGGTTGAGAGGCTGGAGAACCTGCATTCGGGTCTGGAGAACGAGTCGTCAACTACAAGATCGACATAATGCCCAAGCCCGACGTACCTTGATAGAGTCGACAGGAAAGATCGCTGCGTGCTCTGAGATGCCCGCCTACAACCGGACGTGTCAGCCGATGAACGCGACCTCGCTTCGATAGTCATGCTTGGCACCGAACATCAAGTAGTTCGGACACCAGCACGACTAGGAACATACCATTGCTCCTGCAGCCATGTTCACCGCCCATCCGCTCCCTACTGGTAAGCTCTCATAGTCGTGCTCCTCCTCCTCTTCGAGCCCGATGGACGACTCCCCTGCCTTAATTGGAGGACCAGAGTGATCGAGGTGTGCGGCATGTGGATGGACATGGAAGTGGGGGACGCTGGATGAAGGCGTGGATGATTGGGAAGCCATTGTGGTGGTGGGGTGAGGACGAGGTGTGGGTAGGGGGGGGGGGTGGAGGGGCTGGGGCAAGTGATCGAGGCCGTTCGTCGGCGTTCGCGGTCTGGTGGGACAAAGAAGTTTTGGAATCGGTAGCTGCCAGTGGCGAGAGGAGTATCGTCAGTATATGAACATGACACGTCAACCGACCAGACACCAGCAATGACCGAAATTGTTGGGCATGTGGACCAGCGATGCCAGAGGTGTTGCTCGGCGGCTCAAAGCCGAAAAAAACCGCACTCTGAATCGACCATCTGGCCGACGCTGAGGATGCAGTCTTCAACATTTCGGCCGCAGCTGACAGTAGGCATATCCCCCCATGACCTTTCAGCCTCTGCAGCTCTCGCCACCGATATTTGTGAGTCGAGCAGAGATAATGAGTGCGCTGGATCGGCGCAGCTCTCGGCGATATCACTGAAACTCGCCAAGCTCGATGCTGGCGTCCCGCCGTTGCCTGCACTCACCTGTATGCAAGTATGTATCCCACTGCCCAATGCGGTGGTACTGGCGGATCTGGTCGGTGCTGTGTGGCGCTGCAGTTGCTGCGTGGTGGGATGGAGCCGGCGATGTGCTGGATCGAGAGACCGAAGAAGATGCGGAGGTGACTTTTCTGTGGGCGAGAGGATTTCGGCCGGCGTCATTTTGGCGCGACCTCGGTCCCATCTCCTGGGTTTCTGGCGAGGCGGCGGCTGGCGGCTCTTTCTTCGTGATCATGATTATGCACATGGTGCATGCATTCTACAAAAGCATTCACCGCACCCCGACCGGCGAATGAACTCGCTACGTGTGACCCCCGTCTCATAGAGACATGCTGACCTCGCTCAAGCTATGGACGGTCGACAACCTCTCAAGCCCAAGATCGGCCCGCCCACCTTGCGCTGCGAGGCTGCGATCCCCCAAGCTCACTCTCTTTGCTGGGCCGTCAGCCACCCCGTACCGCAGAGTCGCAACCCGAAGACGATGGCCACGATCACATCGGCTCTGGTGGGCCCACAACGAAGCCGACGGCCGCCCCGTCCCACGTGAGTCGTTGGCTGGTATTGGCTACTTCCAGGCATCTGTGTCTGCCTTCACATGTGCGTGGGCTAATGAGAGAATTGCAGGTTTACAGATATCTGGGCTTGGAACTGTGCAAATCTTGCATATGCGGAGCGCGGATGTAATCAGGCTTTCAGATGCCCAGTAGTGAGCTGCCGAAGAAACGTCTCGAGGTGCCATGGATGTTAGCTGATTGTATATAGTCGAAGTTTCCACGTCAATACGAGCCTCTTGGAAGTGGGAGCGTCATCCAGATCCCCACAACTATCGGTATCATCGTCTGGATCACGATCAAGCAGCACAACCAGTAGGTGTCAACTTGGCGTAGTCCTCACACTGGTCAACGGCGATGTTTTCTTGAGGCTGTGGATCATGAGGGAGGCGAGCACAACTCGTGTAGCATGTTGGTAACACCCATCACCGCCGTCTGCTGTGCCATCATCATGGGCTTGCCGCATAGTCCAAGCCGCCGTTCAACAACACTGTGAGTTGGGACCAGGGGATAGGGCAGGCAGGATAGGGGACACGATTTGGTACCTGGGAGCCTGCACTATGCGCCGGGGGGGTTGGATACATGCAGTAGGTACTGTGGGATGTAGACGATTCTATGGGCTGCGGATAGTCATGCTGAAGACAGCGGTCGATCTGGGGACAGCGGATAGTAGTACCAATGAAAGCCTTTGGGTGAGCCGACCATCGCATCCGCCATCATCATCCGCGGCGCGCGCCCTCTTTCCGCGGCCGCTGGCGCCATAAAACATCCTCACTTTTGCATTCAATTGTCTTGTTCTATCTTGTTCTTGTTTGACTGAACTCATCACTATATAATCCACCCCCACACTCATTCTTCCATAGTACATCTCACTCGACCCACCCTACACTGCACCCATCAGCGCAATGGCCCCAACCCCGGCCGCACCCTCCCTCACGGGCGGCGACACCACAACCTCTCCCCAACTCAACGTTCAACTCCCCCGCCAAGATAACTGGTGGAACACGGCCCAGCCCTCTACGGACCCGGATATTGATACATCCTACGACGACGACGGATACGCTGTGCCAACCACGGCAGCGGCAGAGACAGACGCCACTGGTAAGCCCTCTCGCGGCCTTGATACAGTAGTTGAAGGAGGTGGGGCGCGCACTGACCACCTCGCGTCCTCCTCACTCTCAACCCACTCTCCCGTCTCCACCGTCGACACATCCTCTCATCATCTTGCCCAACGCGCCATATCTGATAAACAATCCGCCACCGATACGCCCGCCGGCCCAATCACTGTGACCGTTACCAAACATCGCTCTCGCGTCCATCACTCTTCCCCACACACATCTACTACCGTATCGGTCACGGGGTCCATGCCCACAGTCACCTACCATGACAACACCGACATTGTCCTCCCGACGACAACATCTCGATACTCCGAAGCGGCAAGCCCTGCGGCCACGTCTGCCGACCCCCACGCCGGGTACACCGACTCGTCTACATCTGCCGACTGGTGGGACACCACGAGTGCTGTCGACGGCGGCTACGGCAGCGAGACGCAGGTCAGCACGACCGCGAAGAAGAGCAAGACTACTCGATTGAGCTCGACTTCCACGGGGTACGGAGATGCTCTCAAGTAAGCTTGGGTCGTTCAGTGCGGGCATATGGGGTGGGGCTGGGCTGACGTGAGATCACGCGTGGTGTAGTGCGACTGGGATAAGCTCCGACAGCTCTATCAGCACCAAGACGTCTGCCTCCAAGGCCGTCAAGACCGGCCAGGTGACGCAGTCGTGAGTCTACCAGTCGAGTTGATCCCGCGTGTGGGTTGTACAAGAGCTGACCACACCCCCGCTCTCAGCACGGCGTCTTCCCCTTACGCGTCCGCCAGCATCTCCTCTCTCATGACCACCGATGGCACCGGCCTCCTCCCCGTCGTCACCCCCAGTACCACATCCTCCGGCGTCTACCCCTCCACGGCATACCAGGCTTCAACCACCCACAAGAGCTTCTTTGACGACAAGGGCAAGGTGGCTGGCATGTTTGCGACAGTCGGGATCGTGCTCCTGGCGATCCTCATGGGGCTGCTGGTCTTCTGCTTCAGGCGCAGGAAGAGCAACGAGAGGAGGAACAAGGGTGCAAACAAGGGATTGCTGGCGGATCATGAGAAAGGCCACGGGAGTGCGGGATCGTCAGGAACAGGCCTGAACGAGGTCCAGCCGTCTATCCAAAGGGTAGAAGCGAGGCAGAGCATTCGTAAGTTCTGAATCCTCAATCTCTTCTTATGCGGTATATTGATCTTGCTACACCCTCTCCATGTACAGCCCCTATCCCGCCATTCCTCCCGTTCCAGTACTACGCCACCCAGCCCACCATCGAACGTACCCTCGCCCCTGCAAATAACGACTTTGCCAACCGCATCAGCAACGACAGCGCGTACTCTCAAGAGGGAGAATACCAGCCAGACCTCGAGCGCGGAAACATAACCCCTCCCGAGATCGGAAGGACTGGGAGGAGGTGGACCCCTGCCGATAGGATCAACTGGGGTGCCGCTGCACACTCTCGCAGGGCCAGTAAGGAGCAGGCGGCGGCCGCTGTCGGCGCTGTCAACGGCGGAAACTCTGAGCAGACAGGCCTTCAGTCTATCGAGCACGCTACTGCTGCTACCGACTGTGAGTAGTACGGACTTAGCACGTCGGGTGTATCATCTCTGACTATCTCCCAATAGCCTTTAACGACAACCACAACGACCTCATCCGAGCCAGCCCTTCTCGCAACAGCATCGGCAGCGCCGCCTCGCGCGGCAGCGTCGTCTACAGCCGCACGGCTTCTGGCCCCACTACCCCCATCACCGGTACACCTCTTACCCCACCCCCTACCGACTGGGCGTCGAGGCTGCGTCAAGGCCGAGCCAACAGCAACTCGGTTCGCTCTGCCACCTCCAACTCTTCATTCAAGGTTCTCGTTCCCCCCAGCCGCAGCCCTCGAAACGGGGCTGGCAGTGACAACGGCTACGTCATTCGTCAGCTGCCTACGGAGCAGGAACTGGAGGAGAACATGCAGCCCAGCAGGCGTACGGATATGGGCTCGCCCAAGGTCCAGGACCCTGTGAGGGAGGAGGGCAAGAGGTACTCCATGGGTGGCAGGACTGCTCTTGAGTCTTGGGAGAACCTGCAGAAGTTCCAGGAGTCCAGGAGGATGCGCGAGAGCGTCCTGAGGGAGTGATACTCCGGGAGGGATCCGGAGCGCTCATT
The DNA here is from genome assembly GCA_036427605.1 of Cryptococcus sp. DSM 104549. Lineage (NCBI taxonomy): Eukaryota > Fungi > Basidiomycota > Tremellomycetes > Tremellales > Cryptococcaceae > Cryptococcus > Cryptococcus jaspeensis. The sequence continues at coordinate 4,494,612 of CP144044.1, read as the reverse complement.
GTCTTGTGTGCACAAACTGTCACCACCACACTCGTGAGTATCATACTTGGTGCAGGCTGTCGCTCTCTCGCTTACAGAGGCTAATTGCGCGAGCTCAGATTATAGCACCACTACGTTCACATCACAGATATCCATCCTTCTTCACAATCATATACCGAACAATAACATTACGCAAATAGCCGCAAATCGAGGACATTCTTTCGGAACATGTACATAGCTAAAATGATGCATACACAGTCACCTATCGCCAAGTCTCCACCAAGAGTGTGTGCTGTTTGTCGTCGGTCACTGAGAGGACATGATGGGCGTTTGCGGCCCATATATATGTGGCGGGAAGAGTCACGTCATCCCCAAGAAAGATTGCACTGCATCAGGCCAACGATCTACCATGTTTCCAATACACATACAACAGACGATCAACCAGCCCTTCAACTCTCAAGCTACGATGTCAACAGGAGACGTTAGTACACGCATGCTCCATAATCATCGCCAGTCACGGCCACCTTCCGAGCAGGGGTCCCGGGTGATGAGGCACAACGAGGATGATAGAGCTGACTTGACATGCCATCTTTAGACAGCTCTTGCCTGGATCAAGCTCAATCACTACTGCGGATGGTCATACTTCAAGCGGGAGCTGGCCATGATGCTGTATGAAGGCCTCTGGTTTGGGGGGCCGCTGGGAGCAGGCAAGTCGTCGTTCATGTTCGCCACCGGGTATCTCGCTTCGCACGACACGCGTCGCTGACGCCGCTGCCGCGCAACCTGTCACCAACACACACTGGTGTGGATTGTTACACGCCCTCAGTGTCGATACATGTTTATGACGAGTCGGGGATAGAAGGCTATGTGGCCTTCACACGGCGTTTGGGGTGGGAGGGCGTCAATGGCCCGGTGCTCAGCTCGGCGCTGAACGCGGCACAGTCTGTACAGGATTGGATTCCGCAGTATCCTGCTGCTTCTTGACCAGCTGCCATGCAAAAGTCAGGGTGTAAGGATGATCGAGATGGTGTCGATTTCGTTCTGATCCTATACCGGGAACCAGAAGCACAGGGGCCATTAAGCCGAATGTGAATGACCGCGCCCTCGCGGCCTCTTTGAGTCCTTTTCGGGTCTGCTCTTCCACCCAGCGGCCGTGTGCCCGAAGGTCAGACCAAATTTAACCTTCCTTGTCAGAACCTGGCACAACAAACAACATCGTTCGATGCATGTAAAATGTCTTGCCGACGATCAATCCTGTATCTCCCGAACTGTCATTGCATCGGCACACCATTCGCCGCTGGCGGTACCATAAAACTTTGACGCAAATGGATCTGTCTACAGAAGAAGCAATACGTTGCCATCGATCCCAGGAGGCGCCGAGGGGGGAAGGCCTCATAGCCGATGAGCGATCCATATAAGTGACATGACACATACCCACACAAACCCACACAGCCATCAACACTTTGAGCAGTAGTCCCTCGCTCGCTATGGTCAGTAGTGGAGACTTTACTTCTCACAATACTCTGCCTGGTCAGTCAGCTCACGCCCCACAATGTACCAGGCCCAAGTAAAAGGCGACTTCTCCCTGTTCTCGACCTGTCAGTGGACCGACTTCGAAGAAGACGTCACCCGGCTCTTCACCCAAAAAGGGTATGGCCCCAGTGAGTGTTCTGCAGCGCAACTGGTGGCCGCTCAACTCAGTCCATTGTTGACGCTGTGCCTTCTCAGTCTACATTCATGTCGCCAACCCCCAGCATTTCAGCAGCCACGTCTACATCGACGTACCATGGATGGAGATATTACTGACATGGGACGACCTCAACGCCGTTCTAGCGTCGACTACCACCCTGGCTTGGTATCGTTTGAACCCTTACTATGAGGAGCGGTGGGGATGATGCGATTGACTGAGTAGAGGGAGGAGTGGCGCACAAACATAGCTCAGGGATTGTGCTCCACGTATGAACTCAGCAGCCGCTCAAGAGATGGGTCGGGGGCTTCGCTCCAGAAGCTACATAGTGTATCCTGTAGAGGCATGCATTAGATCAAACCATTTTCCTACGCTTGTGATTGAGTTCGATACACCACAGTGGGGACTAACGGACAACACGACGCGTGAAATCACCATTGATGGCCGGGAAACCCTCGGTGGCCGAAGCCAGCTACATAAGGCAATTCCTACCTGTATAGCATTCGAGCACCATCACTACGTCATTCATTCGGCTTGCGGCACATGTTCAATGCGGAGCGGTAGTGGATACATCAGAAGGACCCGCCGTTTCGAGTACTGGCGGGCTGCTACCTACCACGCGTTCTGCGCGACTTTTAGAGAGCAGGCGCCGCTTTGCCACCGCACAAGCTGGTTGGCAGAAGATGAGACAAGAGAAGACTATCTTCCTCAGAACCATTGTCATGAATATGCGAGAAGCACATCCGTCTCACCGATAATCGAGCAACGCCGCGCCATTGGCCAGCATCATCAGCGGCGCTTCTTCTTCTTCTGATCGACGATAGGTCAGTGGCAACGGCCAGGAGACAAGGCGTCGCTATGATTTCACAGGGCGTACATATATTAACGCCATATTTGATACCCCTATCTGGATGTGACATGCAAGGCAACACAGTCGTCAACCTAGCCACCATGGTTAGTGGATGAGTATGGTTGGTGCTAGTCCTAGCTAATCAATAATGTCGTTGACGAAAATAGACCACCGTCAGAGGGAACTTCACGCTTGAACAAGGCGCAAACTGGACGGATTTCATTGGCGATATGGCTACACGCCTTTACGCTGGTGGCTTCGGGTGCCGTAAGCTTGACCATTCCTTCTGCAAACGGAGGGGGGAGGGGGAGGGGGGAGAGGTGCTGACTGGAAGGACGTCGACCATTATTCAGTCACGGTGTGGGTACTCGACCAAAGCCGCAGGAAGAGCGACGTCGTTTTCACGATGGACGTTGCTCATCAAGGGATAACTTGGCATGATCTCAACAGGTTACTACAGAGCTCCAGATACGTATCGTGGTACATACTGGTGCGCTAGAGTTCTGGCTGCTGGCACGGGATGGGAGCACGCCGCCGCCGTGCTACACTGTGGGCGAAGGCGTCGTTCTCAGCGCTACTATTGCGAGGAAGAGGAATGTATCGTATTTTGAAAGTCAACCTGCAAAGCTTACAATATACCTTGACCATATGGCGAGATCATGTTACAGCTGATAGCCCTGTACATATTACGAAGCGAGCTACCTCCCCATGACCGTCCCACTGACCAAAGCGTGGCGGGGACCAGCCACTGTTCCCGTTCATCGCATTGATGCTCGTCCGGTGTGAATAGGCATGCATGCGGGTATAGAAGAGTGTGCGGGTAAACCACAAGACCTACTATGGGGATCTAGACGCAGGGCTACAAAAGATGATCAACTGTATCGTCCGTCGTCGTCATTGACAGAATCGTTTTTTGAGCGCTGCACGCACCGCTGGATCACAGCAGCAAGCATACGTGCTGAGCCACGTTCTCTTGTGAAACACATGAGGGATATGTAGATAGTACAATTACTCCAAAAAAATGAACACACACATGGCCTGCATAATGTGTCTACGAATGCAACAGGATACTATGAATGCGACGAATACAAAAGCGTATACGGAGCTACAACAACGACAACAAACTACTTTAAAATCTCCTCATCATCAAACCTCGACTGCCCACTCGCACAGTGGGAGAGTCTATAGAGGGCTGTACCGATCAAAACGAACACACCTGTACACCCGCAGCCACCACGTGCATCTCCACGCACACCTCCACGCACACTCTCACCAGCAAGGAACACCTCTTGGCCTAATCCCGTTCAGGTTGAATGGTGGGCAGCAATGGCAAAAGCGGGGTCGCGCTCCCGCACTCGAATGAAGACTCGGGGGGGCACATCCGGAGGAATACTGGCACGGAGGTTGGCCTGGAGGTCGGCCTGCACGAGCTTGCGCCAAGCGTCATCGCTCGGGCAGGTAGCTGGCCTCTGCCACTGGTGGAGAACGGCACGCTCCTTACCAGCCTCCACGGTCTTGGCCCCTGCGGTCTTGGCCCGCTTTCCTCCGAGTCCGCGATCGTCGTGCGCTGCGGGGCGCTTCTGGCTGGAGGTGGCGAGGGAACGCGGGGGAGAGGAAGGGATGGTTGGGTGGGACGGGGTGGTCTGTCGAGCTTCCGGCGATGGCCCATGCTTCATAGTGGTGGTGATGTTCGCCGCCGCCACCTGAGCCTTTGCCCCCATCATCGTGGGCGCCTTCACGTCCTTCTCATCTTTGCCTGCGCCGTCGTCCCTCGTTGACACTCCCATCGTCCTCCTCGCGTTCTTCGACTGCACCTTGCACGCCTCCCCGCCCGTGGTGGCGCCGTTGGCCAGTGGGGGTTTTACGAGCAACTGCGCATCCCCTTTGAGACCCAGGGCTGGGGACGTGCAGAGTTAGGGGTTAGAGCAATGCGTGACACTTGGTGTAGCGTACCGTCGACTAAGTAACGTGAACTGCGTTAGCTAGGCCTTAAGTACTCTAATGCTATGGTCTTAATATCGGGTTTAGCTACTGATGGGCTAGCACTTCGAATCACGAGTATCGACCGACGGGCTTATGTCTTGAGAGGCCGAGATCTGATCGGAGAATCGAGGTCGGAGGCTTAAGGCGATGAGACGAGTGGGACGTGAAGGCTCGGGATCAAATGAGTTCCTATGAGCTTCAAGTCTATCGACTGAGTCCAGAAGAAGGTCTTCGAGTCTAAGATGGAGATAAGGATGATGTCCGAAGCGGAGATCGATCGAAGTCAGTATGAGATAAGTGGATAAGTTGAGATGAAGTTCGAGTGAGAAGAGCGAAGTCAAAAGTGAGATGCATTTCCAGAAAGAGAGCTAGATAGAGGTCCTTATATACCCTTTGGATCGGCGTTTCCGGCGTTACTTAGATAAGACAAGAAGTGTAAAGTGGCGCTCGTTCTGGGGCGCATTAGCTAAGCGTTCTCATGTATAAGACATGATTAGACATGATTAGACAAGAAGGGACAGGCAAGTATGGGGTCGCGTGTAAGGTATGGATAAGATATCACGATCGGCACGAACACGTGTAAGGCACAGTTCATTAGATTTGTGATAGTCATATGGGAATACGGACAGAAAACCCTGGCACGAGGCGTATCTATAGGCAAAGTCTTGGGAAGTACGTCATTAGGTAAGTAGCTGAAGCGATCGAGTCAAGGAGTATATACGGAAGGTGATCATAACAAGGGCACGAGGATCTGCGGAGCGGGAGAGAAACGGATCAAACTAGGAACGAGGGACGGTGTGGTGGTACGGAACAAGAGGTGACGGTCGGTGACCGGAGAAGGGGTGAGGAGACGGAGGCAACGAAGCAAAAGAGGAACGGAACCAAACGAGATATGTGCAGTGTGATGGGGCAAGAGGCGCTTAGTCGAAGTGGCTAACGGAGGTAGTACCCAGTATCAGTACACTTGGGAGTGAGTGTGAGGAAATCGAGGTGTTGAATGTTGGTGGCGCCGAAGCATACCAAAGGTACAAAGGTGGCGGATGGGTCTTTGGGGAGGATGGGAGGGAAGTAGGTGTGCACGGAGAGAGGGCGGTGCTGCTGGTGAAACACGAGACCAGGGAAGGTGTAATGGGAGTTATCCTCCGCGTCGGCGAGGAAATATGTTGTCCTGGCCCTTTTGCGAGCCACAGGAGGGGAACAGGTATTGTATCGATGGATTCGAAGGTTTATCTGGAGTTCCCCCAATGTGCGCAGCTGCCGGCGTGGATGGAAGAGTGTCACATGTATATCCCACCCCTAATTACCAAATACTATTAGATAAAATGTAGCGATTGGTAACAATGTTGTACAATAAATGTGTTGTTGTAATGAACGTAATCATGTTGTTGTAGCGACTAGTAACGAATGTTGTAATAAAATGTTGTTGTACAAGTACAAGTAAAAGTAAAAGTACAACACAAGATACAGATGTCCTGACCTTCTATAATCTCCTGAACAAACTTGTAAATAGAAATTCAAACATCTCCAAACTCGAACACCTGAAGTAATCTCATAACCCGAACAATATTTTTGTATCTTTTTTTTCATCAATTGTTTGGTGTCTTCGGTCAGTTCACCCTAGGTTGATATGTAAAGTACAAGCAATCCGGCAGCTACCCTCCTGGCGTCACCCAATCCGCGCACGTAGTGCCCGTGGCACAGCCATGTCAGGTCGCGTGATGCTCTTGAAGCATGTAGAGTATATAGGCAACATACTGTCGTGCCCACACACCAGCTCCTATATGAGAAGCACACCAAACAAGTGCAAAATCAGTGACGTTGTGGGTCCGTCATTGGCATTGTACCTAACCGCTGCTTAGCTGCTAGGTCCGGTCTCCAGGAAGCATGATCTCACACGCTTGCCTCGAAGGGAAACGAGCTCTTTCCCAGCCTCTGCGGTCTTGGCCCCGTATCGCACTCAATCAGTCCACCATCTCGATATCGTTCCGATGTGCTTCTGTCTGGAAGTCAAGAGGACCAGGTAGATAAAGGAAGAAATAGTCGGGTGGGCATGGATTAGTACTCACACCGCTTAAGTATCAAGGACTGGACGATACTTCCCACCGTTTTCCGACACCACCAGAAGCGTCCTTTGTCGTAACAGGATCCGAGGCCCACTTGATGCCGTTCAGTCCCCCATATGCAACCAGGTTTTCCCACAAGGCAGAAGGCCAGAGGCTGGGTACAGGATACCGAGGTAGGACCTGTGCAGTAACGTGCTGTATCCATGCCGAAGGTTTCTCACTGTAGATCATGCGGCGCCGTCCAGACGTTTGGATGTGGAATCGGAAGTCAATCCGTACAGGTCGTCCGCGTCTCATAGCCACCGGGCGAATCTCCTCACAGGCCCTTCCCTCTGTCATATAATAGCACCCATTCCATATAACCTCTCTCTGCATACTTGAAATCCATATTCTGAACCAGGTAATTCATACACAGCAAGAAAGGGCAGGAAGATGGCACAAACTAGCGCTTCAACCTCGACACCCCTGAACGATCGCGATCGGTCGAATGTCGAAATCCCTTCCTCTTCTTTACAAGACGGAAAGAATTCCGCTGTACAAGCCTCTTCGAGACCTCTGGAAACCAATTCCTCCACCAGCACGGCGCAGCGTCCTTCATTGAAGTACGTAACAAACTTTACGTCTGGATACATGCCAACACAAGACCCTGGCAATGAACAGTGGTATATGGCCCAGCCAGAAGGAGATACCATGTCTGGCAAAACTTTTCCGGCGCATATGAAAACAGATGAGATGAGGGCAATTATGAAAGAGATGGAAGACTTTGAAAAGACATGGCAGCGTGACGTAAACGGGGCAAAGACCGACGTCGACGCGAAAGCGATGCTCGACAGTGTGATAGATCCAGACCTCACCGATGAGGCGGAAACCATCACTGCCGCCAACAAGACCTACATGGATACTTCAGCCGCAATCGAGAGAATGATTCTGGAGAGAGCCTTCAGTAATTACAACAAGGAGAAAGGCCAACAAGCATTCGATGTTCAGAGCTTGAGCGCTGTAGACAATCCCAAAGAGTATCAAGCGGTGCTGAAGTCACACGGTCAACAACAACATCAGCCTCCTTGGTCACGCCACTACGAATCTCGGGTTGCTGACGCCGTTCATTCATACAAGGTTTGGTCTGAACACGAAAAAGATCTCAACGGCGGTACACTGGGACCTTCCATGTACATCACCATGACGATGTACGAGCCCACCAGTATTGGCAAAAATAGAGACTGGTCGGCATATTTGCGTGCCCCTACAGGCAAGCCGATGTTTGCTGTCTCATTACCTTCCATCGGTGATCCTGTCAAACAGAAGGGTACCTCAAGGCAGCTGGAGGAACAGGCCAGCTTGAAGAAGCTCTTGCTACATACTGCCAAGGCCCGCTTCGACGATCAGGGGGTGGAAGACGCGCTTCCATCGCTATCAGGGAATGGTGTCTCACTCTACACGACGAGCGTCAAAGATATTTTGGACTTTGACGGCGACTTTGAACATGCATCCATCCAGATCACCAAAGATATCGTGAAAAAACTCACACAATCATTCCGAGATGGCGGTCTAGACGTCAATGTCAGGTATGTTGTGCCAACCACTCATCAAATAATCTCTGAGCGTTGCGCAACCTCCAAAGCCGACAAAGGTGTTTATCCATCTATCGACTGGGGGAGCCATTGCAACAAAATGGAAGGTGAGCTCGCCAGAGTCCAGCGGAATCACCGCCGAAAAGAGGCAGCGAGAACGATGAGAGCAGAGGAACGCGCAAAACGTGAGGAGGAGGAGGCCGCAGCTGCGGCCACACTCCTAGGAAGGCTGTCAACAGCAAAGAGCGTCCTTACCAGTAATAGCAAGCAAGCCGTCAGTACGCTATGGGGTCAGATCCGGTCAATAAACAGAGAAGTAAGCACACGGGGTGGCGCCGAGGGTATTGAGATGGTCTAAATGTCAAACGTAAACGAGCGGTGTTGTGGACCCGCATTCCTCAGGAAGACAGATTGAGGAAGTAACATAAGTCCTTTTTATACGCATCTCTTTAGCCACATAAGCCACATCATGAATCGTTAGAATGGCCCCAGTACTATAGCCGCAAAGCACCTAACCGATATCTCATCAGTGAGGTTAGCCCCGTGAAGCATCCTCCCCAGCCGTTGCGTCGCTGCCAGTCCGAGAAGCCTGCTCGTTTTGCTCGCTTGCCACACCTGATGCCGCAGTGGGGGTAGTGCACGGGGTTCCCGCGGCCTCTGTGAGGAGAGCACGGTCATCAGATGTGCAATGACAGGCTCGCATACTACGCAATAAATACCACCAAAGACTTACGCAAAGCCCAATCAATCGACCTCGTCGCCGTCGTCAATCGGTCTGCGACTCCTCGAGCATTGTTGCTCCACCAGTCATACCTCGACATCTTCGCGCGATCTTCCTCGGAAGCTGTCGAGTCGTCGGGGAAAAGCTGGTGACGAGTGGTATCGAGAGCGGTGCTGACTCGATGCTTGAAAGGTGTGTTGGGGTTGAGGCTGGTAGCTTCGCTGTAGTTCTGCTTCACCTGCGAAGCCCATTGCGCTGGTGCATTGGCGTGTCAAAACGTCTTGGACACAATATCTCTGGATGAAGTATACGTTCCAACGTACCTAATTCACTCATGATGAAATGTAGTTCTTGTTCTGAAGATGCGTCAAGTATTCCCCATAACACTGGTCGCCACCCGTCTGTCTTCTTTTAAATGTCGGCACCACCATGGCTACCACACCCCGTTCTTAGCTTGAAGAGTTCCTATGTGAGCCTGTTCACCCGTCCTTTCATTCGTCTGCAAACCACAGACACTCTCGATCTCGCAAGGGCCCACGCGATGCTCATTAGCACACCGCGAGGCGCTAGCTTCGATCCATTGAACCTCTGCTAGTCTTGCTTCGCTCGAGCCATGCGAGTAATGATCCCTTCATATCCACCCACTAATGATCTTCCGGCATCTACCCTTCCTTATACCCTCCAACCTCCTTCTCCCACAGCGCCTTGCAATCAACATGCGCCCCCAGCTTCGCGCACATCAAGAACGCGCCGCTCAGCTTCCGGTTCAGCGAGTAGGTTTCTTGCGGGGGTGGGGTAAGGCGGTGCTTGAGCATGACGGGGATGAGGGCGCGGATGGAGTCGGTGATGGTCTGATTGGCGAAGGGGTATTTGCCTTCGTATGAGAATGGGCCTGCAGAAAGGGGTGTTAGTGATATGTTTTCAGTCCTGGAGGCAAACGCTTACTGGCAACAAGCGCCATCGAGTCGATATGCGCTTGGAGCATGACCTGAATGATGGCGTCAGTTGCCGATCTGGAGAGTAGTCGCCCTTCGATCTGAGGAACTCACATCGTTCTCTTCGCCGGTCAAGTACCCCAAGTTCAAGCTCTCCACCCTCATCGCCTCCCTGTCCCCCTCCAGCGCGCTCTTCAGCAGCCTATACCACCCATCCATGAACTCCTTGGTGTACTCTCTTGACGCTCCGAAGTCGAGAAGCTGGATCTGGTCCGGATTTGACGAGTACATGAAGTTGCCCCAGTTGGGGTCGGTCTGCATGAACCGGAATTGGAAGAGCTCTTGCAGGCAGAGGCGGAGGATGTTGGTGCCGATCTACGATAAAGTTCAGTGAGTGGCCGCAGTGGTCCGACAAAGTGACACTCACCTTGTCGCGAGTCTTCTGCGAGAGATTTTTCACACGGCTAAGAGGCTTCCCGTCCATCCACTCGGTGGTCAACACCTTGCCCGTCGTCGCCTCATCCACCACCTTCGGAACCACAAAGAACTCGTCCCCTGCCAACAACTCCGAGAACCGCCTCCCCGCCGCTGCCTCCTTCACATAATCACACTCGTCCTCCAGCTCCCTCCGCATGACCGCGATAGTGTTCTGGAGGTACAGCCCCTTGGGCAGGAGCGCAGACGAGCGAAGGAGGAGTGAGAGGTTGGAAAGGTCCGACTCAATGGAAGATGAGACGCCGGGGAATTGGATCTTGACAGCGACAGGGAGGGAGGTGGAGGCGAGAACGGCGCGGTGGACTTGGCCGATGGAGGCGGATGCGATGGGGGTACGGTCGAACTCGGTGAAGAGGGATTGCCAGTCGGGGCCAAGCTCTTCTCGCATCGCTTTCTGCAGGGTGAAAACGGAGTCATCAGCAGCCAGCAGCTAATTGCATATGGTTGACAGACGCACCTCCATCTGCCAATCAGGCATGTAGTTGGCGTGCGCCTGAACCTGGTGAAGGACCTTTTCAATCTCAGGAGGAAGCATGTGGTTGTCTGCACATAATCGTGGTCCGCTTATAAGCGTCTGATGAGGTTTATGGGTCAAAGGGCCAGCTGACTCACCCTGGATGCTCATGAACTGCCCCAGCTTCAGTGCCGCACCGCGCATCCTCCCCAGCGTCGACACCAATCTCCGGACGTTGGCATCGCTCATGAACACGCTCCCAGTACCCGCATTGCCGCCAGTGGTACGTCTAATAGACTCGGTAGCAGCTCCGAAGGAGAGAGAGGCGGCAAGAGCTACGGCCATGTTTGTTAGAGGGGGTTTGAGCACAATTGCACAAAGAAGCCAGACTCACAGCCGTAGTGGAACAGACGACCGATACGGGAAGACGGAACCTTCGAAGCCCGAAGGACAATAGGGGCCTGCACACAGAGTCAGCTATCGGCATAGAGACTAACAGCTGCACAGCACTCACATCCTCTTCCTCGGGCACAGCTGGCACGGACTCGACGTCTGAAGTCCTCGCGGCTGCCTCAGCCTCCAGCTCCTTAGCAAGCTCTTTGACCTCCACTTCCTCTACAGGTGCTGGCGTCTCTTTTGGGAGCTCCGGATGGAGAGGCACCGCGGTGGCAGAAGTATGTAAGGGGGTTTCAGATACAGTCGAGGGAGCGGAAGCGGATGAGACTGCCGGAGCAGGCTCTGGCGGAGTCGGGGGCTCTACCGGTGAAGCCCTTTGTGGAGGTGGGGAGGGTGGGAGGGAGGACGATGCAGGAGCTGGACGGAATTTGAAAGATGGGTGAGAGTCGGGTGCGGGAGGGGGATTTTGGCGAGGGGCAGCCCCTATGAGAGAGTCCAGAGCGGACTTGCCCTTGGGCTTGGTCGACGGCGTAGACACGGGCGCCGCTCGCTTGTACGTCGACTTCGACTCTGCTTTCGGCCAAGCGGCTCCACCCTTCCCAGCGATCTTCAGGTTGAGTGGTATGGGTATACCATCTCCTTTATCTGCTGGGTGCGTGTCGGGCGCTGGAGGTGGAGGTGCGCGGGGAGCGTTCGATATGAGTCGATCGAGTGCTGTGCTCTTCGCCGGCTTTGCACCGAGGGCAGAGCTGGAAGCTACGACACCATCAGCATAGTTTGCACCATGCTTTGCGAGCCGGTACTCCAGTGACTGGTCGTGGCCAAACACTCCGGCCTCCGGCGGCGCTTGCTGCTGATCGTCTTCCGCCTTGCCCTTGCCCTTGTCAAAAGTCAGGGGGCGCGCGGCGAGAGCTGCTGCCTCCTCGACCTGGATGGACGCCGAGCGGGCGAGAACCCTGATTGCGGCAGAAAGCATCTGTTGATGCACTTTCCGTCGATGGTAGAGCCCCTGGGAGGTTGTTGCTGCTGTGCTTGCGGAGTGCAAAGAGGCATAGACGAGGCGTGCGAGTGCGATGGTGGAAAAGACGCGGTCCGATTTGTGCAAGTGCGTGGAGCCCCGGATTCGGGAGTGGCCGGAACACCGGGTTGTTATTGCGCGAAAATGCCAAATATAGTGGCTCCATCTCCGGCTGTCTCCTCTTTCTTCATGCATATAAAAGGGCGAAAAGCAGCCCCAACACTTTCCCCTTCCACCCTATCCCCCAGCAGCACAAAATGGCAACAAGAACAGCTTCCCTTCGCGCAATCACCAGGCCAGTCGCGAGGCCCGCGGCTGCGTCCATCCGGGCACGCCCAAATTTCACCGGCATCTCTCGAGCTTACTCGACAGGCCCCACCCCCCGTGCAAGCATGGTCAAGCCCCTGGCAGGCGTTGCCGCTATGGGCTTTGCAGTCGGGTTGACGATCGAGGTGATCAAGGGCTATAAGAAGAGTGTGAGTCGATTGGATTTATGTGGAGCCAGTTCGGCCGTCGCGTCTGTAGACCACTTGCTGACGGGCATTCATGGATGCACAGAAAACTGTCCAGTGTGATGGCGCTCCTGCTCTTGATGCCATCGAGACGCACGGCTACCCTTGGCTCCCGGTAAACGCTGAGGAGAAGGATGACCCCCAGGTGAGCTCCGTCGTCTGCCCACAACAGATCTGAACTGACAGCCGCGCAGAACCCCATGCGCATCCGCATGGCCAACTGGGTCAAATCCCTCCAGGACCACATCGTCAACACCATGGAGGACATCGAGGCTTCCTCTGCCCCCAACTCCTTCTCCCCTTCCCCCGATGCCCCCAAATTCCTCCGTGACTCGTGGATCCGCTCTCAGGGCGGTGAGGGCTCCTCGTGTGTTCTCGCCGGTGGGCGAGTCTTTGAGAAGGCCGGCATCAACGTCTCTGTCGTCCACGGCATGCTGCCCCCCAAGGCCCAGAAGGCTATGCTTCCTGACCACCCCAGCCTCCCGGAACCCACCGAGACCGTCCCCTTCTTCGCCACCGGTCTCAGCATCGTCATCCACCCCCGGAACCCTCACGTGCCCACCGTGCACCTCAACTACCGCTACTTTGAGATTGAGGACCCCGCCTCGGGCAAGCCCAAGGCTTGGTGGTTTGGCGGCGGGTCGGACTTGACCCCGTCGTACCTCGTCGAGGAGGACGCTGTGCACTTCCACAAGACCTTGAAGGAGGCCTGTGACAGGCACGACGAGCGGTACTGGCCCAAGTTCAAGAGCTGGTGCGACAAGTACTTCTTCATCACCCACCGTGGCGAGTCGCGCGGGATCGGTGGCATCTTCTTTGACGATCTCACTTCCTCTTCCCCCATCCACGCGCCCGCCGTGTCCACCATGCCCCCACCCAGCCCCGAGAAGATCTTTGACTTTGTCAAGTCTGCCTCGAGCGCGTTCCTCCCGGCGTATGTGCCTATAGTGTACAAGCACATGGACAAGCCGTGGACGGAAGAGGAGAGGAGGTGGCAGCAGTTGAGGAGAGGGCGGTACGTCGAGTTCAACTTGGTGTATGACCGGGGGACCAAGTTCGGATTGAACACGCCCGGCGCGAGGATCGAGAGTATTTTGATGAGGTGAGCTCTCCTGCACTCTTTTAGCACCCTTATAGGCTTTGATGGAGCTGACATCTTGCTGCAGTCTTCCGGAAACCGCGAGGTGGGAGTACATGTCCCAGATGGGCACCGAGGGGTCTGGCACCCCGGAGGCCAAGTTGATCGAGGTGTTGAAGAACCCTCGCGAGTGGGTGTAGGCGCTGGGGGAACTGTACAGAATAAGCTTGTAGACCGTTATACCGCGCATAGATATAGATCACCAGATCATCGCACAATGCATCACCCGCCTCCCATCTTACTTCCTCCGCCTGGGCAGTACACGTACACGAGCAAGTCAAATGCGTCTACATCGGGCTCTATAGAAGTACAACAGTCATTGAACCAAGAACGCCCAGAAGTCCAAAGCAGTGTCCAAATGAATCAACGCAGATCAGAAAGCATCTACGCTACGACCGTCCCAGGTGTTGGGGGCACAGCCGTCCCCTCCCGCTCTCGCCCTGCGTCCGATCCTGTCCGTTTCCGCGGCGTAGGTGTCGGTGGTACCCGCATACTGTTTCCAGGCGTTGGAGGTGCGCCTAGCCGCTTGGGGCGGGCTTGCATACGGAGGTCCCTGTTGTCGATGGCGACGCTTTTGGTGCACTGGGTGATCTAAGTGTTAGCTTCTGTCTTGTGTCGAGTGGCTTAAAAAGCTCACGTTCGACGTCTTGTAGATCCCGACAAGACGGTGGGCCAGCTCAAACATGTCGTTTCGCAGCGAGATGACAATGCTATTGAATAGTCAGTTCCATCGTCCCGCCCAAATGGCCGAAGAAGAACTCACAACTGCGCAGCCTGCGTCTTTGACTGGATGTAATTGGCCACGATGGACACGTTCTTGAAGTCCAACGCAGCGTCGATCTCGTCCATGAAGTAGAGCGGGGTGGGCTTGAAGACGTGGAGCGCAAAGACGAGCGCGAGGGAGGCGAGGGTCTTTTCTCCACCAGAGAGGTTGGCAATGGCTCGCCAGGACTTCTTGGGGGGCATGATGGAAAGTACAACACCTGCGTAGCTCGGGTTAGCTCTGACAGTGACGTCTGCATGGCAAAGCTCACCCTCCGAGAACGGGTCCATGCTATCGATCAACTCGATCTCTGCATTGCCACCCATCGTGATCATCTACCCGGCGTCTCATTAGCACCCCAGCTACCTCCGTTCCCATTTCCCCACAGGGAACGCTCACCTGGTACATCTCCTTCAACTTGGCTGTGATCGCCGTGAAGCCCGCCATGAACTCGTCCAGCCTGACCTTGCGCAGCTCGTCGTACCGGTTTTTGGCCGTGTCCCTCGCGTTGGTCACAGCCTCGAGGTCACGCGCGCGGTCCAAGAACTCGGCTTCGCGCTTGCGGTACTCGGCGAGGATGTTGAGGTTCGGTCGCGCCTTACCCGTCTCCTCTGTTTCATCCACGTCTCGTCAGCGTCTACATCGAGCTACGGGGACGTGGAAGATGGACGCACCTTCCAGCTCAGTGATCTCAGCGTTCAAAAGCTCCTTGTCCACCTCCCGAAGCTCGTCAGGAGAATACTCGACAAGCTCGAAGTTATTCTCCTTCTTCTTCTTGGGTGCAAGTGAAGGCTTCACGTCGACTTCTTCACCCTCAGCACCTTCCTCCGCAGGCTCAGCAGCGCCAGGAGCGTCGGCGTCGGCATCGGCGGCAGGTTCTGCAGCCTTGTCCTGAGCGCCCTCCGCTGGGACCTCCTCCTCTTCCTCGTCATCCTCGCTGTACAACATGTTAGCGAGTTTTGTCAGACCTGGCATAGACAGAGTCAACACTCACTCGATGTAGACCAGCTCAAGCTCCTCGTGTCGCTTCCTCCAGTGCTTGTACTTGTCCTTGCTGTCCTTCTGGATCCTCGCGTTGTCCTCGATCTTCTGCTTGATGTCCATCTGCAACCATCATATGTCAGCTAAACCATGGGCGTTTACGGAAAGGTAGCCCACCTCAAGCGCCCTGAACGCATTGATCCCCGCCATCTTTTCATCTAGCTCCGCCTTGCTCTGCTCAAGCGCCTCCTTGACATCTTCGCTCGAGTCCATGGCCTCTTGCACCTTATCCCTTACCACCCCCAGATCCGCCGTGCACGCCGCCAAGTCGCCCTCTACGCCCTCCAGCTCTGCCTCAACCTCCTCCAGCGTCGCCTTGTTCTTTGCGATCGCCTTCTCCAGCTTCTCGGCGTCACGCTCCGACTTGGCTTGGCCGACCTCCCCTTTGGTGATGCTCTCGCTGGCAAGATCGAGCAGGCCCTTGGTCGTGCTGACCTTGGACTGGATCGCGCGGAGGCGCACACCGCCGACTTCGAGGATTTGGTTCTGGAGAGACTTGATGTCCTCCGAGATGCCTGATGACTTTTGGCGGAGCTTCTCTGTCTCGCGGGTGAGTACGGCGATCTCGGCGTCGAGGCTCTTGATGCGCTTTTCGTCGGCCGCATCGGGCTTGCTCTGGGATCTACGCGTAGATGTCAGCCGAGTTCGAGATATCAATGAAGGCACTCACTGAAGCTCTTTCAGCCCCTTCTCTGCCTCGGCGATCCTCTTCCCCGCCGTCTGGAGGTCCAACTCAATCTTCTCCATCCCAATCTCAATCTCCGGCAATCTCTTCTTCCATCCTGCGACCTCTGCCTCCACCTTCTTCCTCGCCTCCACAAACCGCTGCAGCTCCTGCTGAGCCTCCCCGCTCTCGCTCTCATACTGCACGACAACCTCAGGCGCGACCTTGTCCTGCTTGAGCTTGCTCGACATCCCACCGCGCATCACGCGCGTGCCACCACCGCTCATCGCACCGTTCGGCTCGATAAGTTCGCCCCCGAGGGTAACCACCCTCCACCTCTGCTTCTGCTCGAAGGCCAGACGCTGCGCCTGGTCGATGTCCTTCGCGACAAGGGTGTCCGACACCCCCTTGTAGAACGCTTTCGCGAACTTGGGGTCCTTGGGCTTGATCAGGTCGAACAAGCGAGGGGCGCCTTCGGGGGTTTGGATGTTCATGGGGATAGGGCGGGTGAGCTTCTCGAGGATCATGATGTTGGCGCGGCCGATGTTGTTCTTGCGCAGGTGCTCGATGCAGGCACCACCTTGCGCGACGGTGTCGACAACGAGGGTGTTGAGGGCGCCACAGGCGGTGGTGACGGCGACGTCGTATTTGTCGTCGATGACACCAAGGTCTCCGAGGCGGCCCTATCGTTACTTGAGTCAGCCATGGCCATTTGGCACGTCTTACCAGGATGGACACTCACATAGAATCCCTTGATACGCCCCTGGTCACGCAGCTTGTTCAAGCTGCTCAGCACGGCATTCTCACTTTTGTCGGCCGTGAGCGACGCTCTAGCCTCGTCCGCCTTGTTCCTAGACGATGACACCTTGCTCTTCAGCTGCTCCAGCTTCTCCCCCATGTTCTACATTCCTTCGTCAGCCCGTGATCACTTTCAGGTAGTAGTCAAAATCCAACGCTTACCGCAAGCGTCGCCTCCCCCTCTGCCACCTGCTTCTTCACCTTCCCCGCCTCCTTCTTCAGCGCAGCACACTCCTCCTGCTTCGCCCCATCTCCATCCTTCAGCGACTGCAGCTCCGTCTCCGCTCGTTCCAACGCCTCCTGGATGCCCGTCGCCTTCTGCGCCAGGAGATCTCGTTCAGAGCGGGCGACGTCGATGGCGGATTGCTTCTCGCTGATCTTGGCAGTCCAGGGTTCGAGCTCGCGCTGCTTGGCTTCGATCTGCGTGGTGTAGACGGCGGTCTTGTCTGTGGGTGGGCGGTGTCAGCCTGAACGAAAGTGGATATGCCAGAAGACCGATGCCAGGAAAGCTGCTGGACGCACCTTTCAAGCTGTCGACGACCTCCTCAAGCTCGGTCTGCTCGGCTTCGAGCTTCGCTTCGAGATCCGCCACCTTCTTCCTGTTGGTCTCCAGCTCAGAAGTGTAGTTCTGAATCGCCGCCAGCGCCTCCGACCTGCCATGCCCGTCCTGCACCATCTCACGTCAGCCACATCCTGTTTCCAACACCCCAGCTGCGCCAACTCACATCCTGGATCGACTTTTTGAACTTCTTCTGCTTGGTCACCAGATGCTTCTTCTTCTCCTGCAACCCCACCTCCTCTTTCTCAAACTTCTTGGCATCTTTCACCAAGCTGTCGGTGAACTTCTTGACCTCTGCGAAGGCTGCGACCTGCTCGTCGTAGTCCTTCTGGAGGTCGTCGATGGTTGCAAGGTGGTGCGCGTTGCTCTCTTGCTCTTCGGTGAGCTGGGCAGTGAGGTTGTCCTGTGCGGCCGAGAGGTGAGCGACACAATACGGGGGGTGGATTGAGGAGGGGACTCACGATAGCTTTGGTGGTGATCTCGATGTTGCTCTGAAGAGTGTGCATGTGGACTTGCCACAACAACGACTTCTTCCTCGTCAACTCGTTTGTATCCCTCAAATACTCCTCCGCTTCCAGCTTTTTGCTCTACAATGATAGCTCGCGTCAGCTCCGTGGACGCCGTATTGCCGGCGAGCTCACCTCCAATGCCGACTTCTCCCTCTCCACCACCCTCAGCCTATTTATCTTCTCCCCTCGCTCCTCGTTCAACTGCTCCACCTCCAAGTTGGCCTGCTCGATCGGCTCCTTGTACTTGGTCGTGCCAATGATGTCCTCGAGGTACTCGAGCAGACCGTCTTCGTGCTCGTTCTGCGCCTTGGCCTTCATCTGCGCAATAGACTCGACCTCACCCTGTGGAGAGATTGTCAGCAGCTGAGCTCTATGGTCAAAGGGAACAGATGTGGTACCCACTTGGAGGATGAGGAAACGGTTATGGTCGAGGTCGATGCCTTTACCCTTGAGTAGGGTGGTGACCTCGGTGAAGGAGCTGGTGCGATCGTTGATGGTGTACTTGGACGAGTTGTTTCGGAAGGCCGTACGGGACACAACGATCTGGGAGTTGGGCACGAGGAGGAAGTTGTCGACTCCGGGCTGCACAAGATAATTATGTCAGCTTTTGTCAATGTCCACCAAGCGACAGCCAGCACGACGTACCAGATCCACAATCTCCCTGAACCACACTTCCACCGAGCAGCTCTCCAGCCCCTCCTTGCCCGCCGAGTTATGGATCAACTCGCTCAGCTTCCCCTGCCTCATCTTGCTTGCCCGGTACCCAAACACAAACAAGAGCGCATCAATGGTGTTGCTCTTGCCACTCCCGTTCGGCCCCACGATCGCCGAGAACGATTTGTGGAACGGACCGATCTCCTGTCGCCCGGCGTACGACTTGAAGTCGACAAGCACGAGCTTGTGGATGGTCAAGCGGGGCTTGGGGCCGGCCGCTGGAGGAGGAGGCGGTGGCGGGAGGGATTCGGAGGGATGAGCTGGGGCGGGGGTGGAGGGTGGGAGCGAGGCAGCGGGTCGGGTAGGGGTATCTTGCCGGATAGTAGTATCTGCCTCGTCGTCCGTCGGCTCTCCCTCGACTCGGATCTCCGGTGCGGCCGCCACGCGCGGTGTAGCAGTCACGCTATGTGCCCGCGCCGTAGCTGGGGTAGAAGGCATCGACGGCGCCATCGACGTACGGCGAGCGTTCAGAGCATTCTGAAGCTCCTCCTCGGCGTCATCCTCGTCCTCCGAAGTCACCACGGGCTTCTTGCCCTTGGACTTGGGTTTGGGAGCTGGCGCGGCCTTCTTCCCGCGGGCCTTGGGGGGCGGCGGCAAGTCCTCCTCTTCGTCACCCTCCTCCTCCTCGGTGTCGACCGGTGCCTTTTCCTCCTCTTCCTCCACGGGCGCTACCGACGCCTTCGTAGACCTCTTCTTCGGTGCCGCCTTGGGAGGTGCTTTCGCTTTCGCTCCTTTTTTTGCCTTGGGCTTCACCTCTTCCTCTTCTTCCTCTTCCTCTTCCTCTTCCTCTTCCTCCTCTCCGTCGGACTGGCCAAGCTCGTCCTCATTGGGGTCCGCTGAAGGCGTCGGCGAAACAGCCTTCCGGCCCCTCGACGTGCGTGCTGCAGGAGCAGCAGAGGCTGTTGATGCGCCTGATACGGCACGGGTTGCTCGTCTTGAGGGCATGGCGAAGTGGTGGGGGGGTCAAGATTATAGAGGAGGTGCAGCAGTTGTGGTGACTGGATTTGTGACTTGTTTACGTCTGGCGCGTCTCGGCCAGGCGCGTCGTCGGAGTTAGCGGCGTTATTACGTGTGGCTCTTCGTCAGTGGTCATGCATTCTTTCCGTGTGAACTGCACGTAGAAGCACGATTCCATAGGCATCTACTTGCACAAGGGTGTAAGCCAGTGAAAGGCCTGCATCGCACGTGCTCGTCTCCGAAAGACCTTTGTCGGTTGTGCGATGATCCAAGGGTGGTGTGAGAACGGCGAAGGACAACAAACGACGGCGGCCACCACCCTCCTGCTGGCGCCAGGATGCCAGAGTCGGTGTTAGCTCTTCTATCAAGAGTTGGCCGATGCCTTCAAGTCTGATTGTATGCAGCATGGCCCTTGAATTCTGTATGCACTACAATAAGGTAATCTTCAAGTGCGATGGCTGCTTTGTTGAAGAGCGGATCTCCAACGGGAAGAACGCGCAATCACGGACACTACCTGCTTTCACACTCATTCCTGGCGGCCTTCGACATGCATTTATATTACCTTTTCCTACACGTGCATCTGACCATGCTCTCTGCAACTGCCCTATACCATGCATAGAGTCCCAAAAGAGCTGTCTAGACAGAGCGGAAAGAGGACTGGAGGATGTGCCACAAACCCAAAAATTCCGTTCCCTGAGTGCGCTTTGACCCCTCAGTCGCCCCGCACTTGCACCAGACAATAATGCACTCGCTTTCCACCATTGTCCTCTCTCATCCACCTCTACTCTTTCTCCTCTTCCCACACTTCCCTATACTCCCCGTTTTCAATCCCCTCCTCCCCACCGCCACCCAGAGCTTCTCAGCCCACCCCCTCTCCGCTTTATCGCACCCGCCACCCCACCCACAGCGGAAACACACACCATGTCCTGGCAGCCGTCGGAGCAGGGGCTCCAGGAGGTCCTCGGGATGCTGAGAGATACCAGCAGCACAGACTCGGACGTCCAGAGGAATGTCGCTCAGGTGGGTCCTTCTGCTAGCTTCCGTGCGACGACGATGGTCGATACGCTCCACTACGCCCTTGGACACAGCTGACAGCTATCCGCCTCGCCCCCTCCACAGCGCCTCGACCAGCTCCGCTTCGTCCCCGACTTTCTCGCCTACCTCGCGCACGTTCTCATCCACTGCACAAATGAGCTCGACTCCCACCGTGCTGTCGCCGGTCTCTTGCTCAAAAACGCTGTCAACCAGCGCACTGGCCCCGCGGCCAACGAGAACGACTCGCGGGCGCTCAACTATGTTAAGAGCACTGTGCTGGTGGGCTTGGCGGATCCGGACCAGATTGTCCGGCAGACGGTTGGGACGGTTGTGACGAGCTTGATCTCGAACGAGGAGCCGGGCGGGTGGCCTGAGGCGCTCGATGCGCTGTTAAAGGGGATTGGGTCGTCTGATATCAACGTTGTGGAGGTGGGTCATATCTGTGTGCTGGCACACACGGCCACGAGCTGACTCTTTTGGTGTGATAGGGTTGCTTCAACTCGCTACAAAAGATCTGCGAGGATGCTCCTCATAAGCTGGACTTCCAGATCCAGGGAGCAGACCTGCTGGACCACCTCGTCCCGCAGTTCATCCAATTCACTGGCCACCACACCCCCAAGATCCGGCTGTACGCCTTCCAGATCCTCCAGTCACTTCTGGCCATCCGCATCCCTGCGGTCATAGCCAACATCGACGGCTACATCCGCGCCCTCTTCGAGAAGGCCACCGACACGTCGCCCGATATCCGCAAGTGCGTGTGCGCCTCCCTCGGCTTGATCCTCGGCCTACGCCCGGACAAGCTCGTGCCGGAGATGAGCAACGTCGTGGACTACATCGCGTTCTGCACGAACGACGATGATGAGACGGTTGCACTCGAGGCGTGCGAGTTCTGGCTCACCTTTGCCGAGGACTCGATGCTCAAAGAGCAGCTCCGCCCCTTCCTCCCCAAGATCGCGCCCCTTCTCTTGAAGGGCATGGTCTACTCGGACTATGACATTGCCGTGCTCGATATAGACGATATCGACGAGGGCATCGCCGACAAGGACCAGGATATCAAGCCTCGGAACTACTCGTCCAAGGTCCACGCGCACGAGACCAACGACCCCGCCGCGCAGGCCAAGGCGGCGCACTCGCGCGAGGGCGCAGACAAGGCGTTTGACGAGGACGACGAGGAAGAGGAGGAGGATGACGATGACTTTTACGATGACGAGGATGGGATGGGCGAGTGGAACATCCGCAAGTGCTCGGCGGCCGGTCTGGACGTCATGGCCGTGTCGTTCGGCGCGGACTTGCTCGATATACTGTTGCCGCTCTTGAGGGACAGGCTGTTCTCGGACGAGTGGACGCAGAAGGAGAGTGGCATTTTGGCTCTGGGTGCTATCGCCGAGGGTGGGTCTGCCTCCATTATCTTCCGATCTATCTGCAAAGCTGACATGACAACAGGCTGCATTGCCGGGCTTGAGCCGCATCTCCCCCAGCTCATCCCCTTCCTCATCAGCGCTCTTGACGACAAGAAGGTGAGTTTAGATGGTTCTTCTGCACCGACAAAACTAACGCACTCCGCAGGCGCTCGTGCGATCCATCACCTGCTGGACTCTCGGCCGTTACGCGAGCTGGTGTGTCCAAGTCGCCCCCGAGGAGCCTCGCCAGTACTTTGTGCCCACCATGGAGGGTGTACGTCATCCCATCCGTTTTGGAGCCACCGCGTGTATGCTGACTTCCTCTGCAGCTCCTCCACATGGTCCTTGACGGCAACAAGAAGGTCCAGGAGGCTGGCTGCAGCGCCTTCGCCACTTTCGAAGAAGAGGCCGGGCCCGACATGGCGCCCTTCCTCGAGCCTGTCCTGCGCAACCTCGTCTTTGCGTTCAAGAAGTACCAGCAGAAGAACCTGCTCATTTTGTACGACGCGATCGGAACCCTCGCCGACTCTGTGGGCTCGGCCCTCGGCGCGCCCGGCTACCTCGATATCCTCATGCCGCCTTTGATCGACAAGTGGCAGAGGTTTGGTGACCAGGATGCGGATCTCGTGCCGCTCCTTGAGGTGAGCTTTGTCTGAGAGCACTAAATACCTGAGACCGCATACTGACGACCTCACCACAGTGCCTCTCTTCAGTGGCTATCGCCGCCGGGCAGTCCTTCGCCAACTACACCGCCCCCGTGTACCATCGCTGTCTGAACATCATACATGCGACTCTCCAGCAGTACCAGCTGTACGAGCAAAACCCGGACGAGATCGAGGAGCCCGACAGGACGTTCATCGTCGTGGCGCTTGACTTGTTGAGCGGGTTGGTGCAGGGTATGGGCGAGACGATGCACCCGCTCATCGTGGAGTCGCAGCCGCCGCTCTTGCACTTGATGGCGTTGTGTTTGACCGTGAGTTGCAGCTTGTGAGGGATGCTAGAAGAAAGCTGACATCAGGGTACAGCACTTCGAGGCCCCCGTGCGCCAGTCTGCCCATGCGCTCTTCGGAGACATGGCCATGACCTGCTTCCCCATCCTCAAGCCCGTCATCCCGCAGATCCTCCCCTCCGTCATCGAGCAGATCGTTGTCGAACCCCCCGCGGACTGCATCTCGGTGTGCAACAACGCCGCCTGGGCTGTGGGCGAGGCCGCCCTGCAGTACCAGTCCGACGCGTCCGCGCTCGAGCCGTTCGTGCCCGCGCTCATATCGCGCCTCGTGCCGATCTTGCTCAGCACCAAGTCCCCCAAGAGCTTGGCTGAGAACGCGGCGGTGACGATTGGGCGTCTGGGTCTTGTTTGCCCTGCGCTGGTGGCGCCTGACCTCAGCAACTTTGCGCAGGCTTGGTGCCAGGCGCTGTGGGAGATCAAGGACAACGATGAGAAGGACTCAGCCTTCAGGGGTTTCTGCATGATGATCAGTGCCAACCCCGAAGGTATCCAGAACGTGAGTCGGGGTTTTGTGGTGTGATGCGGGATAGTTGCTGATAGACTGGTGCAGAGCTTCGTCTGGTTCTGTAACGCTGTGTGCAAGTGGAACGAGCCTTCCGCCCAGCTCGACGGCATGTTCCGAACAGTAAGTCTTCGCGCAGCCGCCGCGACACGATCGCCGCTGACACCCGATGCAGATTCTCCAAGGCTTCAAGGCCGGTCTCGGAGAGAGCTGGGAGCAGCAGATGGTCAACTTCCCCCCTGTGCTCCGCCAGCGTCTCGCTGAACGCTACGGCGTGTAAACTACCTGTCAGCGCTCTCGACAAATGTCCTCACTGTCAAAGATACCCACCCCTTCTCATCATATCGCCAGCCGCCAGTATACCCCCGACCGTTCTCATTTCATAGGCAACCTTGCATCGATACCCCTCCATAGCAACCTTCCATAGCAATCTTCCGTAGCATTCCCATTCTTATCACACGTAGCGTAGCACAGTAGTATAGTTTCCACCATTGTTCTCGGCGGCATGGGCATCATCTCTCTCTGGTTTTGTGCATGAAATTTAACGTAGACTAGCAATTTATCAACAAGTAGGATAGCAAGGATGGGAATAAGCATTGCATTGTTTGCCTGGCCTTATGCTGGGCAGAGCGGATCATATACATACATGAATGAAAGAGTATGAAGAAGAGATCTGATGTCCACCTCGACATCAAGAAGAAGGCGATTGCTTACGAAAATGAGCCATAGTAGTCCACCAGTTCTTCACCTGCCTATTTCATTTTTGCGGATGCATGTGTAGCACATGCTGCATCTGGGCCGCATTATCCTCGTTATGCATGGAACCATGGAGGCCATCGGAAAGAAAGAAAGATACAGAGCCGGGAATGCACAGAAGTATGGAAGTGCCACGCATCGCGGCGTTCTGTCGGCGTTATCTTTCCCACCAGTCGCGGCCCTGGTGCAATAATTCAATGAGCGTATTGTCCTCGAGCAAAAAACCCAAAAGGTCTTATACCTGCTCGTCACTCCCGCCACCAGCTCGACAGCAGCTTCTATAACCACCACTACCACCCAAAACATACGCCCTATTCACCATGTCGTTTTTCGCACGACTCCAGGGCTCAGACAGCGACTCCTCCTCCGGTTCCGACTCTGAGGAGTCCATCCTTTCCGGCGACGAGGGGCTCGCCCAAGACAAGAAGTTGGCGGCTGCCGGCGGCAAGAAGGGCAAGGCGAGCATGTTTTTGAACAGCGATGCGGACAGCAGTGATGAGAGCGAGGAGGAGGACGAGGAGGAGATGAGCGATAGCGATGACGACCGGGCGGTAAGTATTGGTATCGTGGTGTGCGGAAGGCGGGAGGCGGGAGGCGCGCCGTATAAGGTTTATATGGGGGAGCTTTGCTGACGGGTTGTGGACAGGCTGTCGCGAACAAGTTCTTGAACGATGCAGAATCGAGCGACGAGGAGGAGGAGGGCGAAGACAAGACGGTCGTGCTGAGTGCGCGCGACAAGAGGTGTGTCCGTTCCGCGAATATCTTGTGCAGCGCTGACGGCTTGACAGGTTCGCCGAGATGGAGGCTGCTATCCACAACATTCAAAATGCGGTCAAGAACTCTGACTGGGTCCTCGCCTCTGGCGAGCTCGACAAGCTCTTCCGTTTCATCACCCGCCACCTTGTCACCATTGTCGCGTCCCCCATCCCTCCCGCCGGCCACATTCCCCCTGCGTTCCTCGAGACCATTGTGTCACTTGAGGCGGACGTCACCAAGACGATTGCCAGCGAGAAGTCGGCCGGCAAGAAAATGGCCCCGGCAAAGGCCAAGGCGTTGAACGGGATGAAGCAGACGTTGAAGAAGAAGTCGAAGGAGTTCGAGGGTCCGCTCAAGTCCTACAACGAGGTGGGTGTATAGGTCGATTTGCGGTGAGGCTAAGCAACTGACGACGATCTTAGGGACCCGACGCATACACTGCGGCCTATAACGCTGCCAACGCCGCCCCCGCGGCGCCCAAGCCCGTCAAGAAGGCTGCTACTGCTGCTGCCGGCGAGGGCGACGCTGCCGAGTTCATGACCATCGGCAAGGGTGGCAAGACCTTGAACCTTACCGCCGATGGCGTGTTCAAGACTCTTCGCGAGATATTCGAGGCCCGTGGCCGAAAGGTCAGTCAAGTGAATGTCCTGTAGCCTGGGTTCCGCTGACAAGCCCTGCAGAACACCGACCGAGCCGAGACCATCAAGATCCTCTCCAAGCTTCTTGAGGTCGCCGAGACCACCTACCAGCGCCTGCGCGTGCTCCTCGCGCTCGTCCCCGCCCGTCTCGACTACTCGCAGAACCTCGTGTCCATCCCGCACGAGTCCTGGGTCGCCTGCCTGAGCGAGTTCGACCAGCTCGTGTCGCTGCTCATCGCCGAGCCCGATTACGCCGTCCGGGAGGTTGTGGCCGAGTACGACGATCTCGCGGAGAGGGAGCCCAAGGTGGTGGACGGGAAGACGGAGAAGGTTGTTGTGACTGGGAGTCTTATAAGTCTTTTGGAGAGCTTGGACAATGAGGTGGGTCTGCTGGCAGTTGCGATAACTGGGCACAGCTGACTTGTCAATGCAGTTCACCAAGACGCTCCAGCACACCGACGCGCACGAGAAGGGGGCCGACTACATCGACAGGCTGAGGGCCGAGTCTCCTCTTTACGTGACTATCGTGAAGGCGCAGACTCTGTTCGAGCGTGAGGCTGTGGCCGACAACACCGCCCGGGCGGTGATGCGCCGTTTGGAGCACGTCTACGCCAAGGTACGTTGGACCGTTCAAGACACTACATGCACGGCTGACGTGTACACAGCCCGATGTCATCGTCGACCACTTTGAGACTGCCGTGGCCTCCGCCGTCTCTGGGCTCCAGTCTGAGATCACGCCGTTCAACGTCCAGCGCGACGCCAGCGGCCTGATCCACGACCTTGCCGTCTACATCTACCAGTCCGACGCCCCCGTGCTCCGTGCGCGAGCCATCCTCTTCCACATCTTCAACCACGCCCTCCACGGTCGCTACCACCAGGCCCGCGACCTCCTCCTCATGTCCCACCTTCAGGACACCATCCAGCACGCCGACGTCACCACCCAGATCCTCTACAACCGCGCCATCATGCAGCTCGGTCTCGCGGCCTTCCGCCTCGGGTATATCCCCGAGTGCCAGACCGTGCTCGCCGAGATGTTCAGCACCATGCGCCAGAAGGAGCTGCTTGCCCAGAGCGTTCAGCGCTTCTCGGTGCAGCTCTCCCCCGAGCAGGAGCTCCTCGAGAAGCGCCGCCTGCTGCCGTTCCACATGCACCTCAACGTGGAGCTGCTCGAGGCCGCGTACTTGACCTCGTGCATGCTGGTGGAGATCCCCCTTTTGGCGAGCGTGGACACGGAGGAGCAGAAGAGGCGGGTGACGAGCAAGACGTTCAAGAGGGTGTTGGACTTGGCGGACAGGCAGGCGTTCATGGGCCCTCCCGAGAACACCAAGGACCACATCATCAAGGCGAGCAAGGCGCTGCAGGCTGGCGAGTGGGAGAAGGCCAGGGACTTGATCCTTTCGATCAAGGTGTGGACGTTGCTGGACAACGTGGACGAGGTCAAGGATGTTCTTGCAAAGTGAGTCGTAGTTACGTCGGTTAACGGGATAGCGCTGACAAACATCCGCGAGCAGGAAGATCCAGGAGGAGGGCCTCCGAACATACCTGTTCACATACTCTGCATACTACGACTCCCTTTCCCTCAAACACCTCTCCGAGACCTTCTCCCTCCCCGTCCAGACCATCACCTCCATCATCTCGCGAATGATCTACACGGACGAGCTCGCAGCTTCGCTCGACCAGATCGACGGCGTCGTCATCTTCCACCGCGTAGAGCAGTCCGAGATCCAGCGTCTGGCTCAGCAGCTCGCGGACCGCACTGCCACTATGCTTGACCAGAACGAGAAGACGCTGGATGTCAAGCTTGGCAACCAGGGTGCGGGGGCTGGCGGCGAGCAGCGGGCAGAGGGCGGTGGGCGGGGCGCGCAGGGCGAGAGGAGGGGCGGCGGGCGGGGTACGTACCGGGGACGAGGACGGGGGAGGGGCGGGTTCAACTCTGGCCTGGGTGGCACGAGAAGAGTGGCGGCGTAGGAGAGGGTGGAGAAGGGTTCTTGATCGTGGCATGCATCTTACATTGTGTCTAGTGGATCATGCGGGAAAGTCGAGTCCAACGGGCAATAACGGCGCGTCGGCAGTAGTTTTGTGGATTGGGTCCGACTGTCCGAGTTCCCGAACGCGTCGGTCGTCGGTGTAGTTTCTTCTCGTCGCTTGATAAGCAAAGGTTAGGCTGTCAGCTATATGTGGAGTCATCGGTAGCCATGTAGAGCGATCCACATTCCCAACACCGTACCACACCATACGTAAAGACAATCCGACGCCATGGTTCACCCGACGCGTACGATCAAGCTGAACGATGGGAACGATATCCCAGTCCTGGCTTTCGGTACAGGTACGTCTCTGTCCACTTTACAAGCACATCACGCTATCTATGGCTCTCCGATGGCACCTCTTGGCTGAGTATTCAATTACTAAACACTACCACTGCATTGCCAATAGGAACCGGTACAGCGCGCAATGAGACCGTCACCGCTATCCTTTCAGCGTTCTCTACCGGTTACACATTCATCGACTCTGCCTGGTCGTACAAGAATCAGGCCGACACGGGCCGAGCGCTCAAGGAGAGCGGGCTGCTGGACCCACTCAGGCGGGGGGACGTGTTCGTATCGACCAAAGGGGGCGATTACGATGGGGAGCCGGAGAAGTTCGATGCGAAGGCGTTTTTGGAGCAGGGGCTGAGGGAGGTGAGGAGATAGCATTAATGGCTTGTGCTATCAAGAGCTGACAGGGTGCACGTACACAGCTTGGTGTGGACTATGTTGACCTCTTCCTCGTGAGTCTCTTCGCTTTGAAGTCCCACGGATGAGTAGCGCACTAACACCATGACCAGATTCACGCCGACTTCCTCGTGGGCTCAATCCCCGGAGCGTGGAAACAGATGGAGCAGCTGAAGAAGGATGGGCTCACACGATCGATCGGGGTGTCCAACTTTTCTACCAAGTCCCTGGAGGAGCTACTTGCTAGCTGTGAGGTGAGCTCAGCCTTCATCGTGCTGCCATCAGAACAGACTGGAGCGGCGATGCTGACGATCACATCACCCTCAAGATACCTCCCGCGGTGAACCAGATAGAGCTTCACCCATACGCTATTGCGCACTATCTTCCCACCCTCCTCCCTCTTTGTGCCAAACACTCCATCGCCATCACGGCATACGGTTCCCTCAAGCCTATTACCAGTCACACGGGCGGGCCCGTCAACCCCGTCGTAACGCGTGTCGCCGCCGAACGCGCTCTTGGAGAGACAGACGGGCAGATCTTGCTCAGGTGGGCCCAGGAAGTGACGGGCGGGACCGTGGTTACGACGAGTGGGAAAGAGGACAGGATGAAGGAGCAGCTGGCGCCGTTTTTGAGAAAGTCGACGGCGCCCCCGTTGACGGAGGAGCAGAAGGATGCGATCACGAAGGCGGGGTGTGAGGCGCCGTGGAGGCATTGGGGCAACGGGTATCCGTACTTCGTGAGTGCCCACTCCCCAGACGTTAAGCGTTGTCAGTATCGTGAATAAGAGCTGACAGTAGTCACAGATGAAGGGGGAAGGCGGGGTTGTGGCTTGCCCCCCAGATGCCGATTGGCGCATAAAGCCCGCTGGCCGATGAGTAAACTACTGCGTCATAGTCGTCAGCATATAGATGCAGCTTACCGCTCGACATTGTGTTCTACACATTATTGACCATGACAAAGAATAACCCAAGCTAGATACGTCCCCCCTCGATCGAAGAGGTCGCCCCCATCGACTGCCTCTGTGTCCCCCATGGCGACGGCAACGTGTGCTATGTGACTAACCATGGGATGGAAGCTCGTGCTTGTATCCTGGAGGCCAAGTGGTCGATGCCGCATGCCGCATGCATGATTTCTGGCCTGACCAAGGCGGAGAGTACATAAGAAGAGAGCGCTCACCTTTATAGAGCATTCTCATCATTCCGTCCTCACCCCCGACTCCGCCTGTCGCAATGCACCCCGTCCGCACAGTGACGCTGAACGACGGCAACATCATCCCAGTCATTGCTTTCGGGACAGGTATGTACCCAGTTCCCGAACCTCACTTGCTACCAGATCTGACTAACGACTCTCCAACTTACAACAGGAACTGCTCAAGCGTGGACCGACTCTGCCCCAGTCGTCCTCTCAGCTCTATCAGCCCAGTATACCCATTTTGATTGCGCTTGGCACTACAAGAACCAGGTCCACACTGGTCGGGCGTTGAAGGAAAGCGGGGTGCTCGGCGAAAAAAGGGAGAAGCGAGGGGAGTTGTTCGTGTCGACCAAAGGCGGGAGCTTTGATGGAGATCCAGAGGAGTTTGATGCGGGACTGTTCTTGAGACGCGGCTTGAAGGATGTGAGTGAGGTGTAGCCGAACTAATCACGTACTGACTTCCGCCACCAACCAGCTGGGTCTAGACTATGCGGACCTTTATATCGTCAGAAGCATTCATCTGAGCGACCGCTTTGATCCGGAGGGCGTGTTGGTAAGCTGACGAGGCTCTTGACAGATCCATGCGGATATTCTCGTCGGCTCAGTCACCAAAGCTTGGAAGCAGATGGAGCAGCTGAAGAAAGACGGCCTCGCTCGGTCCATCGGTGTATCCAACTTCTCCACCAAGTCCTTGGAGGAGGTTTTGTCTATCTGTGAGGTAGGTGGCTTCGTAACTGCCCTTTCACAAGCCCTGCTGATCATTGCTGGGTGGCCTCCGCGTAGATTCCGCCCGCTGTCAACCAGATCGAGTTCCACCCCTACTCCCTCGCTCACTACCTCACCACTCTTATCCCCCTCTGCCGCAAGCACAACATCACTATCACGGCGTACGGCCCTCTCATGTCACTCGTCCGTCACACTGGCGGACCCGTCGACGCCGTCGTCCGGCGCGTGGCCGAGGAACGCGCCCTGGGAGAGACGGACGGACAGGTGCTCCTCCGCTGGGGCCAAGAATTGACTGGTGGAGTGGTCATCACGACTAGCGGCAAGAAGGAGAGGATGGAAGAGCAGGTCGCGCCGTTCTTGGTAGAGTCCACGGCACCTGCACTGTCGAAGGAGCACAAGGACGCCATCGCGGATGCTGGGCGCAGTGCGCCGTTCAGGTTTTGGGGGAAGGGCTTTCCTTACTTTGTGAGTCTGTTACCCTCAAAGAGTTCTGGGCTACAGCTGATACACGAGCGTTGTGGCGAGTAGATGAAGGGCGAGGGCGGCTTCATGGTTTGTGACCCTGATGCCACTCACCGCAAGAAACCAGACATCAATGGTGGGCGTGGGTGGTGATTGACATGGTCTATCGTCATGCCATGTATATCAATGTACTACATGGTAGATCCAGCACGAGGCAGTCGAAGCAATGTCCATACTTGCACTACCCCAATATATACCTCTGACCCAGAAGTCCTTCCAATTTGGACACTAACGAGCACCTTCAGTCTTCTACACAAACCCCTCTTCCGGCTTTTTCTCGCTTCTGTGACTCTCCTGGCTCTTCTCCAATCTGGCTGCCAGCTTCTCTCCTTCCCTGGACCCCGTTTCACTTTGCGTCTCTGGCGCACTCTCAATCTCCGCCCACGGGAATTCTGACAACGCCGCGCTCTTCCCACTCTCACTATCCGTCTCTGTGCGCGTCTGCCACTCTGAAACAGGGCGGGTACGCACAGACTGAGGACCGAGAGTATGGTTAGTGCGATCACTGCGGTTTCGGGAGAGCGGGGAGAGTATGTTATGACCCGGAGGACGAAGAAAGGGTGTTGAAGTGCTTGTGGATGATGAGGAGAAAGCGTAAGGAAGAAGAGAGGAGGGATCTTCAGCAGAGGATGTTGCTTGTGAGCTGTTTTGTAATTTGGCTGTAGAAAACGGGTGGCCATGCCCCGGTTGCAGACCCGACAGCAGTCCTCCATCTACCCGTTCACCCCAGCTTCCCTCGACACCTGAACTCATTCCTGTAGGCAACGCGCTTATCGTCGCTCTCCCACTCCTCTCCGAGGTTTGCCTCCACAGACCATCCGATAGCTCGTCCGCATTGACCATGATTGGGTTGTGCAGTGTCCTGCGGGAGTCCATCCTCCGCAAGAAGGGCGAAAGCGCGGAGACCGAGGTCTGACCGGCGCGCGTCCGCGAAATATGGGCGTCGGTAGAGGAAGAGGAGCGGGCATGGGTAGACGACGGGGTAGAGATTGGCGAAAGATTGGGTGAGAAGGATGTGGGAGACGAAAGAGCAATGTGACCGACTCGGGTGTGAGGGATAGCGAGAGGGGGCAAGATGGGGCGTGCGGGATTGGTACGAGTTTGTGACGACTCGTCACTCCGCTTGGAGATGGATGGTTGTCGATGGTGCTTTTCACTGAGCCCACTGTTTTGTCAGTTTGAGGCCGGTGAGTCTTGACTCACTCCTCGAACACAGCTGATCCTTGATCGCAGCGTCGCCGTGCGATGTACCATCGACAGAGGAAGAAGACGACGAGCGTAATAGAGATCCACGCAATCTACGCCACTTGTAAGCAGCTTTTCACAGTTGTCTCGTATCCGGCCAAATCCAAGCTCACCATGGTTCCCACCAGAGCGCCGACATTTTTCTTTGCCCAAGACTCCTCCGGCTGGCTCTCCTGGTCACCAGCGACAGTCTGCTGGTCTGCCGAAACAGCTGAGTCGGTGGTGGGCAGAGTGGTGCCAACGGCGATACTGTCCCCATCTCCTGGTCCAGTTCCGAGCACCGTGGCTGTAGCATACCCAAGGGTTGAGCTTCCAATGGCGGTGACGGTAGCACCAATGGAGCCGGTAGTGCCCAACGTGCTCTGGGTGGCTTTGACAGTTGTGTTTCTACAAACCATGTCAGCACTATAAGAGACCACGTCGGTGACTGTGATGCTCACTTTGATACGATGCCATACGTCACGTCCGTAAGCGACAATGCCGACTTCCCCTGATTCTCCACTGTGACAGTATACTGCACAGACGGGTTCAGCCCCGACGCAAAGTACTTGATAGTGTCAAGAGTCAGCCAGCTGGTGTTGCCCGTGAACGTCTGGTTCGCTGGCCACGCGGCTGTTGATGATGCGGGGCTCAAAGCGACAGAGTATGGCCCGTGCGTGTTCCGAGAGGCACCGCGGATGAGAAGCAGTGTGGTATTGGCAGGGAGGCCAAACGTGACGGTCTCGTAAGCAGCGTAAGAGATGATGTGGGGGTAGGACGAGTTGGTAGCTGCGCCAAGTCAGCCGGGAATCAATCAGAAGTGAGAGGAGACGCACCTGGGGTGTCTGTGGTTCTCCAGGCGCCATCAAGACTGAGGCCGTCTGCGAAGGTGCCGTTGGTGGAGAAGTCCATGGTCGAGAAGGACGTGGCGAGGCTGGGCTGTCACATGAGCGCATGTCTCGCCACATATCACGGCGACCTACCCAACATTGCCAAGCCCTGCAGTCACGGTGAATCCCAAGAAGGCGACAGATGACCCGCCTTTGACCACAACTTTTGTTCTGTGCCACCCATACTTCAAGCCTGTAGCTGACGCAAGTAGATTCTCCCCATCCCCCTTCGAGTCGACCACTTCTCCGTCCACTCTGAGCTCTACTTCCCCGCTAGACGCCTGGCCCCAAGCATACACCGCACAGCCCACGAATTCGATGGTTACTGAGGCATTTGCAGCGGATGTGTGATGGTACGACGTGCCCTGCCCCATGGCGTCGATGCTGTACTCTGACCAAGGGCTGTCAGTGTAGGACGAGTTCCATGTGGACGAGGCGGGCCCGTCGCGTGAGGGGAGGTAAGTGAGTGCCGATGCTTGATCATTGAGAGTGATGTTGTAGGGGAAGGGCTCGGCACGGGTGAGGAGAGGCCGGAGGACAAGGAGGGCACCCGCGGTGAGGATGAGCATGGTGCGTGAGGAGGGGGGGTCAACATCATATCATCAGTAGATAGAGTCGTCTCCTCTAGGCAAGCATATAGGGGGATTGTTGATTTTTGGTTCTGCTTGAACACGACGTTAGACCATGTTTTTGCCCGCCTCAACCGCCGTTGGACAGGGGTTGCACAAAGACCAAAGGCGTGAGTACCTGCTTCATCCATGGGAACATGGGAAAGCCAAGGTGTGTGGTGGAAGGCTTGAAGGACCCCCTGGACAGAAGCGGCGGTTCGCGTCGTCGGTCGTCTCCGTCTCGGTCCAAAGGATTGGCGGGTGAGATCTTATGGGCCCCCCGAGCCATGCCGGAACGGCGGCCGTTACGATAACCAAACGACCTACTTATCGGCCACCCCAGATTAGGCTATTACAGCATTCGGATGGAGACGAGGCAAGGGGAGGCGCAAGCGCGAAAGTAGACAAGGCAAACGACATGTGATCTGTCAGAAAAACTGAACAGACTGGTGCAAGCGAAGGCCTGGCAGCAAGGCCGACGTCAACTTCAGGCCGAGGGCGGCGCTCGAGGGCGTCAGGCGATGCCAGGGCGGCCGCTCGCAGGTACGGATACCGAAGAATACCGGCCCGAAGACGATGGAAGCGCCAGCAGAAGGCGGGCCCCCAGCCTGGTGATGTTCGCTAAAAATACCTGGCAGGGGGTGCCTTATGACGGCCCTGGTGGCCAACTCGACTCCACCATCGCGTCGTCCTCCTCCACCTCTAAGCGAGCAGACAACGCAGCCAAAATTGTTTTCAAAAGCGGCCCCGCGCTCTTAAAACGCTTGGTCCAATCGCCGAACTCACCAAGCAACTTTTCTCCAAACGATCTCGAGCCGAGGTCCTGCCCAACAACCCACCTGTGACTGGTTCTTGTCATCTGCATCTCTGATCGTCGTCGACAGCTCTTCTTCATCTCGAACCATCATCGCACACATTGAAGCGCAATGTCTGACCCTTCTCAGACCATGAAGGGGCCGTATTCGGTGCAGGCGGTGACAGAGTCTATCCAGCGTGAGCAGGTGGGATCCGGGCCGTTTGCCTCGCGGGTGAACATTCACCACGGGGGAGAGGCTGGCACGGTTGAGGGCATCGAGGAGCCTGTCAAGCACTTCCACTTGATGTCTCTTGGTGAGTCGCGCGGCTTGGTCGGGGCTTGGGAAGATGATCGAGCTAACACTGCACACAGTTGGTCTCGCCTATGCCATCTTGAACTCTTGGACCGCAATGGCGGTGTCTCTCTCGGTCGCTCTCCCCTCGGGCGGGCCTACAGCAGTGATCTGGGGTATCATCCCATCATTCATAGGCAACCTGGCGATGGCGGCGAGCATGGCGGAGATTTGCCACGTCTACCCTACCTCTGGTGGCCAGTATCACTGGTCTGCCATCCTCGCCCCCGCAAAGTGGGCTCCGGTGAGTGATCCGTCTCTATCGGCCCGACCTCGCTAACAAGTGCGTTTAGCAAATCTCGTGGGTCTGCGGGTGGTTCGCCGTGTCCGGCTGGGTGGCTCTCGCGGCTACTGCCGGTTCTCTCGCCGGGCAGCTCATCACTGGTGTCATTGCGCTCCTGCACGACAACTACGAGTCTGAGCGGTGGCACATCTTCCTCATCTACATTGCGTACACCCTTGGCGCGTGCTTCCTCAACATCTTTGGGTTGAGGTTCCTCCCCAAGATCAACCAGACGGCGATCTTTTGGTGAGTCGATTCAGGCTATGAACAACGCTGACAGTGTAGGTCCCTTACTGGCGCCGTTGTCATCATCATCGTCTGCCTCTCGTGCGCCTCGCCCAACTTCCAATCGGGCAAGTTTGTCTTCACCACGTTCATCAACGAGACGGGCTGGCCCAGCGGTGTCGCGTGGATCCTCGGTCTCTTGCAGAGTGAGTGTTCCATTGCTCAAAGCCAACCATTGCTGACTCCTCACAGGCTCCTTTGGTCTCACCGGTTACGATGCCGTTTCGCACATGGTTGAGGAGATGCCCAACCCCCACATCAACGCCCCCAAGACCATGATCCTTGCGGTCTGCATCGGCGCGTCGAGCTCCTTCATCTTCCTCATCTGCTTGCTTTTCGGCATCAAAGATGTCGACAGCGTCAACACTTCGGCCGCGGGTGCGCTCCTCGAGTCCATGTACCAGGCTACTGGTTCCAGGGCTGGCGCTGTTTGCCTTCAGGTACGTCCATAACTTTCCAGGCCAAGCTGACATTCTAGATCTTCCCCATCATCGCCATGGCTTTCACCGCCCAGGGCCTCGTCACTGCGTCCTCGCGCATGTCGTACGCCTTCGCCCGTGACCACGGTCTTCCCTTCTCCCGCGTGTTCTCCATCATGAACCGCAACGGCGTGCCTATCCCCGCGGTCCTCCTCACCACCGGTCTCGTCATCATCTTTGGCTGCATCTACCTCGGGTCCAGCGCCGCGCTCAACGCCATCTTGTCGAGCTCTGTGGTGTTCTTGAACGTCTCGTACTCTATCCCTAGTGAGTTGGCCGGATCCGTCTCCGAACTAAGCTGACAAGTCACAGTTCTCCTCGTCCTCCTCCGTGGCCGAGCCATCCTCCGCCCTCCATCCCTCCCCGAGCCCACCTGGTCT
Source organism: Cryptococcus sp. DSM 104549 (assembly GCA_036427605.1). Classification (NCBI taxonomy): domain Eukaryota; kingdom Fungi; phylum Basidiomycota; class Tremellomycetes; order Tremellales; family Cryptococcaceae; genus Cryptococcus; species Cryptococcus jaspeensis. Next base: position 4,458,262 of record CP144044.1, on the reverse strand, counting down.
CTCGGTCCTATTCTCGGCCCTATCTGCAACTGCGTAAGTAGACCCAAGCGACGTGTGATCCCCGCTGACACCTCACAGATCGGGCTCGGTTTCACCATCCTCACCACTGTCTTCTTCCTCTTCCCTCCTGAGCTTCCCGTTGACGGCACCAACATGAACTACGCCGTGGTCGTGTTTGGCATCATCTGTATGTTGCCCATTTGTCTATCCAGTCTCCCGCTGACTCCCCACAGTCATTATCTCGGTCATCACCTGGATCATCGACGGCCGCAAAAACTTCATTGGGCCCCGAGACCTCGGTGCTCTCCTGGAGCTCGCCCGTTCTGAGGTTGACGCCACCAAGGTTAACGCGCACTACACCAACCAGGGTGTTGTGCTTGACAACGTGCGTCCGGGAGAGGCGCACGAGAAGGCTTCGACGGCGGCGTCGTCGTCTTGAGGCATTGTTGGGGTGTATAGAGAGGGTCAGAAGTATACAATACGACAGGGCTAGGTTCACGGGTATACAGTTATAAGTGTTCTCGCTCATGTTTCCGGATGCATCATGGTTGGATTTCATTCCGTGTGTAGTCAATCAGGCGTATACACTCGTCCATCGAACCTGGTGAGACACCGTCTAAATCAAGCGTCGTATGTATCTGGCAAGCGTCTGATGCTCACGGCAATAATTATCATACTGAAGCAAATACTACTGTAGAGAGCAGAATCCGCGAGCGCAATGCAGTATGTGAAGAGCCTGTAGGGGGGGGGACGGGGATAGGGACGAGGGACGATTACGTTCGCGGCGCTGTTGTACGACATGATGTATGATGGCTCATGGGAGGCATAGGAGGTATAGGAGAAAGACGCCACGACGTGCGCCAATGCAGTGCAGCACCGTGGGTTTCTCACTCAGCACTCAACCAGTCTAATGGAAAGAAAACCGAACTCAGAGCAACGACCTATGCCGGCGTGGCATGTGGGGGATTAGTTCAGTGGTAGAATATCGGATTCCAAATATCCACTATGAGTGTAGTTTGCTATCCGCAGGTCGTCTGTTCAAACCAGGCATTCCTCAGATGTTTTTGCACTTTTTGACATGCATGGTGTATTCCTGTGATGAGCACTACCTTATGCACATCGGGTCTGGGGTATTCCTGATGAAGACCAAAATCGGCTCAACGGGCGCCTGGCGACGGTTCAAAGATGACCGCGTTTACGCGTCGCAGTGTTCGGTTTTTGTGCTTCTTTTGCAGGTCGCCAGAGGCAGTGAAATTAGTCTTGTTCTGTACGATGTACTTATGCTGTGGTAGACATATCTTTCCCCGTGAGTTTGGCACGGCCGAGTTCAAACATGGAGCAGCGCTGCTGCTTAATACTCTAGCATGACAAGTGTTCCTATCACCGGAGCAGGTGTCCTACATACTTCTTGCCTAACGACGACCGTTTGAGACACTTGCGTGACTGAGGCGGGATGTCTTCTACTAACTTGGGATAGTGCTTGAAGAGATCACCACGCCAGCAGCGGTGCGAGTTTACACAGCTTATTAATGCATGGAGCCGAGGCTGCTGAAATGTTTCTGGATGGCACTACTCAGATCACATCAGACAAAGTGGAGACCAAAAACACCTCTGTCGGTCTCTGGGGCGGCCGTTAGGCGCGGCTGGCTTGTGTCGAGCCAGGGGTTCAGCTGCTTCAGCTTTGCTTGACCTCCACTCATCGCACCCTGAATCACCTCCATCAAGTCAATCCTTGTGATCAACTTTTGCCTCGATCTCTTACCCCAACCACTCCCAGCATGACCAACCCTCTCACCCCTTCGGGGGCTTCCACATCCTTCAAGCCCCCCTCCCAGATCCCTCAAGACATTGCGGCCATCATGGAAATGGTTGCCAACGACCAAGTCGTCGGCGCCCTCCCTCCCGTGTCAATGTCGGCGGCAGAGAAGCGCAAGCTCGTGGAGGAGAGCATGGGGTTGAAGGCGGAGAGTGACTCGGACTCTTCCAGCGAGTTCGAGTCTAGCAGCGAAGAAGAATCCGAAGAGGAGAAGCCAGAGGAGAAGCCGATGACCGCAGAGGATCACGCGGCGATGAAGGCCGAGCTTGACGCCTTCGTCGAGTCCGGCTCGGAGTCGGAGGACGAGGACTACTCCTTTCCCGGACTGGCAGAAATGGGGTATGAGTTTATGGAGGACGACGAGGAAGAGGCGGGTACGGGTGGGGGGCCGATCCAGTCTATCCACGAGGCCCCTCTGCCGCCCGTACAGCTGCCGCCCATGGAAAAGCTGCCAGAGGGCGAGGGGGTGTGTCTTGCCGGGGATGTTGTGAGCTGGATGAAGGAGAAAAAGGTGGAGGCGTGGGTTGAGAAGCAGGCGGCGTTGGCAGCTGTGAAGCAGGAGGCTGCGGACGAGGGCGAGAAGGAGGATGGGAAGGAGGAGGGCGAGAAGAAACAAGGGGAGGAAGAGGCCGGGGTGAAGGTCGAGCCGGTAGAGAAACCGGCTGAGCCACGGTTTGCATCGGCCGGCACAATAGTCGTCCGTGCAATGCAGTCGCGCCCTCAGGATGAAGGGTGGTTGGAGGAGGGCAGTATCTTGTGCTGGGAGGATGGCCGCGTCGTTGGAATTGTAAGTCCGCTAAACCACGGCCATGGCATCGACGGAGCTGACCCCTCGCACAGGTCCACGAAACGTTTGGCCCCCTCACATCCCCCTTCTACTCCATCCGTCTCCCGCCTCCCCCCTTCCCCTATCCAGCTCCCGACTCTCTTGCTGCCGGCACAAAACTTTTCTACCCCTCCAACACCTCCTACCGGTCGTTCGTCAACATGATGGCTGTCCGTGACCCGCGGTTCAAGGGCACCGACGCGTCGAACCTGTACGACGAGGAGGTCGCCGAGGACGAGATGGAGTGGTCGGACGACGAGGCAGAAGCAGCTGCCAAGCGCGCGCGAAAGGACAAGAAGGGGAAGGGGAAGGGGGCGAGGGCTAGCGCCGCGCCGGGGCACCCGTCATTGCCTGCGCGCCCCCACTTTGACTATCAGCCGGACGACGGGATGTCGGAGACGGGGAGCATGTACGGGGGAGACGAGAAGTGGGAGATGGGGTCGGACGCGGGGTCGACGATCAGCGGGAGGGGGAGACCGAAGCCGATGCCCTATGACATTGACGAGCCCGTGGAGACGCCCAATAACGTTGGGGCCGGGGGCGGAGGTGGCGGTAGAGGTCGAGGCGGAGGGCGAGGGCGGGGAGGGCAGGGGAGGGACCGTGGTAGGGGCAGGGATGGTGGTGGTGGACAGCGAGGGGGTCGGCAATCATTCCCCCTCCCATCCAACCCTAAGCTCCAGCAGCAGCAACAGCCGCCCCCTCAGCAGTGGCAGCAACCACAGCAGCAGCAGCAGCCTCAATTCGCCCCACAGTTCCCCTTCTACCCGCAGATGCCCTTCCAACCCCAATCCCAAGACTCGTACGAGCCCAATCGCCCTACTATGGGCATGCCCATGTTCCCGCAACAGCCTCAGGCGGGGTTCATGCCGCAACAGGGCGGTGTGCCGGCGATCAACCCCAGATTTGCCGCGCAGTACCAGATGATGATGGGGATGGCGCAGATGGCGCAGGGCGGGTATGGGCAGCAGGGGCAGGGCGGATATGGTCAACAGCAAGGGTACGGGCAGCAGGGGCAGGGATATGGTCAGCAGGGGCAGGGGTATGGCCAGCAGGGGCAAGGAGGGTATCAGGGGCAGGGGGGTTATCAACGGGGTGGGGATGACCAGCACGGCGGCCACAGCGAGTAGAGATGTATGCATATACTACCCAGATCTAATCGAGGCCCTTGCGGCTCAGCACCGCTCTGATCTCGCGGTGCTGCCCAAACCACGTTGCAAAGTCCGACTTGTCTAGCGGGATGCCCTGGTCCTTCATCTCCAAGAGGAAGTTGGCGAGGACGATGAGTGCGCCGTCTGTCGTCAGCCATGCTCAGTGTCGTGTACAACTCACATCTGTACAGATAGTTCATCGCTCTCGTGGTCTGAGCCTTGTGCTTGGCTGACCCGGGCTCTGCAGCGTCGACCTGGAGCTTGAAGCTGTGAGGCACAGGTTTAGCTGGGAACGTTGCTCGGTTGGTCACCAGTACCCACTCGTAAACGGCCTTGCGCAGATTCTGCACTCCCTCCATGACGTTGATGGCGCGGTCGGTGACACGTTTGGCCTCTGTATGTCAGCGGGGCTCAAAATTGTACAACTCACCTTTGCCATGGCTCATAACCGTCACCAGCTGCAGGATCGTCTTGTACTCGCCTGCTCGTCAGCCTGGTCTGGCGTAAGGCAAACTCACCATTGAGATAATGGGTGGCCTCGTGCACCTCTTCATCCCCTTCATCCTCATCCTCGTCTTCCGAGAGCACGGCGGAGCTCGTGTCGCGGACAGCGATAGTGGCGATCAAAGAGGCGACTGCCATTCCCGTAGTCGTTCGACCACGACCCATTTGACAGTTGAAGCTGTGGGATGTCAGCGGGAAAGTGTCATCTCTCACCGACGACTTACACTAGGTCCGTCTCCTCCTTCAAGCCTTGCGCGACGCGATCCACCAGCACTTGCAAGGTAGCCGGGAGCGGCGCTTGCTCGTCCGTCTGTTCCATCGTCAGCGCTGCCGCGGCATCTCACTGGGATACTCACAATAGCAACCCGCATATAGTCTACCTTGTACCCCTCGGCAATGGCACTTTCGTACATCTCCCTAGGGGTCATCACCGCACTCTCCTCGAGCGTCTCCCAAATGGGGATGATCTCATAATGCCCGGGCTTGGTTTCAACCTCGTCGTGCAGTAAGAGACGGCCTTGGCCCGCGCGAAGTTCCCGGAGGACATCCTGCTTCATGGCAACTTCCATGCGCTCAACGACAGCAGCTGTGACTCCGGTCGTCCTATGGTGGGTCAGCGGTGCGTTGTCGCAAAGTTGCAGCGGACTCACTCGACGTTGGTGAGAGGTTTGTCAACTAGACGCAAGACGTGTGGCCGAGCGTTGACGTACTGCGATGGGTCAGCTCGGAAGCCTTACAGACGAAGCGGAACTCACGAGAACCGGCTCCTCGCGCAGAGATGTCCACAGCACTTTTCTAGAGCCACCAGGTCCAGCGTTCATCTTTTCGAGTGCGTTGCGCAACCTGCAAGAAAGTCAATGACGATCATCCACCGACGTAGAGATGAACGTACCCAGAAGTAGATGGCATCCTACGCGGCGTCAGCTGGAGGCCTTCAATTGTGGAAGAGTCGCAAGGAAGCTCACCCGGTACCATACACGAATCGCTCCTCCCCAGGTGCTTCTTCCCCACCCAAATCACACACCAGCGGCAGCTTCCGGTAGTTGGCAGCACCATCCACTCGCCTGGTCACGGGTCAGCAATGACCACGCAGTGGAGGACACTTCGACTCACTCTGGCAGACTCTGCTTTTGCAAGCCCGAGAAGAAGTCGGATTTGAGAATCTGCGAGATGTCAGCTCAGCCAGACGTTGCCGCATGCGAGACTCACCGTCTGCGCAGAGAGGATAGCTCCCGACCGCGACGCAACCACCTGCGTGACTTCATCCGGCAGCTACGCGACGTCAGCTACGCCCTGCGCTCGCACCAACGAGACTCACAGCCATCCCATCAGCCGGCTCCATCCGCTCAATCGGCGCCAACCCTTGCAAACCACCTTCCTCCAGCTCCTTCTCGAGCGTCTTGAACACTGGCCGGTGCTTCACAAACGACTCGAACGAGAACGGCTCTTCCTCGTCTGGTGCCCTGTCTTCCAGGTAGGCCTGGAACAGCAAGAGGTGGAAGTATCGCTTGAGCAAGTGTACGCCTATATGTACTTTCGTCAGCCCATAGTGGCGCGAGCGATAGATGCAGACTCACCTCGCGAGGTAAGCTTGCGCTTCGCATCCGGGTCCGTCGCCTTGAGCGCCTGCACTCGCAAATCCTCAATCGCCTCGCGGATGTTGAACTGCGCAGCAGTCGCGTCGATCGCCTCGTCCACAGCCTTGCCCTCACGTCAGCTCTGTCCGTGTCATCCCGTAGTTGCGACTCACCTGCTTCACGCCGACACCGTTCTTGATCACCCGCAAGCAAGAATTAATGATCTGCCAGCTCGTCCTCGGCGCCGCTGCGCCCCCGCCCACGGCGGTCATCTTCCTCCCCAACGGCGGGCGACTTTGGCTCTTGGACGGTGTCCGCGGGGTGTTCGACCTAGCGCTCTGACCGTACTTGATCCACCGCTGGATGAGCACGAGGATGACGGCAGTGTTGCTGGACCGGCCTCTGCCGAGCTGGTCGTTCAGGATGATTGCGGACGAGTTGAGGTTGGTGCGCATGCACAGCTCGAGGAGCTCGGTCATGTCGTGGAACTAGCAGGACCATCATCAGTCAGCGCCGCACCACCCCGAGTTGATGCACACGCACATCGGGAGACGATTCCGAGGTTATCGGGATCCGCACAAACTCCAGATACACATCCGTTGACGCCGCCGCCGCATCATCCATCACCTCCCTCAACGACGCCACGTCCCTCTTATCCGCACTCTCCCACACGGGCACGACCTCCCCCGCCGACGTCTCGGTGTGCAGCAGCACTCGCCCTTGGAACTGCTCGATCTCGCTGATCACATCGCTCTTGAGGCGCTGCTCGAGCATCTCCAGGCGGGAGGATGATACTCCGCTGTAGTCGCGCATGTTACGCAGCGCAGTCCCATCCCGTCGAAGACAGTACGGCGAACCTACATACCCGTCAGCCACCGCTCCCGCTTGCTTCCGCTAGCTCCACAACCCACCGTTGATCATAACCAGCGGCTCCTCCCGGAGGCACACCCAGATGACGCTGCTGATTTTGGGGAACTTTTCGTGTACGGTGGCGAGTATCGTCGAAACGGCGTCCTGGGTAGGCTGGCCGGTGGCGTAGATGGGTGTACCGGGGATCTGGCGGAAACCGATGGCGCCGCGGACACCCTCGTTCGATGAGGCGGTGTTGGAAAGCCACAGGTCGGATTTCTGCGGGATGTCAGCCCACCTCGCACACACTCGCCATGGCTAGACGCACCAGCAAAGTCCTGCACAAGCCGTCAGATTCCTCCCACCTCGACCGCAAGGAGACAAACTCACGAAGCCCTCAACATAATCCCATTCCTATTCGTCACGACGTGCTCCGCCCATTCGTCACCCAGCACCTTCCCGCCCTGCAGATCCACATCGTGGTGGCCCTCGCGCTTGTCGTCCAGCTCGGACGAGCGCGAGATGATGCTGAGGTCTTGTACTGGGGAGAACGCGAAGAGGCGGTTACCCCCGCTTCGACGGAGGACTTTGATCTGGCTGCAGGAGGGACTTGTGTCAGCTGCGACGTCCTCTGATAAGCAATAAGTTCAACGCCAAACTCACTTCCAGATCTCGGGACGACTCTGCCGGAGATTGGAGATCAGCAATCCAATGACAACATTGAAGAAAGACACACAGACGCACCTTCAAGAAGCTCGAGAACGACTTGCCAGTCGTCCCCGCATCCTCCTCCTCCACATACGCCGCAAACACTATAAGATCATAGTATTGCTCCAGCTACCCGTCATCTCGTCAGCTCCGCTTTTCTTCCCAGAGTGGATGGAAACTCACCGATCTCAGCGCCTTCTCAAGGTGGGTCTGCCGCTTCTTATCCTCCATCGCTGATACGCTGTATTTGATCCGCTGCTCAATCACGTTCTCCCGAAGGTTGATCACCGCGTCGCCTGCGTCGCCACTCGTCAGCTATCCGCGAGCACACGTTCGTCCACAACCGGTAGAGCTCACAGGAATCAATCACCGCATCCACAAGATGCTTCATCTGCTTCCCGTGGTCCAAGATCGACATCAAGGAGAGCACGATCTGGTAGCTGCCCATGTATGCTTTACGGAGCTGCTCGAGGAGTACCGGCTGGGTGGTAAGTAGGTCGATGGCGGTGTGCGGGTGTTTTGACGGGAGGTCTACAGTGGGCGTATGGTTAGTTATGTGTGGTGAGGATGTGTGTTTGGGGGAGTCACTCACTTCGGTTGAGGACGCGGGTGACTTTCAGCAGACTCTTGTTGAGTTGCTGCTGCAGGGAGGCTTGTTCCATGAACTGTGCTGCCTGGGGCATCGTCGAGGGCTGTACGTACTATGGTCAGCTTTGTCAATCTGACTGGGGATGTATGCGCACAGTAGAGAACCCAGAGGACGTGGCGGAGGAGAACGGGTCGTCCAGCCCCGCCAGGAGAAGCTGCTTCCTCCGCACCAGCATCGCCGCGCACATGGCAAAGGTAGCTGCGGACTGTCAGCATAGCCCGACGTTACTATCCAGGCGACTCACTTCGTACCACGCCCATACCGCAGTTGAACACCAACGCCGTGGTTGACGGATCCGCGTTCCTCAGCACCGAGACGTACGCGTCGAGATAATTGTCCTAGTGCATCACGTCAGGTCTGCCCAGCCACCGTCAAACACAACTCACCTCAATAGGAGTATCTGGCGCAATGGGGATTCGCCAATAATCAACCCTCCACCCTTGCCTCTTCATCTCCTCCCACACCTCCCTAGGCGTCTGTATACTCTCCTCATCCACGCTCACCCACGTGGGGATGATCGTCCCGCCCGAAATCTCATCGTGCGTGAGGATCATACCGCCGTACTTGCGCGCTTCGTCGAGGATGTCGAGCTTGAGGCGGCGCTCGATGTCTTCGAGGTTGGATGCGCGGTCGGAGAGGGCGAGTGTTTGGTAGGGGGTGGAAGCGTCGCGTAAGACATATGGGCGGCCGTTGCTACGGGGGGTCAGTGGGGTCTACCAGCGTTCGGCTACGTGCTTACCAGTACACTGCACGGGATGTCAGCTCAGCCACACCTACACATCAAGGCCACTCACCAAGTGTCTCCTCCCGCGTACTGAACCAAACCGCCTGGCCCTGCCCGTCGCTCGCCCCATCCACATCCAGTGCCAGCGCCGAGCCCTCCCCTTGGGACGCCCGCCGCTTGTGCTCGTCCACTTGTGGGAGCTGAGGCGGCGTTCCCACGGGGATGGACGGCCTGCGGGGGTTGGGCTTGCGCAGGCGAGCGGGCTGGCAGCCGAGCATCGTGAGAATTGATTTAAGGCCTGCGGATGTGGGTTGTGCCACCTATAGGCCGAGTCAGTAGTGCTTTGCGTATCTGACCAAGGGACTCACGCCAAAGACGTTCAGAGTCTCCTCGTCTGGGGCGCGGAAGTTGGGGGCGCCTTGGATGTTGAGCTCGAGGTCCATAGCCCTGCCCGTCGGGTAGTGGTCTACATCAATATCAGTTATTGTCTCGGGTGCATCCTTCGGCCGGTGGTTGAGCCCTTGCTGACCTGTCTTCAAGATATACCTACCCGGGATGTCAGTCGCGTCCTGGCGAGCTCCGCACCCGACTCACCCTCTGCCGAGTACTCCACCAGACCGCCTCTTGACGACCCCGTCAACCTCCTTCTTCAGCTTATCCTGCAGCCCCAGCACCTTGCCTCGGGTTTTCTGGGCACCACCGGTACCGCCGCCGACATTGCCTCCGTTAAGTCGAAGCCCGGTCAGAGCGGAATTCGCCCGGCCCGCGGTGGTATCTGACCCAGTACCAGAGACGCTTCTTGCGTGCTGACGCGGATGAGGCATGCTGGGGGTAGAGAGAGGGGAGGGGCGGACGGGGAGGTGAGGTTGTTGTGCTTGTGGTGGTGATTTGGGTGTGGCTGTTGTCATTCCAGTGGTGTTGACAGGCGGGGCAGATGTTGGGCGGGGGTGGTCGTCGATGTCTTGCGATTTTGTTTGTGGCAGGGGCATGGTGTATAAGTAGCCTGCCACTAGTGCAGGCGGGACTTCCGTGGTGGTCGGGCTGCGGAGATTGATAGAAGACTACTTGCGATAAAGGTTATTGGGAAGAGCAGCCGGGCAAGATGGAACGTTGCTGGTCGCCGACTCTGTTTTCGCTGATTCTTCTGAATGGAAGCGCGGCGGGGCACCACATGTCATTTTATTAGCGAGGCAGCTGGCGGGGCTTGTGTCGAGCCAGAGCGAGGCAGTAATCAAGCCACCACCGCCTGACACCACGGCCTCATGCATACACGCAAACAGGCCTCGTGCAAGCATAGCAGCCGTCACCGTGTGGATCATGGGTGCATAACTGTGCGTATGTGTCCCTATGCAGTGGCGAGTGATTACAAGGTACGGAGCGGGAGTCAGGCGGGGCAACTTAAGAATGGTAAGCGCCACCGCCACGCGTCTTCGTTCGCTCTTCTTCGTGGCGTGGGCGCGAGACCGCTACGATGATGAATGGGGGTCTGCGGGATGAGAAGGATGAAGGCGATGCTCCGCTGGTGATGTGACTGCTCCCAGGGGATACACATCGAAGCAGGAGGGTATCGCCGTATCGGAATCTATGAATTTGATTGAAGTTCGCTCTGCTGTGCGTAGGTGAGACCGACCATCACCCCCTGGTGGGCGCACAGGTGTGGTGTGTGCGACGGGCTCTCATTGCCGGCATGGACCCATGATATTGCGATACCATCATATTACAGTTGATACACTACCTGTAGCGCAATGCCAATGACGCATGCGATTATACAGCCATCGCTCTCTTGTTGGACATCTGAGCCCGCTCGGTGCCTTCTTCACCAGCCCCACTCCCACTCATGTACCCGTCAACACGCACAACGCTCCCCACTTCCTTCCGAAATCCCAGCATCTTGCGCACCAAACCAAGCTCCCGCGCCAGCCTTTCATCCCCCCTCTTCCCATCCTCCACCGTCTCCGATCCCTCGAAGTCTATGAGAGCCCACCTCCCGTCCGGCCGCCGCAGGAAATGTCGTCTCTCAACGTCGTTATGGAGGACACGCACGGCGTGCAGGCTGTGGTACCGATCGATGATTGCGAGCCTGTCGGGAGCACTTGTCAGCACGCAATAGATGCACATGTCACAAAGTACGCACTTGTCAGCCATCGGCAGCTTCCGGAGCCCATCCTTTCCAACCGCTGCTTCTCCCACATTCTCCAAGACCAAAAAGTGAGTCTCGCTCGACTCCTCGTACATCCTCTCTGCGTCCATATACCCCGCGAACACCCCGTGCACCGTAGGTACTGCCTCGCCTTGCAGCTTACGCAGCGGCCCGGCGTACATTTCCGCTTCCTTGGCGCAAGCGGCGCGTGCGGCGGCTGGGCTTCCGTACATGCGGTTAGAGGAGCTGCCATCGAAGGTCATGGGAAGGACGATCTTGACGGTTACGTCCATGGAGCGTACGCCCGGCCCGTCGAGCCACCCTCTATAAGCATCGCCCAAGCGCCCAGATGAGAGGTATTGGTCGAGGGTGAGGCGAATGTCCATCGTAGGGTGGGGATAGGAAGGGCAAGGGGTGTTGTAGGCCGTGGGAGACGTCGGAAAGAGAGAGCGAGAGACGTAGCCTCGGAAATCAGTGACCTCGAGGTTTCCAGACCAAAAGGTGTGTAAGGCACCGATGTTGGGGTGACCGACGAGTTCCACCTTGAGACAGGAAGCAGTGCACTAGGGTCGAGACGAGGGTCAGCCACCGTGCAGATTGATTCTTGCTGGATCGACTCACGTCGGGCGGTACAGACATAGAGAGTGGGAACGAGTCCATCTCCTCCCGCCCACGCTTCCTCCCGCGTGGGCCCTGTCCGCCTTGATCCCCGTCTGAATCCGCCACGTCATTTCCACTTTGTCCATCCCCCCTCCGCTCACCAACATCGGAGAACGAGGTAGATGAGCCAGAGAATGCGCGATCTGGCTGATGAGGGGGTATAGAGGGGAAGCGGCGGAAAGGTGGGTCGGCTCGCACGTCTTTGAGTACCATGGAGCCCACCAGTTGCCACGGCGTGAGTTGGCCGGTTGCCAAGTCTCCGGAGGCGCCCCGGCGAGGTACTGGGTCGCCCAGGCGAAGTAGTTGTGGGTTGTGGGGGTCAACCTCAACGGCCATCCAAGTTTCGTAGGAGGTGAGGGCGATCATGTCGGTCTGGTAGAGTTGGAGGGATTCGTACAACTGTATTATGGCCACGTTTGTCAGACGGGCTGTAATGCTGTTGTGAAGGCTACAGGGGATATAGACGGCTCACCTGAGCGATTCCATTGCCCCAGTGCTGATACCCCCGCTTGACTCGCCCATCTTCATCCACGACCCTGAGCACGTCATGCTCCTGGCCGTCCGCGCCGATCTCTGGCGTCATTATCAACAGTATCCCACCGTCACCTTTGCACAACCGCAAGAGCTGCTGGACCCTCCCCTCCGTCGACCCCCGTGTGCCTGCCTCTTTTCCCTCTTCCTCTTCTTCCTCTTCTTCCTCTTCTTCCTCTTCTTCCTCTTCTTCCTCCTCCGCGATGTCGCTGTCGGCGAACACAGATAGACACTTCAGCTCGACGAGTGCGCGAGTCAGGCGGTGCTTGTCTGCTGGCGCGAATCGCCAGTCACTACTGCCACTCTTCGATGATCCACATTCGATCCATTGACCATGGTACGCCGACGAGAATACCCCTTTCACCGCTTGCTCCACTGGGTAGAAGAAAGTAATGGCCATACGCGTGGAGAGCATGCGCTCGTCGGCGGCCACGTGCTCGGCGACGACAGCGTTGGTGAGCTCCATACCGTTGATGGTCGGCGTGACAAGTGCGGTGGTATCGCATTTGTCCATGAAAGCTCGCCCAAGGCGCTTGTTGAGGGTGTCGTCATAATAGAGGCGAATGCCCTTCTTGGGGGCATTCTCGAATGCCTTCTTGGTGGCCGCCGTAGGTGCTCGGGTAGTGCGAGAGGAGGTGTCCTGGACGATTGGAGCACACGTTGCCGTGGCGAACCACTCAGACAAGGTCGATCCAGCCGACATTGGAGATGTCGATTTCGATTTGGCGGGGGTAGAGGGCGGGAAGGGGTGTAGCCAGGAGGGGGCAGGACGGCGGTGCGGAGGACGTGAAGACGGCGCAGCGGAGATGTCTAACTGACGCAAGTCAGCACCCAGAGCGTCACGAGCATCGAGACCAGGCTCAAAGATTCCCACTCACAGTTTCGAGCGGAAGGTTGATTGCCCCCTGTGAAAAGTGAGGTGGAGCGAAGGGGAGGGGGTATGTTATTGTGGGGGAAAAGAGGAGAATCATGAAATGTTGGCCTGACCGGACCGCTCGACGGGCGACGACCGGCGATGGGGCGGAGACCTACGGATCTCCGTTTCTTGCGAGATCTCACGGAAACAGCAGGCTATCTATGTATTATGCCATGCCTATAGATGTGGATGCCTCCTCTACATATGATCCATCTCTTCTGCCTCGCATACTATCTCCCCAGCCAACTCATCCAACACACCCGCGACCCCTTCCCTCCCGTCCGGCGACCGCAAAATGCTGTTCCAGCCAACAGGCAGCGACATACTTTCCCCTCATCAGACAAGTGAGGGCCACGCCTCCCGTCCCCCGTCAGTGCTGACCCGTTCCAGTGTCCAAGCCCTCCAGAGCTCAGTGGGGCACTCTCACCACTCAAAACGCCGCTCCCCCGTTCCATATCGACTTCTCCCCAGACGGCGACACCTTCCTCGAGACGAACGATGGTCATTCCTTCCGCGTCAAGTTCGCCGACCTCGCGCTCATCTCGTCCTACTTTGCCCAGTTCGAGCCGGACCCATCTCCTACCACCCTCCCGCGCCTTTCTCTCGTCCACGCAACATGGGGTGGTCTGTGGCTCGTCCTGGTCACCTACCAGCACCCTGCGCCCTCGCCGTCTCTCATCCCCGAAGCCGTCGGCGAGTGTTTCCGCGACGCCCTCCAAGTCGCCAACCACTACGCCTTCGCCGACTTTTACCAAAAGTTCCGGTCCCACTTCACCGACGCCGGGCCGTACATGCAGTACGCCATTGCCGTAATGGCCGGCGACCAGCTTCGCCTCAAAGCCATCTCGCACGAGACCCTCCGCGTGCCGATCGAGACCATCCCGCCTGCGGTGCATGACCTCCTCCTCCAGCATGGCGGCATACACTGGACCAAGCTCCTCAATCTGCACCAAACCTGGTCTGCCGCTTACGACCGGCTTCTACACAACCTCTCTGGCGACCTGCAGGTCAACATCCGGTTGGACGGGTTCGGCGAGCGGTGCAAGCGCCGCTTCTCGCGCGGGTGCGATGGTCTCCGGCTCGCGCAGGGGCGGTTCCCGGTACTGAGGAAGATTGCAGCCAAGGCGGTGTATGAGGTGTGCGTGGCGAATGGGCTGAGGGCGATGTGTCCAGCGGTGGAGGATGCGATTCATGAGGCGGTGGGGTGCGAGACGTGTGCGCATAGACTGATCAATGCGTATGACGCGGGGATCAGGAGGGTGTTTCATGGGGTACCCGATACGGTGTGAGTGGGCGGAGTCAGTGGGGTGGGAGGGGCTGGGGAGGGGTAGAGGGGGGCATGTGAGAGGGGTGTTCGTTAGAGTGTATAATATCTGTGTGTAGATCTGTAGCGCCATGTGAAACCATCATGTCATCAGCCGTGATCTATTTTGTCGCGTCGACCAAATGTACTCTTTCTCCATTTCGCCTCACCACTTGCTAGTTGCTTTCGACCAGCACTACCATGGATCCTTCAAAGACCGAGCGACACCCAGGTAAACCATCCAGCCCATCTCTCTGCACTCATGCTGACTGGGACAACTTGCCAGGTGACAAATCAGCGATGAACCCAGCCGCCCCGCCGTTCGTCTACACCCCGCCCGTCAGCCGCACCAGCAGCACCTTCGACACCTCCCGCGATACCCAGCCTCAGCCCACTTCATGTAGCGCGGGCTCCAAGCAACGTTTACCGTCTCTGAAGATACACCCACGTCACCCCCCTACACCTACCAGCGACACTTTCGTCATCACCATCGACGGCTTCGGCTTCTACACCTCGTACGACTTTCTCGCGCAACATTTTGGGTTCTTCTCCGACATCCAGTCGTTCTGGTTCAAGCCGACAGAGGAGGAGGAGCTTTTGAGCAGCAGCATTAGTGGACTGGAGGGGAGTGAGACTCGAACAGAGATATACTCTCTCCCGTCTGCGCGCTCATCAGGCCTAGACCTCCTCTTGCGATTCCTACGCGACCCCCAGACCGAGCTCGCTCGTCTCACCGACCCATCCCTCGCACCCATCGCTGACGCCTTCACCTCCGCCCTGATCATAGCCGACGCCTACTCATGCCCTACCTTCACCTCCCTCTTCCTCCTGTCCCCCTCCTTCCCCAGCGACCCCTTTCTCCAGTATGCACTCGCCGCGCTACACTCCGACGAGCCCGCCGCCCGGCGCACTTCCTCCCTCACCCTACCCTATCCACTCACCCGACTCCAGCCGGCCTTGCGTGACATCCTCAGCGCACACGCGCCAGCATACTTCAACAGGCTGGACGCGCTGCACGCGCGCAAAGCTGTTGTGCAGGACAACCTCTACGACGCGTGGGCGCGGACGTTCAGCATATGGAAAGACAGTCTGAGGATGTTCGCTTCCTCTTGCGAACCCGCATGGGGAACTGACGGGTGCGACGCCTACCACAAATTCGGGGGCGGCGAGATGCTCCTCACTGCTCGACCCGGCACCATCCTTATCGATCTCGACCACGCGCCGATCAACTCCCAAACAGTGACCCGTCCAGGGTTCGGGCGGATGCGGCGCGAAGCAGCGAGGGTGGGGATGGAGGCGCTCAAAGCCGGGCTGGATGATTTTTGGGCGTGGGAGAGGGTTGAGAGGGCTTTGGAGGGGGTGACAGAATGTGGGAGGTGTAAGGGGCGGTTGAAGGGGGTGTTTGCGGCGGCTTGGGGGCTGTATCGGGGGCAGTGGAGGCCGAGGGGGATAGAGGAGATTGGTGGTGGGAGGTAGTGTATACGTTATGAAAGAGGCTGTTGAAGTGCATGTGTGGTGTCTAGCGATACGTACTGTGCTATACGAACACAGCAGCAAGATGTCTGGGCGCAGTATCATCGCTCACTACTCTGGTGGTTGAACGAAAACGAAGCCAAATTCGTCGTCGCCCGACGAGATTCTAGATTCTCAGGTGTGTGGTGGCCAGAACATCGTGGGAAAGCATCCCACGTGGCAAGCGTCACCGTTCCGACAGTCCCGACAAGACAACCCGTCAAGTGCTTCTCGTCCTCCTCTTCTGTACGTCGCATTCACACGGAGCTGTCGTGAGCACTCTGCTCTACAGAGCCACATACCAATCGCAAGATGGCTCCCTTCGACCAAATCGCCTTCAACGAGATCGTCCTGGACACGCTGTCCATGTTGGACATCGTCCACAGACCACGGGGCGCCTCCGGCGCTCACCCGTGCCACTCCATCATCTACCCCGTCATCATGGACCCGTACTTGGTCGACTGCCCGACAGAAACATGCAAGTCGTGCGCGTTTCTCTGGGAAAGCGAGCAGTGCAAGGCGGAAGTGGGGAAGATGGACGATCTCATTGTGCGGCGGAGCAATGTGGCGGCTCATGTCCTGTCCGGTACGTGGGATTACTTTGTTTCCTAAAACCAAAGCTCGTGCTGATAGACCTGGCCACCAATGTAGACATTTGGCTGCAGTCGCCAAAAGGTAGGTCGAAGAAGAAGAAGAAGGGGAAGGAGAACCCATCGAACGCTGGGCTCGTTCCTCCCCTTCTGCCATCAGAGACCGCAGCGCCAGCAGCAAGCGAGGCTGCTTCGGCTTCCACTGCCGCCGTCCCCAATCCCCCCACGGCTTCTATCTCTGTGGACCCTCCTGCAGCTCCCGACGCTTCTACTCCCGTACTCACCGCCTCTACTCCTGCACCCAGCGCATCCACCGCCGCACCCGCCACGTCTACTACCCCCGCACCCGTCACATCTACCTCTGGGCCCACAGATTCTGCACTCACAGACTCTGCGCCCACAAAATCTGCACCCGCAGACTCTGCAGCCCTGTCTGCAGCCCCGTCTGTCGCCCCTTCACAACCCGCTGGCCCCACTTCTCCTCCCGACGCCGCGTCAAAACCAGAAAGCTCTGTCGGCCCCGTGCGCTTGTACCCCTTCGAGGCTAAAGACTTCTTTCACCTCGTGGCGTCGGACGGTGGCGGATTCTACGTCACCCGCGGGTTCTTGCTCCGGCACTTTGCCTTCTTTGCCGACTTTGAGTCGTTCCCCTCCGAAACGGAAGAGAACGGCGCTGCAAAGGACGAGGAGAAGGTGGAGACACGTGAGCTACCTGCAGCTTCATCTGCGGGCCTCCACCTCCTCTTGTCCACCCTCGAGGCCTCGCACAGCAGCCTGCCCGCCCCTGCCACCCGTGGCGTGCTCCCCCTCGGGTTCACTACCACCTGGACCCATTCCCTCATCCTCACGCGTCTGCCGGACGCACTCCGCATCGCCGACGCGTACGACGTTCCCGCCTTTGCGCCCGTCATCGCCACCACCCTCCCCTCCTCGCCGTGGTACCGCTTCCTTGTAGCCGCGCTGGTCTCAGACGAAGCCGCTGCGAAGAAAGCGTCCACCGAGACCCTCCCGCTGCACATCAGCTCTATCCCACCAGAAGTCACGTCGCTCCTGATGGTGCACGCGAACTCGTACCTCGTGCGCCTGCGCGAGTTGCACATGGCGAAGAAGAAGAGCTATGCGGGGCTGAGGGCGGGCTGGGCCCACGCTTTCCCGTTCCACGACAAGAATGAGGGGTTCGGGAAGCATTGTGGGGGGCGCAACCATTTGGCACATATTGGGAAGTGCTTGTCAAACAGCCAGTATGATGGGAACTTTTCAGATTTCCGGAAGGCGTCAGCAAAGGTGGCGTTTGAGGCGCTGAAGGAGTCTGAGAAGGATGGGACCAGCAAGTCGGACGACGAGCAATGGAGGGCGATCGCGAAGGCGCTGAGTAGCGACATCAGATGTTATGTCTGCGCGGTGAGGATGAAGAAGACCTTCCAGGTGGTATGGAGGAATTGGGCGACAGAGTGGAGGCCAAAAAGCATCTGATGTAAGTGACCCAGTCATATCTCAATGATGTGGAGGCTGGAGCTGACGGGGCGGGCACTGAGTAGACAGGAGGGATCAGGATTGTACTAGGAGGAGGCGCTGCCAGGATGTTGTATACAACTTGGATCATCCAATATGTACCAATAGACCATGTGCTTGTACTGTACATACCTTCCGCCGTGTGACTACCTGTCTCATATAGAGAATGACCCAGCCTAACACAATGCTGACGGACCAGCAGTGATTATCGCCATGATGACCATTTGACGCGTCATCAGGCGGTCCGAGCGTAGCGCGGGAGTGCAGTTGGATCTATCTGCGCACCTATCTCGCACGGCTTGCTTCAGCAAGTTGGTTCTTCACTTTCATCTTGAACACTCGTCCTATAGAGAAGAGCTGCCAACATACTCCAAGCCAACATCTGTCCCGAATCACAGCGGCTTCTTGCCTCCGGACCTCACTACCCCAGCGACTGTCCCGTTCGACACGCGACGACTCGGCGTACCCCAGCTACACTATACGACACGGGCATCGATTGAGAATACTCTCGCGCCCCTTGAACATCACCCGGAGAGGAGGCAGTGGGAGTATACGTCTGACGAAAGGGAACGCGAGGGCATGATGGAGGAGTTTGTGGTGGATTTGAGTAAGTTCGTGGGGGACTTTTGAGGGAGTGGCTGTATGGGGTGTGCTGATGGTTTTTGTCTTTGACACAGCGGGTGCACCCTCCCCGAGAACATCACCCGTCATCATTGACGACGATACATTACCAGACATCCACGACGACATCTCGTCCGGCGGCAAGAGCCCCACGCCTGCACTCAGCGACGGCGCCCCTCTCTCCATCGACGAAAAGTTCCCCCACACCCCAGACAACAACATCCTCGTCATCACCCAAGACGGCATCGGCTTCTACGCCCCAGCGCGCGTGCTCCAGCTCATCGGCTACCTCACGGACGCGTGCTCCTTCCTCAATTTCAAGTCTGTGGAACAGCTGGGCGCACAGCCAGACGGCAGACAGCGTGGGATCCAGCTCCCGTGCACCCGGCACCGATCCCGCGGGCTGAGGTTCGTCCTCTGGTACCTGTTCACCCGGACGACTCCCCCTTGCCCGTGGGAATGTCCGGTATACGGGTGGAGCGGGATGGCAGCGGCGGTCGGGCACCTGCGCGAGCTGCAGCATGCTGTCGAGGTCGCCGACGGTCTCATGGTCCGCTCCATGGATTCTTTACTGGACTTTCTTCAACGCCCGTCCTTCTCGTGGGATTTCGAGAACAACGTCTTCGCGGAGTACGCTTTCGCCGCGTGGGTGAACGACCACTACGCTGTCCAGGACCTGCCCAGAAAGAGCATGGACTATTGCATCGATGACGTCCCTCCCGAATACCTCGACTTGTTCAGCTTCCGCCCCTCCCGCTCCTACACCTTCCGATACTTTGAGACCCTCAAAGAGCAGCACGCTGCAAAGCGGGCAGCTCACTGTCGTCTCTACGACCTGTGGTCCGACGGCGATATCCTCCCCATCCCGACCTTCACCGTCCCATACGCGCCGCGCCAGAGGGTCCGGGGTGAGCCGTGCGCGATGTGTGGCGATATGGGCAAAAGGCTGCAGACATGGAGGGAGGTGGCGTCGCACACGGCGTTCCAGATGGTCCACCGGACGGCCGATGGACCGGGAGCGTTATTTGGGATCAAGGAGGCGATCGTCAGTCTGGTCAGCTGTCGCGAGTGTGGCGACATGCTCGCGCATGCTTTTGAAAAGGTGTGGCAGGATGATTACGATGCTAGGGAATCGAGTACGAACCGTGAGTATCATGGTCCGGAGGTTTGTCAAACAGATTGCTGATGGTGTCATCTTTTGGCAGGCTCGAAGCCAAATTCTTAGCCTGGCGTGCGATGACCAGCGGTGGCGGAGGGGTGTGTGCGCGACGGGTGTCTTGAGGAGTGAAGAGAACGACAATTGTTTATGCCACCACACTAGTCTCTTGTTTCAGTCCCATGCAGTGTCTTGAGCACGCTGCAAGCCCAACTCCAGTCCTCTCCGTCTTGTCATTTGGGCGATGCAGAAGCATAACGACATGCCATGCATTGCAATACAACAAAGTGCCCATCCTCAACACCAATCGCTGCCCTAGTCTTCCGCCTCCGTCGATACAAGCCTGGCGGTATCATCAGCATCGCTCTCCAGACTGTCTTTGGCACAACTCACATCAGTTCAGAGAACTTCTTCCACCGCTTCTTCTCCAACACCAGCATCCTTGCCAGCTTCACCCAGCTCCCAATCGTCAGATCCTTCATCCTGTACGGCGTGATCTTCTTCAACGCCTTGTGGAACTTCTCCTTCCGCTTCGCCACCTGCTTTCGCTCTGTCTTGTCATCCGGCGGTGACGGCGCAAAGATGCTGGGGTCATACCCCGGCAAGAGATGAAGTGGCACGGGCAAGGGCTGGGGCTTGGGGTCGGTCGCGTTCGGCGAAGGCGGCGGCAGCAAATGCCGAACCTTGAACGTCGTGTACTCGACTTCCCACTCGGGCCGCTTCCCCTGCTTGTCCACCTTGGGCAAGTAGAACTGGGTGTACCCAAGCGGGGACAGCGCGCGGTTAGTGCGTGAGGGCGAGTGTTTGGAGAAGTGACGCGGCTTGCGCGGGAAGGTGCAGTGCGGCTTGTCCTCGTTCTCGGGGAGGGAGCAGTCGTCTTTGGGCTTGTCGTGGCGATGCCCGCCTCGACGCTTCTTGGCGATCTCGATGTCGCCCGCCTCGCGCGGGTCTTGGTAAGACCCAGCGACTGAGCCCCAGTCTTCCGTGTCCAGCTCGTCCTCCTCCAGATCATCGTCCTCGTCGTCTGCAGACGACTCCCCGCCCCGGTAGAAAACATCCTCCTGAAGGTTGTCGTCCACCCCCGTGACGTTGTACCTGTTCATGCGCAATCAGCCCTGCCCACCCAAAGCAACATAGACAAACTCACGTGAACACCCTGATGCCCGGGAAGTACGTCGGAATCACACTCGGCGCCACATTCATCACCGCATAATCCTTCATCCTCAGCACCCTCGGCCCCGGCATCTCCCCGAAATCCTTCTTCAACTCCTCCTCGAGGCTTTGCGCGCCGGAGCGGCCCGCAACGCGGTACCGCCCAGAGTTGGCGAGATGCGGGCCGTGCCGCAGCGAATCCTCAGCAGGGAGGGCGTCGGGGAAGGGAGAGGAGGTGACGGTGATGTTGGAGGCGATGCGGGGGTCGGTGGTCGCTTCGAGCTCGTCGACGTCGATGAAGAAAAAGTGGTCGATGTTCCTGCGGCCCCGTGTCAGCTGCCATAGAACGTGATTGGCTTCGAACATGCGTATAAGATAGCTCACATGTGTCCGAACAGGTGCCCGACGATGGTATCCTGATACCTCAACGCCAAATCACCGTATCGCAGGTCTATGCAAAGAAGACGCGTTAGCTACACCCAACCGTCACACGAGTAAAGACATGTGCTCACAGCAATTATCGTAGTAATGCCCCATGTGTGGCGGCACATGCCCCGTCATCCACACCTGCATCCCTCTTTGCCGGAAGTTGCTAAGCTGCACCTCGAGCCAGTCCATCTCTAGCGCGCCTGGGTCACCCGAATTATGCCCGCAGCCGTCTACCACTGTATAGTTCGTCGGTCTGTCAGTTTTGTAGCGCTTGACTTCAGATCGAAAAGAGATGGTCTCTTACGCGTATTGGAATCGTACCAAAAGAGAGTGTTGAGGGAGATGACCGCGAGCCGGTCGGGGATGACCTCTTGCGAAAAGTACGCGCCGCGCTCGAAGACGTGGGCGGCGTCAGACGGGATGAAGTGTTTCCAGATACTGTGAATCACATGTCAGCTCTATCATACTTGCTTGCCACAACATGCAAGATGAAGGGAGCTCACAGTAAAAACTCCTCCGTGATCTTGCTGGGTCCAGCAGCGAGTACGTTGTGCGGGTAGATGTCATTGTTACCGATACTCGGTACGATGGGGATGTCCCGCCCAAAGGTCTCCGTCATTTTGTCTACCATTAACCGGTTGAGGGAGAAAATCTCTTTCGGGGTACGAGGTAGACTACGGTCGATATCGTGTCTGAATGCCGGATGTCAGTTATCTGCGAATTCCTAAATTACGAGCAGACATACCGCGCGTTATCGCCTGTCCACACCACAAAATCAATCTCGTCCGCCCATTCCTGCTTCAGCCAGTCAAACGTAATATTGACAAGTGACATGGGCGTGTCACAGTCTCTGTTTGTCAATGATCGTAAGCTCGACCCATGTGCGTGCTGTTGAGCGTGCCAGGAAAGACTTACGAGACTGCTGTACCCCATTTCCCTGCGAGATCTTTGTTCCCTTTGAACATCTCCGTACTCGCATCGTCATCATCCGAGCCGTCCGAGTCATCTTCGTCCTCGTCCAAGTCGTCATCTTGCTCCTTCCCCTTCTTGCCCTTTCCGCCTTTCTTGCCCTTCTTGCCCTTCTTGCCCTTCTTCTTTGGTCGTTTATGGCACCCCGATTCGAACGTCGCGCCCGCCTTATAGTGAGGATCTGGGTGGATGTCGGTGATATGCAAGAACCGGCCTTTCAGAGCTGTACTGCCCATCAGCTCTCTGCCGA
Source organism: Cryptococcus sp. DSM 104549 (assembly GCA_036427605.1). Lineage (NCBI taxonomy): Eukaryota > Fungi > Basidiomycota > Tremellomycetes > Tremellales > Cryptococcaceae > Cryptococcus > Cryptococcus jaspeensis. Next base: position 4,435,720 of record CP144044.1, on the reverse strand, counting down.
GAGTACCCTCGAGATCACTTACGTCTCTTCTTGCTCCCCTTGCTCACGGGCGCGTCAGACGACCCCAAGTTCGATGGACCGCTGAGCGGAAGTTGCTCAGCCATAAGAGGAGAAGGCGCCGCGGTGGTTGATGTGATGGAGAGCGCCAGGCCTAAGAGGCCGACCAGGACGGTAGACCGCATGGCGTGGAGTTGCTTGTGCGGAGACAAAAAACGACCTCGTCAGATGGGTGTTGTAGATGTAGAGGTAAGAGATAGAAATGAAGATCAGTTCAGGGAGGGAGGATGTGAATCGCCCTGTCGATAGGCATGTGGTCGTGTGAACTACTGTTGAGAGGCGTTGAAGGGCCAGGCAAGAAGGTGTCAGCCAGTCAGTGCTCGCTGGTGGTGCTCACGAACGTGCAATGCAGAGTGAAGCTCAAAGTTCAAGCTGAGTGCGGGGTCCCCTTGCCGTTAGGCACGCGCAAATAAATGAGAGAGTAGGCACGCTAACCACGTCACTCGAATAGGCACGCCCAACCTCCACCTTCCCGTCCCGGTCATTAATTTTGCGTTGGAGTCTCTCCGCCGAAGCCGTTGAACGTACGCACACCCGCCCGCATCATCGACTGCCTATCCGCACCTCGCCAGCTCGCCATATCATACGCCAAGCCGCAACCCGCATCTCTTTCTTTTCTTTCATCCCATCGGTACGCTTGATTAACCCAAACCACAAACACCCTTCACCTGACCAGAACCACCGCCGAGAGGCCTGTTGCCCACCGTGTCTGACCCAGCTGCTCCCCCGCTAGTCCTATTCCAGTTCCTGTTTGGGCTGTTCAATACTCAAGATGGTGCGTCTTTAAGCCTATCTCCCGTCCTCTTCCACTCTATACTGACCTACGATTACCTCTGTAGCTCCGAAGACAGACCCGGGAACGGAGGGAATACATCTACAAAAAATCACAAGAGTCCCAAGAGAGGGCAATTTACGAGCGGAAGCAGAAGATCAAGGATCTGCTGGCGCAAGGGAAGACTCTCCCGACAGAGCTCCGCAACGAAGTCAGGCAGCTGGGTGGGAAGGATATCGTGCTTGATGAGGCTCAGCAGGGTGAGTGTTGGTTCTGCCAGCAGGCATGATGGGGTCGTGTGAGCAGTGTGTTGTGTGGAGGGTGGCGCGTGTGGAGGTTTGCGTGGGAAAAGGTCACCTGTGATCGGGCGGGAATAGATTTTTGAATTCGGACTGTGTGGATCCAGGCTGACCGACACCCCCACAGACCCCGGCTCGCATATCGATGACGAGTATGCCAAAGTCGGCACCTACGACCCCAAGATTGTGATCTCCACCTCCCGCTCCCCTTCCTCGCGCCTCCTCCAGTTTTCGAAAGTGAGCTGGCCTTCGCATACCCTTCTAAACCCACCAGCTCACAACCTCCGCCCCACAGGAACTCCGCCTCGTCTTCCCCAACTCCTACCGTCTCAACCGAGGAAACACCGTTATCCGTGACCTCGTCTCCGCCTGCAACTCCCAGGGCGTCACCGACCTTGTCATCGTCCACGAGCACCGCGGTGTCCCCGACGCCATGATCGTCTCCCACCTCCCCTACGGCCCCACCCTCTCCATGACCCTCCACAACGTCACCCTTCGGCACGACGTCAGCTCCAACACCAGCACCGTCTCGGAACAATTCCCTCACTTGATCTTTGACGGGTTCTCGACCAAGCTGGGCGACAGGGTGATTGGGATCTTGAAGGCGCTGTTCCCGGTGCCGAAGGAGGACTCGAAGAGGGTGATGACGTTTAGGAACGAGAGCGACTTTATCTCTTTCAGGTGAGCGACTGCGAATAGCTGGTGAGGGTGATTGACGTAGCTGACACCATCCCGTAGACATCACGTCTTTGCCAAGGCATCCCACAAGGATGTCCAACTCGCAGAAGTCGGCCCGCGATTTGAGGCGAAGCGTGAGTTTCATCGGATGATGGGTCATAAGCTACTCGCTGATCTCCGTTTTCCTTCCTCAGCCTACGAGATCCGACAGGGCACCGTCGACCAAACAACGGCAGACGTCGAGTGGCTGCTCCGCCCGTACCTCCGGACAGCGAAGAAGCGCAACCAGATGTAGTCGGCTTGGGCAGTTTTGGGGTTAGACGTGATGGTTTCATGAGGGGGTTGTCGCGGGAACGAAAGCAGTGCGCAGGGTTCCTGTTCTCTTTTGTTGTAACTTATAATCCCCCATTTTGGCAGATGCATCCAGTGTCATGTAGACCCCCCAGCTAAACTTGGGTCAGCCAGTGCATACGCCACAGCCTATTTCGCTCACGGTGGTGTGCTTGTCGAACGGATACTGGGTCAACACTACTTCCGGCCATCAAGATATGCGCCGCGACTGACATCTGCGACGCGTCGCCGTTCGCACCATCTTCCTCTCTCGATTGAACTTTTTCCGTCAACATCCTATGCAGCTACATTGGGCATGAAACTGACGACTTGACCAAGGGGTGTACGGCTGTATATGCATGCACCAGCGATCAACCATGCCGAACAACGCTGGGCGACGATCAAAATATTCCTTCCGCGCACCCTCATGCGCACGGACCTCCTGCGCCCACACACCTATTCTGCCCCCTCATTTTAGCGTTGACGCCCCCACACACCTCTCGTCCTTTCCAGTATAACCCTCACATACATCTCCCCCTTCTCTCTCTCATCCATTTACAAACATAGCACTCTTACGCATACCTCTTGCTTAACCTACGCTTCTTGCACCGCACAGTGCACCGCACCTGCTGCTCATACAGTAGCCCATTGAGTGCAAGGATTGCTACAGTGAGTTGATCAACCCTCCTCTTCCCTTCCCCGTTTGCCATTCCACCGTCCCCACCCTCCTGTTCCCTCAGTCCCGACCCACTACCGGTCATTATGCCGGTCATGAACACCCATCTTGCTCACATCAGCCACCCTCACCACCTGGGACACCGCTGTCACTACCTTCCCTTCTCGCACATAAGACTGAGCCTCGCCGACCTTCTCTTGCCACTTCTTCCCACGCACAGGCCTGCTTCACAAACTCATCCTCACCACCAAACAACTGCCACCCCCAGCCTCCCTTGCCTCTCCTCGACATCTCCCATCGACGACAGCGCCATCATACACAGACCCTACCACCCTCTCACTCAAGCTACTCCTCAGTAGCACCATCCTTTGCCACCACAGTCGTCTCTGACTACATCCTCATACACTCCACAACAACTCTCACCACCCACAACCGACTTCGTCAGGTACCACCCTCACCTGAACATCAATCACGCAGCTGTCAGTACCAGGATACACAATGGGTGCTCTTCAGTTCATGTTTAACTGGTTCGGTGAGTGCATTGTCCCTGCCACAGCTATGCAAACGATCAGAGGCCATGCGAGGGCTGCTATAGTGTCAGCATCCGAGCATGAGTCGGATGTACAGAGGTCCGAAGGGATGTGTGGGCTCGGGGTAGATTCACGTGGCTGACGTGAGAGCTGACGTGAGACCACAGGCAAGGGCAACAAGGCTGCGGCCCCCCCTCCCCCTACTGTGAACCTCCTCTTCCACGCTCCCCCTCCTGTCGCCTGCGACATCTCGACCCCCAAGCCCCGCGTCGACAACCCCACCGACAAGGCTGTCTCTCGCATGGCGGTTCTCACAGAGATCTACGCCACTGAGCAGACCTACGTTCGTAACCTCAAGGAGGTCCACGACGTCTACATCAAGGCTGCGCCCCAGCTTGTCGAGGTCAAGCGTACCAAGCTCGGTCGCAACAAGACCAAGACGCAATTTGCCATCGCGGACGAGGACCGCAAGGTTCTCTTCGCCGGGCTGTCGGAGATCCTCGCGCTGCACAAGAAGCACATCCTCCCTGCCATGCGCCACGCCCTCGGTGACCTCCTCGAGAAGGGCGACGACGAACACGGCAAGCGTTCTGTCGCCGCCTCCACCGCCATGGCCCAGGTATTCTTGCAGTACCTCGCGTACCTCAAGATGTACGCCGCGTACAGCATCTCCATCCACGAGTCCAATGCCAAGCTCGTGCAGTGGAGGAGCGGTAAGGGCATGACCAAGAAGGAGCACGCGAGGGTGCAGGCATACCTCGCGGCGTGCCAGGCCAACCCGGCCCACTCCCTTCTTGACCTCGGGTCGTACACCATCCTGCCTATCCAGCGCATCACCCGCTACAACATGCTTGTGAGTACCTCATACGAGATGCTAAACGAAACCGTGCTGACGCGATGCGTGGTCCAGATCGCCGATCTCGAGCGCTTTACTCCCCCTCCGCCCTTGGGCAAGCAGCGCGACTACGTCGGGGAGGCTACCGCTCGCCTGTCTACTCTGTCCTTGTTCATCAACGAATACAAGCGAGAGTACGACAGCCGTGCCCGCCTCAGCCACTGGGAGGATCTCATCCCCACCCCGGGGCCGTCTCCCCTCATCCAGCCTCACCGCCGCCTCATGCGCGAAGGCCCTGTGCACTTCATCAAGCGCGGGCCATCCCCATATACCTCTGAGAAGCCATCCAACGCGGACTCGCCCTCGGATGCTGTGCCACGTTCATTGGGCAAGGTCGACCAGGACTGCATCGCGGTCTTGTGCCATGACATGCTCGTGCTGGCCAGCACGTCGAAGAAGGGGTGGGACAGCTACAAGCTGTGCGATGTGGTGAGGATGAGCGCTATGGAGGGGAAGGCGTATGTGAAGGATGACAACGTCGTCGTGTTTGAAGCGTACAACGTGAGTCACAGCTCGCTACCGTACTGACATGAGGCTAACCAGCGACGTTCACAGGCCACGTACCACTTGCGGGTCAGCGACAACACCCAGGCTGAGACTTGGGCCCACGCTATCAACCGTTCAAGGCTTACCAACATGATGGGCATCCATTAAGACGTTGCCCATCGGCCATACTCGGCCAGCCTACACACCATCTAGAGCACGTCCCTTCCAGATGGGGTGACGCAAACATACCAAGCATTGTACATACCATACCAGTTGCTTCAGTTCCTCTTATTTTCCGTTGTTTCCATGTCCGCTGTCTCCCGTAGAACCATTAACCATCTTGTACATTAGACATACACGTTACTCATACGCTTGTGGTCTTGGCTCGATTTCAATGGATTCGAAATACACAAAGTTACGATTGGCCTGAATGCAACGGACACTGCTTTCACGAGCATCCATGAATCTACAACGGTCATACCTATCACAAAATACCCAGAAGTCACACACTACAGCTTCGCCCGCCTGGCGTCGTAAGCTTTGGCACCGCCCCGCTTCTCCCATTCCTTTACAACCTCCTCTTTGAGTTCTTTCTTCAAGATCTTGCCGTTCACGTTCTTGGCTACGTATGAAATGTAGATCAGCGACTGTCCACTTACATGCCAATCATAGCGGATAATCACTCACGCAGCGCTTCCCTTGAGATCACTACCATCACCGGCACCGCATACCTCGGCAAGGTCTTTCGCGCATGCTCGATCAGCTCCTCCTCGGCCACTTCTCCAGCAACTGCTGGGCGGAGGGAGACGATAGCTCCCACGACCTCGCCGAGGATAGGGTGCGGGAGGGGGATGGCGGCGCATTCGTCGATGGCTGAGTGGGAGTAGATGGCATTTTCAACGTCGGCGGATGCGATCTGTCAAGAGGGGCTTGGTATCAGCACATGACGTTGGTGATAAAGACGAGGCAGAACCCACGTTCTCGCCACCACGGATGATGAGGTCTTTGACTGTAAGAGTACCTGTGTCAGATGTGGCCCCAGTGCATCCGCAAGAGTAACTCACATCGATCCTTGATATACACAAACCCCTCCTCGTCGAGACAAGCAACATCTCCAGTGTCAAACCAGCCCTCTTCGTCGATGGCCGCCTTTGTGGCTTCTGCTCACCCAGAGTCACAATTAGCTGTACATCCTCTTCCTCGCGTACTGGAGCGGCAACTCACTGGGATCCCCGTAATAGCACTTCATGACCTGTACCCCACGGATGCACAGTATTCCGGCCTGGCCAATAGGGAGCTCTTTTCGACTCTCGGGGTCAACGACCTTGACATCGTATGTGGGTGCTGGAATGCCACTGTATCAGATGTCAGCTTCCTGTACCGAAAGATTGGGCAGCTGGAGTGCTCACGCGCTCTCAGGCTATGAGGAATAAAATTGGAGGGTCAGTCTTGTTCGTATGGAGGGCCATAATGGGACATCACGTACCCTAGCAGCATAGTCGCTCCCCACGACGTTGCACATCACGGCGTTGGTCTCTGACAAACCATACCCCTGCAGCCTAGATGCGGGTCAGCTCCCTGTCGTGATATGCTCTGGCAGTCCAATCAGAGCAGCTGACGTACACTGCGGCTTTGGGCCATCGGGCTCTGATTTCCGACTCCAGTGTCTTGCTCGATGGAGCTCCCCCATACAAGACACCGTCAAACTGTATGTCTTTGGGGAGGTCGGGAGAGTTTAAAATGGAGCTTGCCACAGTTGGGACACTGTATATATAGTCCATCAGCTACAGGCACCCACACTTGCGTGAACGACGGCGTTACGTACCCGCCTATTAGGTTCACTTTCTCTTCAACACACAGCTTCACCGCTTGGTTGACGTTCCACCGGCGCATCATCACTAGTTTGCTGCCCGTCACGAACGCGCGGAGAAGCCATGACAGGCAGCCAGTGACGTGGAAGAGAGGGATGGCGAGGAACGAGACCTTCTGCGGGTCGTCCGGACTGAGAGATTTGGGCAGCGAGAGACCGGCACGGAGAGCAGCGCGGGCGGGCGCTACGGAGAGAATTAATCAGCCTCGCTCCTCTCCGACGGGACGATGGATCACTTGGACTCACCCATTTTTGCGGTGTTGACGTTCGAAAGAGCAGCTCTCTGAGTACTCAGTACAGCCTTCGGAAATCCGCTTGTGCTGTACAACGTATGAGCTAACGAACCATGCGATCGACGTATGTGGCCAGCGGACACTCACCCCGAAGAGAAGAAGATGGTCGCGTCTGACTCTGGCCCCAACTGCTCCAGCCCCTTGCTGCTCAAAACGTCCTGCTTGCCCGCTTCGTTCGGTGTGCGAAGGACTGCTTCGACTGACTCCACAAAGCTGGAGGTGTCCCAGCAGAACATCTGGAGTATGGACACATCAGCACCAGCTTTCAGCGGATGATGTTCACGATGGGCTGAACCTACGTCAGGGAGGCCTGTCTCCCGGATGTGCCTATATGGGCTCAAAAGCTCTGCACGTTCCTCGTCGAGAAGTAGCAGATCTGGCCGAGTCATCTTGAAGCAGTAGATCATTTGACCGCGAGGCCTAAAGGCGTGAAGTATGTCAGTGGGACTCATTCCACGCGAAGAGCACATTGAACCTCCATCTCGACTCACAGCCAGGCGTTCATACAGATGGCAATGCCTCCAATGAGATGAATGGCGATGAAGGACATCACCCAGCTGTGGACACGCTTATGAGCTAGGCTTGTCACCCAAAGATGAGCAGACTGGCGCACGAGACGTACCCTGTACTGTTGCCTCCATCGATCACGATCTTGCTCCCGACTCCCAAACCCCGTGCGCGCATCCACGCCGCCAATCTGATAGATCTCTCCAAGACTTCATTATACGTCACATGCTCCCGAGGATCAACGTCCCATCGATAAGCTGCCGGTGCACCAGGGATGGGAAGAGGTGACGACAGGAATGTGCGCTCGCCCCATTTCTGGAGGAGCTCAAGCAAGAAGGCGCGGAAAGTGGGGGGAAGCTGTAGGCTTGTTAGAGCTGTCATGTAACGAAGTTCAGTTCGGTAAAGATGGTATACGTACATTCTTCCACACTTTCATACGCCTTCCAGATATAACTTCTTCAACCGTCTCCAGATCAGACCCAGGGGCCGTGAGGATGTGGTCGCCTGCCAGCAGTCGTCCATGTCAGCACGCGACTTGCTTCTCCAACAGCCCAAAACTGCCTTACATTCGGCCAAACTCAGCTGCTTCATGATGTTCGGTTTGTTGCCAGTGCTCGTCGATAAGACATTGGCTGGGGCACACCACCCGGCCCCTTTTATAACGGTCAAGAGGCTCAAAACGGATCGTCTACGCGCTTCAGAGAAAAAAAGACCGAGAACCAAAGAGTCGGCCGGCCGCAATGAACAGCCAGGCACTAACTGGCGCCCAAGGGAGCCGTTGTTGCTGCTTGTTGTTCGTCGTTGCTGGCCGGCTATATATCAGGCGGGGCAACCGCACAACACCGATGAGTTATTGATGGCGATCACCCATCCGTTCGACATGTCCTGTTGCTCGTACCCAGCACTCGGACATGACAGACATGAAGGGAATACCAGAAGTGAAGGTGGGAAAAGGAACCACGACGGCGACCGGGGCGTTTGGCAGCAGCAGTATGATGATCGCGACTGGACAAAGGAGATGTTGTGAATGTGAAGGCTTTAAGGAAGGAGTGAGTGTGCACCGACGTGAGCAAGGGGCGATATATAGCTAACCTACATATCCTACGTATCAGCGCATATATCACCACATCACCAAATCACGAACGAGACGACGACAGGCATGTTGTCGCCTGCCGAGCCCCCCTCAGAGTCGGATGCTCTCCTACCGCGAGAGGCCAATCCCCCCAACGATCCCAATCAATCGTCACTCGACCAGCCCGTCCACATCCAGTCTTTCCTAAGGGATGTCAAGCTCGGCAAGTATGCTCTGGGAGCCTGCTTGCCAGCGGTGTTGGCACTAGAAGCGTGCCATCTGACGATGTCATTGTCGGAGCCATTGGGAGCGACGGAGGACAAAGGAGGACCAGCCACGGCGGCCTTGCAAATGCAGAAGTGGACTGACCTTTCTGGGGTAGTCGGTGCAGTGAGTGACTCTTCTATAATACGTCGCAGGTGTAGCTTAGTGCTGACCGCAGCAATACGCAGATCTTGATGATCGTTGCCTATGCGACATCTTTCATCTTCCCTGTCAGCATCCGTCCAACCTCATCGGTCCACGAGATGCGCCATCAAACCGTTCACTGCAGAGTTTGCACTACGCTCTTCTTGGGGCTTTTAGGCCTTCTCACCATGCACTACGTCCCCGGTATAGTGTACACTGTCAAGACTCACCTCTCCTCGCCCCTCCTTTTCGGCCAAGCACTACACTCTCGTTCACCACCTGAGAACAACCGCCCTCATTGTGTCGCTCTTCGTGGCGGGGTCTATCCGACGCGGACCAAAGCTGTACTATCCACCCTCTCGGCTTAGAACGGGATTCGGCCTCAACAACGAGAAGGTGGGGAGTGACGGTCAGGTGGCTTTCAGCCTCACCGCCCCTGAAGACGGCAGCGAAGATTGCGACAGATCGGCGAGCATCGGTCGTGACGCCGAGAAGGACTGCGATTCCAACGTCTTTGACTACGGCAACTCCTCAATGCTCAGCTTCCTCTCTCTTCTCTATATTGCACCGCTTGCGCGGCGCTTAATTCAAGTTCCAGCGTTGACCCAGGCCAATCTCCCCTTGCTGGAGAGGAGCTCGAGAGACAGCGGAGTGAATGCTACGGTGACTTACGAAAAGAATGAGGATGGAGTGATGGTCAGGACGGAGACAGTGACTTCTTGGAAGCTTATCAAAGCTCTTTGGAGGGGCAGAGGAACGTCTGTATTGATCTGTGAGTCATTTGGGACATACACGGATCGACCATTCTGTATATGCCGCTCATTACTGGCAACCCTCCCCTCCCGCAGCTCTGGTCCTCGAGGTCACACGGAACGTCATCAGCTTCTTGCAGATTGCCGCTTTATACGAAGTCATTCAGTCATTCAATCAGCCTGCTGGATCGGACAAAAGCTATGCCTGTCTCATGTGCTGGGCGATGTTCTTGGGCGAAGCCGCCGATGGTGAGTTCTGCTGTGATGTCATCTGTTGCGCAACAGAACACTTACATGGCATTTCCATGCAGTTCTGCTGTCAGCATATTGCGCGTAAGCGACGTCCACATGTTCCTCTACTCGGCCCTGGGTTCTGCTGATCCAATGGAGCCATCCACACTAGTGTCCGAGAGAACTACATGCTCCATATGCCCGTCAGGATGGCAGTTGCTTCAATCGTAAGCTGCAGCATCTTCGGTGTGTTGTGTGATGCGGATGGCTGACACTTGGGTACCCACTGGAGTCAGGTGCTGCGCAAGATACTTCGAACTACAGATGCCAAAGACATGGAGGCTCATAATGTGAGCGACGAGAAAAAGGCGAATGCGGGGAAGGGCCGAAGTCAAGTCATGAACCTCATGACCGTCGACTCGGGGACCGTGGCATCCATGGCGACTCGATCGTGGAACTTTTGCAACGGTGTAGTGACCTGTTCGTGGCCTTTCCAATCGACATTGTGCACCAATTATGCTGTTAGTATCATGCAGTGCTCATTGGCATCTCCATGATGTACTCCATGCTGGGCTTTAGCGCCCTCGTAGGCATCGCGTGTGTGCCTTTGAGCATGCCGCTGTCGTACATGGTATCCCGACGGATCTACCGTACGTATATCAGCAGTCATTTAGTCTGTAGCTGACATCCAACATTGTTCGACAGGATGCGACAAAGAGTGGTCCACAGCAAGGGACGCGCGAACGGGAGCGTTCAAAGAGTTCTTGCTGGGCATCAAGGTCATCAAGGTAAACCACCAAATCTTTTTCTCCTAAGCGAACTAGGTCTGACAGACATCCTCTGGCAGTTGAACGCTTTTGATCCATACTTCATTCACCGGATCAACAGCCTCCGCACGCACGAGGTCGAATTGCAAAGGTGGCGTTTCTCTTTGGGGACCATCTTCAACATCCTCGCAGACCAGCTTCCGGTGTTAGCCGTGCTGATCACCTTCGCGTTCCACACGAAGGTCCAGGGGAAGACCCTCGATGCACCTACAGCTTTCGTATCCCTTACCTTGTGAGTCTGTCAAGGGTATAGCGGCGCCACGCTTGTCCTAATATCGTTTTGAAGTTTTAACCGGATCAAAGACGGTCTCCAAGCCTTTCCCAAATTTATCCAAGACTTCCTCAACCGCAAGGTATCCCTTGAGCGTATCTGCCGCTATCTTAGCCAACCTGAGATCAATTTTGGGCACTATGAAAACGCATCCCGTGCTATCACTTGCAGCAGTGCGACGACAGGGTGGCCGGCTTCAGAGCACGAAACGGGAGGAGAGACCCAAAGCTTCAAATTGGCAGACGTCAATCTAGATGTGCCAGAGGGAGAGTTGACGCTATTATGTGGGCCATTGGGATCGGGCAAGACGCTTTTGGTAAGTCAGAAGATGAGTGGCCCCAGGTGTCAGTGGCTGACATGACCATGTAGCTGCGGGCACTCCTCGGGGAAGCGAACGTCGAAACCGGGACTGTCCTCGCTCCCCGATCTCTACCAGACGCCACTCCTGTATTTGTCGACAGCAACGCTGGACAAATGATACCGACCCTACTCATCTTGACTACTACCTCAACACTTATGCTGCTATCGGCGTTACTGGTGTCCTCTTTGGTGGCCTGAGATGGGTATGGCTATATGGAGTCGGAGACGTTGGCTTTTACTCGGGGGGCAGCAAGAGGATTCATCAGGCTGCGATGAAGAGGGTGTTTGGAGCGCCGTTACAGTTCTTTGAGAGGACACCTCAGGGAAGATTGTTGAACGTATTCGGAAGCGATATGTGGAGACTGGACAGCAACTCAGCCGATGACTTTGGACGTGAGTAGCTTGCAGATGGAGAGACATCTCTCAATGATGCTGACAGCCCGACGCAATCGTACAGGAATGCTGAAGGATGGTCAGTCATGTAACATCTGCCAGGACGACTGCCTCGCTAATGACAATATGTTTTACAGGACTCACCCTAGTGACGGCTGCTGGTGTCGTCTTCTTAAAAGAGCCTGTCAGTTCCATTGGAGCGTGCTTCATCGAGCTGCTCAAACTAATGTGTTGCTCAGGTTGTCGCCCTTGTGGCGGTAGGGTTCGGAATCCCACTCTTCTGGATCAGCGGACAGTAAGTATCAGGTGAAGGTCCGATTGAATGAGACCCAGCTTGCGCTGACATGCGAATCTCCCATCAGCCTCAATAAACTTCGCTCCGACATCCGCCGGCTGACAGCCATAGCAAGCTCCCCTCTCTACTCACTGTACAACGAGACCATTGGCGGCGTGGTGATGATGCGCGCTTTTGGCCAGGGTGACCTTATCATGGGAACCATGAGAGCACTCATCAATAGGGAACGTACCGCTTGTCTCGCCGACTGGGCTGGTACGTCTTCCGCTCACACACATGGCTGTTCACTCGGATCTGCTCTGACACTCCTACCCCGCTCTACGCTCCGATTGGGCTGCATCATAGTTTACAATTGGGTGCGCACGATTATACGATCTGTCACCAGTATCCTTATCGCAGCCACAGGCTTCGTGCTTGTTGGTCGCGAAATGAGCCCTGGCGAGGCTGGTCTCATTCTCAGTTTCTCCCTTACAGTCTCGGGAGGTAAGCTGTGACCGCCAGTTACGCGCAACCCAACAATGTTACGCATTGAGCTGACAATGACTGAAAACCCATTTAGGACTCTTCAATTTGATGGAAAGATACAGCAGCCTGGAGCAAACGTTTGTTAGCGCCGAACGTGTCAACCACTGTGAGTTCTTAGTTGGCTTGCTTTCATCCTCATAGAGCACCGCGACTCGTATGACGCTTGGCACTGACCAGTAGTAATCATCAGACATCACGCTGCCAGAGCACGAGTCGGAAGAAGGTAGCATTCCAGATCAGCTATGGCCCAGCCGCGGTGAATCAAAGTGGAGAATCTGAGCGTGAGATACGCACCTGATCTACCGGAGGTGTTGAAAGATGTGTCTTTCAAAATCGAAGTGAGTGTGACCGTTATGTCTCTGTTATCAACTCTTGCTGATGGCAGATAGGCCGAGACACGAGTTGGTTTGGTGGGAGCCACTGGATCGGGCAAGTCCACCCTTGCTCTAAGCCTGTTCCGAGCCATCAATCATATGGACGGGCAGCTTATCATAGACGACCTCGGTGAGTGCTTTGGTGGATTTGATATGTGAAGCGTAACATTGAAACTGACAGTATCGCAATAGACATCTCCACGATCGCCCTCCCGGAACTTCGCCGGCGACTCAACATGGTGGCACAGGACGGTATCCTCTGCTCGGGAACCTTACGTGAAGCCCTCGATGTAACCGGTACTAAGGACGACTTTGAGATCTACGAAGCTCTTCGAAGAGAGCACCTGTTGTCCGACAACGTTACAGATGAGGAGCTTGAGAACAGCCCGTTCGCAAACCTGAATACGTATGTGGCTATTGGTGAGTGAGATCGCACGATGCCTCGTATGTATGTTGCTGAAAGTGGTTGACTGTCGCCATCAAAAGAGGGTGGTAATTTCAGTCAAGGGCAAAGGCAGCTGTTGTGTCTCGCGAGGGCCTTGCTCAAGGACTCCAAGATCCTGGTCATGGAAGAGGGTGAGCAAAAGCTCTCCGTATATCGTTGGGGGCCTCTTACTGACCAGACCTTTGTCGACAGCTACATCTTCAGTGGACTTTGAGTGAGCAGTGATGCGGGAACAAACCCTTGATCCGAGCTGACAGTTGTGTGATCAACAGGATGGACTCGAAGATCACCTCCACGATCAAGGAGTGTTTTGCCGGTACCACCATGCTCGTCATTGCTCATCGCTTGGCCACCATCATGTAGTAGTAAGTGGCGAGTCTTCACACCGGGGTGCATGTCTGACGCCCCTCCACAGCGACAAGGTTATGGTCCTGGACCAAGGGAGGATCATCGAGACTGGTACGTGTTTGAGGCTCGCCGTGAATGATCATAAGAACCGGTGCGGCTGACACATAGATCGCAACAGGTGTGCCCAGCCAGCTTATGGAAGAAGAACAGTCCCACTTCCATGCTTTGTGCATGGCACAGGGCAAGGAGGAGTTCGACAACTTGATGGCGCTGGCTCGAACTTGATGGAGGTGGCGTGGTGTGTACATGTATAGGGTCAGACAAGAAGCCCAGATAGCTGTTGATAGAATACAATGCACATACTCCACTGTGTACAGGCAGGCGCTATGAGCTTCGTATGGCGACAGCGTAAGAGTGCGAACTTTATCAGCAATCACACCGTTGCTCCCATTCGCCTTTTCTGATCGCCCTACGCAACACACTCCAGAAGCGATCGGGCTATACCACACAAGCGCAGCATTCTGATACATACATTCGTCTCAAAAACTTTGTTGACTTTCTTCATAGGCTACAACGACTCGGCGTCTTACAGCTTGGCTAGCTTCTTGTCGTGGGCCTTGGCCCCTCCTCTCCTCTCCCACTCTTTGACCCCCAAGGCCTTCAACTCCTTCTTCAAGATCTTCCCGTTGATGTTCTTGGCTGCAAGCACATTCACAGCAATCAGCGTGGCCCACATACATCCCGAGCCTTATCATCGCACTCACGCAAAATGTTTTTGGTGAGTATCACCATGAGAGGCACCGCGTACCTCGGGAGCTTGCCCCTCGCATGCTCGATGAGCTGCTGTTCTGTCAGGGTACGCGCACCCGGCGTCTGGCGGAGCGAGACGATAGCGCCGACGACTTCCCCAAGAATGGGATGAGGAAGGGGGATGGCAGCGACCTCGTCGACGTCCGGGTGGGAGTAGATGGCGTTCTCGACGTCGGCGGAAACAATCTGGGAGACAGTGTCAGCGGATGTCATGCCATCGGTCACACTTTTAAGTTGCGCTTACGTTCTCTCCGCCTCGGATGATCAGGTCCTTGACTGCGAGTGACCAGCTTGTCAGTGGACGTAAGGCAGCAGTGGGTGGACTAAACTCACAGCGATCCTTGATGTACAAGAACCCCTCGGCATCCACACATCCCACGTCGCCCGAGTCGAACCACCCCTCCTCATCGATCACTTCCTTGGTGGCCTCTGTGTACACCGTTGCACTGTAAGCCATCGCCCACAAGAGTCTTCGCCCGTCGGGAATACCACACCACTCACTCTCGTTGTTGTAGTAGCATTTCATGATCTGAACGCCCTTGATGTAGATGATTCCAATGCCTCCAACCGGCAACTCCTTGCGTGTCTCCTGGTCGACTATCTTGAGGTCATAGATGGGAGAGGGGACGCCACTGTAATCTTGATGTCAGCTAGGCACACGGATCGTAGACCAGCCTCATGTGGCTCGACGTACGTGCTTTCCGGCTAGAGAGGTGATCGTCAGCAGCTGAACACGTCCTGTCATATGTCATTTCAACTCACTCTGGCAGTGTAATCAAGACCAGTTATATTGCACACCACAGCACAGGTCTCAGTCAGACCGTACCCTTGGAAACTGCACCAGTAGCCGTCAGCTGCGTCTTCAAAGTCGTGATATCACATTGAGACTAGCACTCACGCAGTCGCCTTGGGGAAGCGGGTCCTGACCTCTTGCTCCATGTGCTTACTGCAAGGTGCCCCACCATACAGTACTTGATCGAAGTGCCAGTCCTTGGGGAGATCCGGAGATTGCATGATCGAGTTTGCGATCGCAGGCACACTTGATAGGAAATCGTCAGCTCGAGGTGTTGGGACTAGCTTTTCCTACAGACGTAGAGCATGTCGCACTTACCCTCCGATAGCCAGAATCTTCTCCTCCACACAAAGCCTCACTGCCTGCTTGACGTTCCACCTCCTCATCATGACCATCGCGCTGCCCGTGGTGAAGGCGCGGAGAAGCCAGGACAGGCAGCCCGTGACGTGGAAAAGCGGGACGGCGAGGAGCGAAGGCGACAGAGGTCTGGTCTTGTCGGGTGGACCGGGGTTTGGGAAGCCCGCTCGCATGAGGCCGCGGATGGGAGCTTTGGTGGCCATTAGTTCGCGTTGATTGGAGGGGTGGTGTTGGATGTGGCTTACCGATTTGAGATGTGAACCCGTTGGAGAGCGACATCCTTTGAGTACTGAGAACAGCTTTGGGGAAGGCGCCGCTCGTGCTGTGTTACATTAGCACACGGTAAAAACAGTTACGCGGCCCACAGCTCACCCGGAAGAGAAAAATATAGTCCCATCGCTCTCTGGTCCAAGCCCTTCCAGGCCCTTTCCGTCCAAGATCTCCTTCGCGCCAGGCTCGTTGGGCGCGAGAAAGATCGGGCCCACTGAAGGTAGCGCAGGTGACTCGCTCCAGCTGAACATCTGTCATGATCATGTCAGTAAGATCAAGTGGCCTGGTAGTTGGAAAGCGCTCACCTCTGGAAGCCAAGGCTCCTTGGCTCGGAACGGGGCAAGCATCTCGGCGCGCTCGTCGTCCACCAGTATGAGTTGCGGCTCGGTGAGCTTGATGCAGTACAGAAGCTGGTCAGGGGGGCTATAGACGTCCTTCGTTAGCTAAAGTTCAGTGAACAACTCTTTTTGGAAGGCGTCAAGAGCTTACAGCCAAGCATTAAGAAGCACGCCCACACCTCCGATCAGATGGACAGCGATCCAAGACAAGACCCATCTGCGCGTTGGTTCACTATCGTCAGCCGTGCCCTGTCTTCTCCGCTGAAACTGCAGTTGAGACCCACCCAGTATAGTTCCCTCCACCGATGACCACCCTGCTCCCAACGCCCAGCCCTCTGCTACGCATCCACGCCGCGAGCCTCAACGCCCTGGTCAACGCCTCCCGAAAGGTCAAGTGCTCTCGGGGGTCGATGTCGGGACTGTAAGCCGCCGCCCCTCCTGGAACAGGCACAGGCGCTGAGAGGAAGAGGCGATCATCCCAGTAGAGCATCTGGTCAATGAGCCAGCGATGGTAGTGAGGTGGGAGCTGGAGGAGCAGTGTACAGGACCTATCGTCAGCCTCGGTTCGAGCACGAGTAATGGAGATGTCCTCGAGGGCATGCTTCGCTCCTAACTTACATGCTTGTACACTCTAACTTTGCGCCCGAGAATGACCTTCTCTTCGAGCTCTAGGTGAGATCCAGGACTACTGATGATGCGGTCGCCTGCGGATGGCCAAGAGTCAGCGATCTGGCTCGCTCGCCTGCGGTCAAAACTGTGGGGAAGTCATTCCAAAACTCACATTCTGCGACACTGAGCTCGGGCGCCATATTGAATCTTGAGTCTTGAGGGGTTCGGGTGTTGGATACTCTTCCAGCAGCATCGGGCTTTATATCTCTGGGCAATGCAACTACGCATGTAGACAGCGGCACAACACTTACCCGAGACTGAAGAAGGCGGTTGGGGGCTTCGTTCATCTCATCTCTCCATCGAGGAAGGAAGAGGCACCGGCCAGAGCCGACAGCCGTATCCGGTGGGCGCGGTGGCTGTTGCTGGCGCGAACGCTCTCTAGCTTGTTCTTGGGTGCACGCTTTGCTCTCGCTTATAGCCCCCTTGAGTCATCTTTACGATAGGTGACATGGGGAGTGCAAAGGTCACCTGGTCATATCGCAGGCGGGTCCACCATGATCCACCTACACAAATTGTCGATTATGTATTGGGCCGCCGAGGCCACCAGGCCACCACATCGTCGCTTCGTCGGGCCGGTCGCGCGTTCGCGTCGTTTGTCGTCTTTGGGAAGCTCGCCGCGTCGTCTTCATTAATTCGAGCCCTGGATGATGCCTTTATACATAAGTATGCTCTGCGTACGGTTCTTACACAAAAACCTGTGTCAAGTGATGAGACTGTACCGACACATCGCGCTCATGACCTACGTTCGGTTATGCCAAGGGGCCCGGGGGAGGAAGCGTGATTGAGACGATGCGATGCCAAAGAATGAAGGACGATTCGAGGAGTCGCCTGCTTCCTCGCTCTCTATCCTCTGCGGTGATGTCTAGTCTTATTTTCACGGATCTACGTACCACTTCCTGCATACCGCCATAGTGCCACAGAGTGCCACACAGCTCGAGTCACATTATTACCGCTTTTGGACAACAACAAGCCGATTGGATGAAACGGACAACTCTATTTTCCGACAACTCTATTTTCCGACAACTCTATTTTCCGATCACAGCCATACTTTAAGATGTATCCGCCTTCGCATCTCGTTCCCACGATCTTCTCTCTTTCCGCTCTTCTCTTTCCGCTTTCTTCTCATCACTCACGACTATATATACCAAGGTCCCTCCCCCCACCGCCACCGCCACCACCTCAATTCTCTGACGACAACCCACACAATCCTCAACCTTCGACTCCCTCTCGAGCCGGATCGTCACCCCGTCCCCGCCACCGGCCCCGCTCAAGGACCCATCCCATCCCATCCTCCTCTCATCACCTTCCATCCGTCTTCATATCATGGCGTTACCACCCCCACCCCCATCTCTCCCCTCCCGCCCCCCCTTTACCCATCACCGAGGGCACGGTCCCCACCGTGGCTTCCAAGGCGGACGGAGGGGTCGCCGACAGAGCAGCGGGCCATACCCTCCCTTCCGCCACCATAAGTCGGGGAGTGGTGGCGACTCTCAGCGTCGCTACGCATCCGACTCTTTTGGCTCGGGGAGGAATGGCATGTCTCTCCGCGATCGCATTGACCTTGCTCCACCCATCACAGAGCATGTGGCGACGACGGAGGACCGCCGCGTGGTGGCGAGCTCATCCGCTCCCATTCACACGGCGGAACGTGGGCAGGCCACGAGGCAGGGGGCGGAGCATGATGGCCACGAGGCAGGGCGAGATGTCACCGGCCCCGGTGTACCGCCTGTCACTGTCAATCACATGCCGTTTGAGGGTGGCGAGAGCTGTCCCCCCACTCCTCCCCTCCCTCCTCGTGCGGAATCTCTGGTGCCCACGGAGTTATTGGAAGTGGCGGAAGGTCATCCCATCGCCACCGACATCTGCTCCACACCAAGTCGTCCCCTCACCCCACCCCTCCCTTCTCGTGTGGAATCCCAGGTGCCGGAAGCGGAAGGTCATCCTCTCGCCAACGGCATCACCTCCAGCGAGAGTCGTCCCCTCACCCCTCCCCTCGTTCTTCATGCGGAATCACTGGTGCCCGCGGGGCTACTGGAAGCGGCGGAAGGTCATCCCGTCGCCATGGGCACCTGCTCCACACCACTGTCCCACCCCTCCACCCCCCGCTCTCCCACCCCACCCTCCCCTCCCCCCACCCACGCTCGCACCCGCACCCCACTCTTCTTCTCCCGCTCTCGCTCAGCCACACCGCAGCCTCCTGTCACCACAGGCAAGGTGCCGCTGTTCGATCCACACCCCAACGAGCGCCTGTCCTCTACCCCCACATGCCTCCTTGCTCCCACACCCAGGTACGCCGTCGACACTGCTGGAGGTTATGCGAGCGAACCTGACATGTCTTGCAGGCATCACAGCTTTTCCCCACCTGTGACTAGCTGCCGCTCCAATAGCCGTCACATCACCCCATCATCCCCCTCCTCGTGTGTCGATGACCTCACCAGTTACCAGCCCTCCACTGGCGGCTTTGGTGGAATCGCCAACAACGATGTGCTCTCGTTCCTCACCAGCACCGAGTCCCATCTTCTCACCCCTCCTACCCCTCCTTTGCCTGTCTTGGGCTCCCCATCTGGTCACCCCTCTCTTGAGCTCGAGCAAGCGCTCGAGTCCAGCCTGGCCTCTCACTTCGACAGGCTGGAGGTGGACCAGGATCACTTGTGGTCCGGAGCTCGGTCCTCTTCCCTCTCTTTCCCACCTGGTGCGCTTGAGAGATTTGGAGTTGAGTCCGGTGGGGCTGGGTATTGTGAAGATGCGGATATGGTGGATGAACTTGAGGGGGTTGAGTGTGGCAGCGAGGAGGAGACTAAGGCTCAACTTTCGGCTTCCGGACCCTACCCCAGCGTGATTTCACCCCCCTCCCTCTTCTCTCCGACGGCTGGCCTTGTGCCCAAGCCAACGGAGTTTCGAGACATCCATGCTGACCCTCTCACTCTACTGAAGTTGCCGCTGGTGAAGGTTGAAGTTGTTGATGACGAGGCTACTGTGCAGTCCCCATACATGAGGCACTTATCAGCTGTTTCTGCAGACAACAGCGACTACCCCACCAACTTGACTTCTTCGCCCTCGCCCTTCTGGGGCCGGTCGCCCTCAAAGTCTGAGCACACCCGCCAATCCCCGACACCTCAGCAAGCGCCAGCCTACGCAATCAATTCATCCATCGAGCTCTTCGACACCACCGACACCAAGAAGCGCCTCGGCATCCGCGCTTGCACCTTCATCCCCCGTGGCTCTCTCATCCTCAAGGAGCATCCTTTCCTTACTATACCTGATACCTCTGGAGAGATTGAATGGGAGCACGTAGCCGAAGGGTTGTGTGGGCACCCTCATTCTATACAAGCGAGGTTAGAAGGGCTAGGGGCCGGGATGGATCTGCCGGAGAATGAGGAGGAGAGGTTGACGGCCATTGCGAGGATGTATGCTTTGCCGCTGGAGGGTTTCGAGACACTGGGGATGTTTGAGAATATGTGCAGGGTGAACCATTCATGCGTGCCCAATGCTGGATGGACGTGGTATGAAGATGAAAAGGCACTTCGTAAGCGTTACTCGGTCCTTTTATTTTTTACTTCTTGACTGACTTTAAGGTTTAGATCTCTATGCCTTCACCGACATCTCCCCCGGAGAGGAAGTCACCGCCTCCTACCTCGACGACACCCAGCTCCTCCTCTGCGCCTCCTCCCGCACCAGCAAGCTCCGGCGCTTCGGCTTTACCTGCCACTGCACCGCCTGCACCGCTCCCCTCTCTCAAATCAAGGAGGATGATGAGGCGTTGGCGCGTACTCGCATAGCGCTGGCTGCGATCAACGGCTGTGGGCTGGGTGCATTTGTCGACATGCACTCGGAGGGCTTTGATTCAATCAATATCCTCGGGAACCTCATCGCGGAGCTAGGGGATAAGGGCCGGGTCTCTCCACAGAGGGAGCTGTATGACCACCTCGTTGACTTGTGTGCAATGTTTGGCTTGGCCGACAATGTGCATGAGGCAGCGAGTGCGGCGTACGACCACTGCCAGATGGTGGTGGGGGTGAAGAAGGCAAGGGACAGCATGTTCATGAAGCTTATGGTGGACGCCCAGCAGCATCCAGACTGGGGGGTGCTGGCAGGGAGTGCGGAGGTGGGGATTGGGAAGAAGCAGAAGCAGAAGAGGATCGCTGTGCCATCAGTGAGTCTTTCCACTTGTTGATATGGCCGTCATGGATCATCACTGACTTCTGGACACAGTGGGACAAAGACGGAGATGAGGATTACTGCCCCAGCGACGAGTGAAGGGCGTGTGTCAGAACACAGCGGTGTCAGGACTCAAAGGCGGGGTTGTACGAGTATGTACGAGTACTGTGGATCTTGTTCATAACGTCGGTCAAATGAGGAATCCAGTGTCAAAAATGTATCTGTGAATAAAATTGTGTTACCGCTGTGTTGCATGTGATTGAGTGAGCCTCGACAATTAGTTGGGTGGGGGTAAGGCTCGGGGCCAGACCTTCTGTGAACATCTCCACACGCCAAGATCGATCCTTAACCAGCCACATCCCCAACTCTCCTTGTCTCATGCCTGTATTGAGTGTGATCCATGATGCATAGAGGGTGCTCTATCAGTCCCTCTTCTCCGCCTGCACCACGGGCACCGAGGCTGCCGCTGGCGGCGACACGATCCCCGCGCTGGCGCCTGCCACCGCCCCAGCGTCCTTCGGCACCACCACATTCTCCTTCGGCTTCGCCGCTGGCACCACAGCTGCTGAAGCTACCGGCGTCGCCACGGGTGCCGGCGTAGGAGCAGGAGCAGGGACAGGAGCTGCCTCGACCGCTGCCACCACTGCCGACTTCTCTGGCGCTGCCGGCGCCGCCTGTGCTGCCGGTGCTGCTGCTGCCGCCGCCCCACTACCAACCATCCCCAACCCCGCACCCTCTTTAGCTTGCTCCGCCCTCTCCTTCGCCTCTTTCTTCTCGCGCCACTTCCTGATCTCGCTCTCCGTCGCGATCTTGCCCTCGAGCGCGAGAGCGTGGCGTGCTTGGCGTCGTATTTCGTTCTCGGAGTCGCGGTGGCCTTGTTCGAAACGGAGGAGGTGGTCATCTGTGAATGAAACGGATTTAACGATACCCGCGGGGACGGAGGGCGAGGGAAAGAGGGGGGAGACAGATTAGGCAGGGGGGAGCGCGGTTTTGACGAGGGAGGGGACAAGGGCGAGTCGAGTGGTGTGGCACAGTGAGAGAAGGAAAGATGACGGAGAGAGAGCATGCTCGGCATCAGCTCTGTAAACAAGATGGCAAGGGAATGAGGCAAGTGGCATACCGGCGCCCACGACAAGACCGTACATCGTAGCTATGGCAGGCATGAATCATCAGCTTCATAGCCTAGGCAAATCGCCGAAAAGCTCACCTGAACTCGTCAAGAATGCCTTCAACCCCAATGTCTGACGACTATAATCGACGCGTAGACAATCAAGTCAGCCAAGTTATAACTCCTGTGAATAGGATAGTTGCATCCTCTGGGACGCTCGACTCACGCAAAAAGCGGCCACGAGTAATGCCCCAGAGCACAAGCCGCTGCTCCATAGATTGTCCATTGGATCGCGCCCTGCCAATACTGTTAGACGTGGTATCATGGCACGAGCTTGAAAACGACGTACGATGATACCACCATTCCGCTGAATCTCATACTACTCCACCATCATATTAGCACCGATACGCAGATTCCTACGCCCGAGCACGCGACGAGCTTCACGAGGCGGTTTTCGGCCGGGCACGAGATGTCAAAGACAACTCACCGCACGCTGTTGGTGCTCCTCCCTCCTTTTCCTTTCCGCCACAGAGTGGTTCATCGTTATCTCTTTATCCGTCTGATGCCTCGTGAGAGTGAGGGGGATGGACAGATATGCGTGAGCGGTAAAAGAAAGAGCAAAGAACGGTGAAGCCAACAACAAAAGTGGACCTGGGTCGGCAGAGATCGGCTTTCGTGTCGTGCCTGGGTGGAGGCGGCTTTCCCACGGCGGTCTGCGGCTGTCGCAAGAGAACGAGAAGGCTTGAGTGGCGGGTGGTTGTGGGTGGGTGGTGTGGGTATCACGAGCTGTAGTCTTCGTTCAGACTCTGAAGCAGCAGGCGGTGTGGGTAAGTCACGGCGAACAGACACGGAGTTTATGTACTCACTGAAACAAACAGTACGCTACTCGGAGTAGAGTGTATTAGCAGCCAAAATGATACACATGGACACACTTGCATACTCGTTCGAGTAGTCTACGGTCTCGCCCCCCCTCCCTCTCCTACGAAAGTTGCCACTTATCATGACCCGATGACACTCCTCCCGTGGTAGCCCTCCCTGACACGGCACAACCTCGTCACCTTTCGCTAAAATTCTGCTTGGAATTTCATCCCCTCCTCCCAGGCAAGCTATGATCATCCTCCAGCAAGACATCGCACACACCCTCCCACTTGACTTTGTCTGCTCTCCAAACCTTCAAAGCGAGATTAAGCACACGCTACACATGCCTCCTCCCCTATCACCTCCTCGAGTACCCGCCCCTCCCGCCGTCCCTGTCCCTGTCCCCACCCCTGTAGCCACCCCGGTCATCATCCCTCTCCCGCCTCGGGGGTGGGCTCAGGCTCTCATCACTATACCTCCGCCTCCTCGGTGGGCTCCCCTCCCTCGCAGGGCTCCTCCTCCTAGGTGGAGGCGACTCGGGTGAGCGCTTCGGGCTCGGCGAGTACCTCCTCCTCCTGGGCGGGGGGGTGGGCGAGCGAGACGGCGTCTCCGAAGTGTAGCGCCTCCTTCTGCGCGAGGGGGATCGCGAGCGGTGACGCGAGTACACGCTGCTCGAGTCCGAGTCTGAGTCCGAGTCCGAGTCTGAGTCCGAATCCGAGGAATCGGAGGACGAGTCCGAGGAGGACGAGTCAGAGTCGGAGCCGGCGGCGGCAGCCATGGCGGCGTGCTGCGCGGCGAGGAGCTTGGGCGCGTTCTCGAGGTACGTGCGCATCTCCTCGGTGACCTTGCCCATGCTGAGCGAGGTAAAGTAGTTGATGGCGAACCGCGTGTTCTTGGGGTTGTCCATGGGGAACATGCCCGCGAACGCAGGCTTCAAGTCCGGGTTACGGAACCTCTCAGCGACGCGGGTCAGCCCGAGCTCCTCGACCATCTCCTGAAGCATGATCTTGACAAAGATACGGCTCGAGGAGGTGGTCTCGTCCTCGTTCATGTGAACGACGTGGAGGACGGCCCAGGAGATACCGTCGGACGCGAGGAGATGTCCGAAGAAGCGCCCGATGTTGCGCAGCTTGTTGGTCTCGTACCGGTGGATGGTGTCGTAGTACCGCTGGAAAGCCTCCTGGAAGGCCTCGGTCCAGACGCGGTTGAGCTTGCAGAAGCGCTCGCCGATGAGACCGAAGAAGTTGGAGTACGTGCGCTCCTGGGAGCAGCACTCGACAATCATGTTGCAGAGCTCGACCTGAGAGATGGTCAGTATCTCACCGTCATGCATTGATGAAGGCCGACTCACCTCGCGCCCCTCGGGGATGTTGATCTTCATGAGCTTGTGCACAGCTTCCTCAAAGTTGAGCTGCATTGACCCCATCAGCGCCTGCATTATGATATGACACGCCATCTCAACACTCACAGAGTTCATGATCGTCAAGTAGATCGTCCTCCTCAGGTTGATCAGGTTGGTCTCCGTCATATCCTGGATCCCCGCCTTCTCCGGCGCGACGTCCCCGTCCTCGTCGTCCTCAGAGTCCGAGATGTCACTCCCGCTCTCGTCCCCGCTCTCATCATCCGAGTCGCCGAGGATCTCTCGCTTGATGTCGGCGTAGCGCTCCTCGTTCTGGGTGAAGTTCGGGTCCACCTTGAAAAGGTCTACAGGATGAATCAGCACAGTGAATCGTACTACACGATGCTGCATAACTGGCGACTTACTGAGACTCTCCTGCACCTGGAGCTCATCATCTAGCGTCACACGGTGTGTGATCTGCTCCTCCTCCTCCACCAAGTCCAACCCCTCGGGGACCGCAGGGTTGTCCTTGTACTTGTCCTTCCTGACCTGGAACAGCACCTCAATCATGTACTGACACCTCTTGCTGATCGCACCCTCGTGGAGGACCGCCCTGAAGCGCTCAAACACCGTGTTGTTGGCTTTGGGGCTGTTCTCGGAGAGGAACAAGCCGACCTCGCGCATGAAGCCGACGGCGACTTCGATGGAGTCGTCCGTGGGGCGGTCGAGGCAGAGCAGGAGGATCTGCAGCGCGACGATCTCGTGTGCGACGTACTGGTTGCACAGGTGCGCGATGAAGGTCGAGGTAGCGTGGCACACGATCTGTTTCAAGAGGTCAGCATGTGTCGATACAATCCTTTACACTGATGCCACATACCTTGTCGTTCCTCTTGTACGCTCGTCGGAACTGACTGATCAAACGGATCAACACGAGCTCGCCGACCTGGGGGAGCTTGGTGTTGACGATGGCCACCAGGGCGGCGAACACCGGGGTGAAGGGCAAGGAGGATGCCTGGGCGCGCATGATGGACCTCGCAAAGAGACCTTTTCCGCGGATCAGATTCTCGCCAAACAACTCTGGCACGACGTGTTTGATGTTTGCGACGTTGACCTGCAGGGGCGAAATCAGCATTGCGCTCGATAAATCTGAGATGCCGGATAGCATGAACGTACCTTGTTGATCATACCGTTGATGCTCTTCTTCAACGCATCCCAGCTCATCCTCTGGAACTCGGCACTCGTCTTGTCCTTCGCCGCCTCGGCCTGCATCGCCCTCAGCCTCGCGGGCGGAATGTACGCTCCGCCCGACCTCGACCCAATGAGCTTCGCGAACTCCGCCTTGGCCACCGCATCCGCCCCTCCCGCTCCACCCCCATTCCTCGAGACCGCGACCGTCCCATTCTCATCGCCGTTCGCCTTGCCGGCGAGCTCTGAGCTGATCTGCTGTTCCAAGATAGCAGCTTCGCGCGCACGGCGGCGGTGCGGGTCGATGTCGTGCACGCGGGGGGGCACAATGGGTTCGGGGTCGTTGGGCCCACGTCGGGAAGAGTCACCAGCGGGACCGGAGGGTGGGGATTGGGAGCGACGGCGGCGGGTAGGAGGGGAGGGGGAACGGTCGCGAGGGTTGGGGGAAACAGACCTGTGATGGATGTCAGCATTGGCTCTTTTCCTATGTTTCGCTCTGTGGGGAAAAGCTAGAGACATACCTCTTCCTCTTGGATGCGGGTACATCATCGGGAGTGAGGCTGCGATTGCGGGGCGAGGGGGAGCCGCTGTCTGATCGAGCGGGGGAACGAGATGGGGAACGAGACCGGGACTCGGAAGGGGAGCGAGAACGAGGCATTTTATCGCGACGTTTATTTTTTGATAGAGATTTTGAGGAGGGTCAAGAGGTGGTCGACGGTTGTCTCTCTGGCGTGGTTTGCAGCCAGCGGAGACGATGGGCTATGGAGGAAAGAGAGGGAGGATGGCTGATGGCGACTAAAAGAAGGAGAGGGCAAGGAGGAAGACAGCGAAGCGTAAGTGGGGGCGGTATTAAGCGGAGAAACTTAACACAGGCACGCGTAAATAATGCGTATCCAAGGTAAATAACGCGCACTGTTTGTTAGGTGGAGGGAACGAGCTTCGCCACTCGTCACTGTCTTCGTTCTCGTAACAGGGCTTCCAACGCAACTTCCTTTCTCCTTTCCACAACAACAATACGTATACAGCTCTCTAGTCGACGAGAAGCCCCCGACCATCCCACGAAACACCTACACAATGACTTCCCAGCCCCAACAAGCCGCTCACGAGCATGCCAAGCTCCTCAACGCCATAGCCAACGGCGCCAAACAGTACCCCAAGCCAGAGCATGTCAACTACACCTACGGCACTGCGGGCTTCAGAACCTTGTGAGTGGTGGAGCGGTGGGCAGTAAGGCAGCTGTTGCAAAGCTCATACCGAACGAATGCGTCACCAGAGGGTCTAAGCTGCCCTCGGTCATGTTCCGAGTCGCGCTGCTGGCTATCCTCCGCTCCAAGAGGCTCGAGGGAGCTACTATTGGCGTCATGATCACCGCCTCGCACAACCCCGAACCTGTAAGCTATTCAAGCTAATCTAGAAAGCCCAGCTTGTGCAGAGAGCTAACATCCGATGCTCAGGACAACGGCGTCAAGCTTGTGGACCCCTCTGGGGAAATGCTCGACCCCACGTGGGAAGCGCACGCCACAGCCCTCGCCAACTGCCCCACCACCGAGTCCCTCCTCTCCACATTCACCACCCTCGTCACGCACCTCCGCGTAGACCTCCACCAGCCCGCGTCTATCGCGTACGCGCGCGATACCCGCCCCTCCTCTCCCGAGCTCACCCGCGCGCTCGAGATTGGCCTCAAGGCCTTTGGGGACAGCGTCAAGCTTGTGGATGTGGGAGTTACCACTACACCGATTCTGCATTATGTGGTGAAGGCGACGAACGTGAGGGACGGGTCGTACGGCGAGCCTACGGTGGAGGGGTACATGAAGAAGATGAGCGAGGCGTTCAAGACGCTCGTCGTGAGTCCTCACTTGATGTCTGCCCGGGTCGGTGCTAACCTCCAGGACGAATCACAGGGTGCTCGAGAGCTCTCCCCTCTCTATGTTGACTGCGCCAACGGTGTCGGTGCTAAAGCCCTCGAGGACCTCGCCAAGTCTCTTGACGGCGTGATCGCCTTCCACCCCATCAACACCGACACCACCACCTCCGGTGCCCTCAACCACCAGTGCGGCGCAGACTACGTCAAAACCCGCCAGGCGCTCCCCCCGTCCGTTGCCGAGGCCGGCTCTCTCGCCCAGCCCAACACGCGAGGATGCTCGTTCGACGGTGATGCCGATCGGATTGTGTATTACTACCTGGACGAGAAGAAGTCGTTTAGGCTGTTGGATGGGGACAAGATTGCGGTGATGGTGGCAATGTTCTTGGGGGATTTGCTCAAGAAGGCGAAGTTGGAGGGCGATAATGAACTGAGCGTGGGGGTTGTGCAGACGGCATACGCCAATGGCAGCTCGACAAAATACCTCACTAGCGTAAGTGCGGTACTTTGAGTATCTCATCGGCATAGCTGACGCACAGCACAGCGGAAAATCCCCGTCGCGTGTGTCCCCACGGGGGTGAAGCACCTGCACCACGCAGCTCAGCGCTTCGACATCGGCGTCTACTTCGAAGCCAACGGCCACGGCACCGTCCTCTTCTCCCCCTCTTCCATCTCCACCCTCCAGTCCGTCCAGCCTACCTCCCCCGACTCCGCCAACGCCATCAAGCACCTCCTCGCGTTCTACGCGCTCATCAACCAGGCTGTCGGCGACGCCCTCTCCGACATGCTCCTTGTCGAGGCTGTCTTGGCGTTCCGCGGATGGGGCGCGCCAGAGTGGGACGCGGGGTACGAGGACCTGCCGAACCGGCTTGTAAAAGTCGAAGTGCCCGACAGGACGATCTTTGTCGCGACGGACGCGGAGCGCAAGTTGGAGAGCCCGCAGGGCCTGCAGGCGAAGATCGAGGCCGCGATGGGGAAGTATGAGAGTGGAAGGGCGTTTGTGAGGCCGAGTGGGACTGAGGATTGCGTGAGGGTGTATGCTGAGGCGCAGTTGGCGCCGGAGACCGATGGTATGTCGCCCCTCAGTGAATCATCAATACCTTGTGCTGACATCTTTATGTGAAGCTCTCGCGTCGACGGTCACTGAGCTTGTCAAGCAGGCGAGCGGGGTTGTGTAAGAAGTCAACATGCGGA
The DNA here is from genome assembly GCA_036427605.1 of Cryptococcus sp. DSM 104549. NCBI lineage: Eukaryota > Fungi > Basidiomycota > Tremellomycetes > Tremellales > Cryptococcaceae > Cryptococcus > Cryptococcus jaspeensis. The sequence continues at coordinate 4,407,086 of CP144044.1, read as the reverse complement.
TGAACCACGAAGTGTCACATGGGGAGGGGAGATGGATAGAGGAAGCAAAGGGATGACAAGAACAGCCAATGAGTCCCCTGCATTGTATACATAGCACTGTTTATACCAATACATGCATCCTCTCAAGAAGTTTCAAGCACAGTGCATGCCAGGAAGCCATGGCTGACTTCCTTCGCGCTGGCCAAGTGCCACTCTCCCACGTCATTATGCGGAGCTCCAGTTCCGGCGCGGCCGGGGCGGGTGGCGGCGACGAGGGTGTGTCTGACGGTGCGCTATCTGCTGCTGTTGTGGAAACGTTCCCAGCTTCTTCATCTCTAGCACGGCTGCAGAGTGACGCATAGAGATACAAGATGCCCAAGTGAGTTGCAGCTGATCTACCATGCTGTCGATCGTAGAGACGAGCTGATTGTCGAGCAGAGTCCGCGAAGCCACTCACGCCGGGAGCTGGTACACCGACTCTGGTTCGTCCGCTGAACCCACCTCATCATCTTCGAATGTTGACATCAGCTTACCCTACTCCATATTCAGGCCCAGCACTCAAAGCCCAGCTATCCCAGAACCTCGCGGCCGTGGGCCCCCTCCCGGAGCTGGGATTCGCCCCGCCCTGCGCCGACGCGAAAGCCGTGATCGCGCCGCATGCGGGCTACTCGTACTCGGGGCCGGCGGCAGCATGGGCTTATGCTAGTGTGCCGGTTACTAAGATGTGAGTGCCTGGCAGCTATGCGGTCGATGAGATTCTGGTGTGAACGTGGAGCTGGCTGACACAAACGGCGTAGCAAACGTGTCTTCCTGCTCGGTCCGAGCCACCATGCCTACCTCCCTGGGGTAGCGCTCAGCAAGTTCCAGTCGTACGCCACACCCGTGGGCGATATTTCACTCTGCCTCGATAGTACGTGCTTCTGCCCTCCTCACATTAAGCGAGATATTCATCCCCGCGGCCCATTGTGTCATCTCTGGCAAGCCATGATAGTGGAGAGGCTGAGAGATGAGAAGGCCCAGCCCGTGCGATAGCGGATAAGCTGACTGGTGTGATGTGCGGCGCTGTATAGCTATCGCCAAGCTCCGCGCGACTGGCGTATTCTCGGATATGAAGAGCAGCGTGGATGAAGAGGAGCATTCACTCGAGATGCACCTGCCGTACATCCGACACATCTTTGCTGGGTATGTTCAACCTGCTTCGTCTAGTTTCAGCTACATATCTCATCCAGGCTGCTGAGCTGACAAGGTGCACATAGACGACCGGATCTCAAGCTAGTGCCGATACTGGTCGGGCACCCGTCGGCGGCGACGGCACAGAAGCTGAGCGAGGTGTTGGAGGAGTACTGGGCGGATGAGGGGACTTTCTTTGTCATCTCGAGTGATTTCTGCCACTGGTGCGTCTCAATTCCAAGCGCTTCGCCTTCTCCGGGCACGCTCTGATTGAACCACGCGTTTTCAGGGGTACCCGATTCTCCTGCACTCCGTACTACCCCAACGCCCCCCACCCCCCTCACCCGGTACCGCCCGTTCGCGCCTCCTCCGCTACCGCAAACGGCCACTCCACCGCACCTCTCGAACTCATCAAGCGCTTCTCGTCCACCACCGCCAACCCCAGCGTTCCTATCTGGGCGTCAATCCAGTATATGGACCACGAGGGCATGGACCTGCTGCGCCAGCCTGCGGAGACTGGGGCTCTGGAGCGCTGGGAGGCGTACTTGGAAAGGACCAAGGTAGGTGTTATCATCGGTCTTCCACCGATCCGCTGTGCGGCTAACATGAACTTGGAAACAGAACACGATCTGCGGACGGAACCCAATCACGGTACTGGTCAACCTCTTACAGCACGTATACGGGGGTTCGAACACCGGAGCTAAGCCCGATTTTACGTTTGTGAGGTACGAGCAGAGCTCGCAGTGCTTGAGCGGAAAGGACAGTAGTGTGAGCTATGTGAGTGGGGTGTTGAGGGTGCCGCAGTAGGTCATACACCACGGCCGTGCCGGTGGGGTAGTTTGAGTGGTGATGGTAGAGTTGTACAGGCGGTAGGAGGAAGATGGTCGGCACCTGTAGAGATAAGACAATTTGTTGAAATGAAGTTTTACATCAAGCACGCCCACCCCTCTGACACACTACCCCTCTAGTGCGTAGGAGGCTTCACCTCGTCGTCCCTGAAAGGCGAAACACGCTGGTAGCCCTTGATCTGTAAGAGGATAGCAAGTGTCAGCGGGTGTAATTGGATCCCAGACAGACGGCGATCCCTCGTCTCTTGGCCCGGGAGCAGTGTGCTCGGCACGGACACCTCAAGCCCATTGTCTTTCGTGTGCTCGGCAAAGGGTAGGGTAGGCACGCATAGCCCATCTATCGCCAAAGCATACGTCCAGACTTCCGCCCCTTCGCCCACAGCTCCAGCCCGCCCGTACAGTGTTTCTCTACCCCCTCCTCCCTCTTTTCCCGCGCCCGCGTCGCCCAAAGATAACACCACACGTCGCCACAACACACTCACCCTGTTCTCTCGGAGCATCACCAGATACTTGTCCGCCAGCCACTTGCAGTTCTGGATGTGGTTGACGCCCTCGCCATAGTAGCACTTCTGAAGCTCGGCGCGGACAAGTCGGGCCTCCATGACCTTGATCCAAGACTCGCGGATGTGTTCCTCCTTCGACATGCGAACCTCTGTTGAAGTGGGCCGTAAAGTGAGAGGTTGGGTCCAATTTAAAGTGGATACGAGGGAGTGGTTGTCGATAGGGGTAGGAACAGGTGAGTAAGGGATGCAGGGGTCGTTGATCAGCGACTTGCCGAGGAGATGCGAAACCGCTCAAACGTACCCTCAAACTGCTCAAAGGTCGGGACGACTTGGGACATTGCGCTTCTTGTATCTTCGGTGTGTGTGTGTTGTGAGGATTCCGCAGAGAGAAGGGGGAAATAAATGGCTGTTCGGGATGAGGGCGAGTCTTTGGAGGTGTCGATGAGCGGAGACGGAACAGAGAAGCACCAATCATCCTGTGCGCCTGACAGCGAAGAGGACGAAAGGGGGCGACGGAATCAAATTTAGCCAGGCAAGGCACGCACACCCCGAAGGTGGAGAAGCGTCCAGCCGCAGTGCGTGGGGCTACCAGCTATGGATTCATGCCCAAGCAGCAGCCTCATGCATTGCCTTGCCACACCCAACAACGCTCACAAATGCCCTGCTCACAAGATTGCCACGATCACGACCATAACCATGATGCTCCTCTCGAGTCATCCCCCCTGGACTCGCTGTACTCCCAAATCGACTTAGACAACGTCACGGCGCTGAATGCGGAGGGCGGAGGCGAGGCGGGGAGAAGGGTGATCAAGTAGGTGGCTGGCTCCATGTAGCCGAGACTTGACAGTGGGTGTATCTGACCACCTTATATTCAGGAGCTGGGACATGAGAGAAGACGACACACTGGCACGTTATAGCGGACAGGCTTCCTTCAAGGAGACTGCTGACATGTTGACTGGATGTAGTGGGTGGAGAGTGAGGTCGACGACGAGATGATCGTAACGAGTGAGTCCAAGCACGCTGCCTTCGCTGTGGGCAGGAGCACTGAGCAGCTTGCGATTGCATACAGTCCCTTTCACATCATCCGTCTCTCTTCGAGCTATCACACTGAGATCTGGACCCGGTGGACATACCCCCCGGGAAATGCACCTTGTGAGTTCACTGAATGCTTGGCGGTAGAAGATCCACATGATTTATCTCGCACATTCAGAGCTGACGTACAAGCCAGTTCCGGGATAATCAAGGCCTTGACTTCTCCGATGCCACCTCGACCGCGCCCACCCAGTCGTTCGACATCGTACCCCAGAGAGAAGGCGTCGAGTACCAAGTCAAGTGTGTAACCTTGACCTCCCTTTTTGGTCGCTACCCACACATACAGCTAACAACCTTGCCCTTGCAGAGCAGCAAAATTCAACAGCTTGACCTCTCTCACACTCTTCTTCCCCGGCAACACTTCTGAGGATGGCGACGAAGAAACTACACGGGTGTACTACGTTGGGCTGAGAGGAACGTACAAGCCGGTGGGTCTGCTTTCAACATCTCCATTGGACTGCCCACTATGGTGGTTCCTTCCCTAAGCTGACAGTTGACTGGGGGATGTAGCTACCGAACAGGCCAGGGGTGATCGTATACGAGTCGTCGGCGAACCCGGCGGACCATAAGGTCCCTGGGGTGTCGGCTGGGGGTGCCACCCACCGGCCAGGCTATTGAGGATGACTTGGGGATGTTCGGGGATGGCTAGATGATGGGGATAGTCCAGACATCGGCTTCATACTCGCCACGGAGGGGGGGGCGTGTCAGAGTTACCGGTTCCAAGAGGGCAGGCGCAATGCCTCCAAACTCAGTAGCATCATATATAGTTCACCGCAGTCCAGCTGTATGCATTGTTCCCACATAGCATCTCCAGGTAAACTTCGTAGGGTCCATCCCTTCATTCCTCGACATAATGGGCTGCGGATGGTGACCTACACGTCAACGGTGTCCAGAATCTTCGACGACGCGTCTGGCTCCGACGGATCGCGTCGGGCGTCGTTCGGCTCATCGTCGCTGGTCGTCCACGAAGCCGGAAGCCGCCTCATTGTTCTTTTCGGTCTCTCTCTCCCTACGCCCACCAAAACACATCGAAAGAGTGTGTCCAAAATGAGGCTACCCAGTCTCCTGCTTTTCCTGGTATCTTGCTACGCGGGGCTTACAGCCGTCCTGAGCGAACAAGACGCCCAGACCTTCAAGTACGAGGTGTGTCTTCCACGTCATCGAGAGCAGATTACTCGTGCTGGTTGCCAGCACCACACCCAGCTGACCTCCCTCTCTCCATGCAGTCCGACATCACGCGCCTCCGCTCCCTCGTGATCCACTCTCTCTACTCCCACAAAGACGTCTTCCTCCGCGAACTCCTGTCCAACGCGAACGATGCCCTCGAGAAGCTTCGTCTCACCTCCCTCACCGACCGGTCTGTCATGGCTGCCGGAGAGGGCAACGTCACCATCGAAGTCGTCTTGGACGAAGGTTCGGCGGGAAAGACTGGCCAAATCATCATCCGTGACACGGGTATCGGGATGACCGCCGAGGAGCTGGGGCGGAATTTGGGGACGATCGCAAGGAGCGGGACGAATGAATTCTTGAAGAGGGCGGATGAGGGTGGGGCGGACGACGGGAACCTGATCGGGCAATTTGGTGAGCTTCTGTAAGGCATCGCGTCTGTGTCTGATAAGCTGACGAGTCGTGAAAGGTCTGGGATTCTACAGCTGCTTCCTCATCTCGCCCACCGTCCGAGTCTCCTCCCTGCCCCCAGCGACCTCGGCAAACCCCAACCCGATCCAAAACACTTTCGTCTCGACCTCTTCAGGCGACGAGTTCCAGGTGTTCCCCGACCCAAGGGGAAACACGCTTGGTCGTGGTACGGAGATCGTCTTGACAATCGAGGAGGACGAGAAGGAGTGGTTGTCTGTGCACAAGCTCAAGTCGCTCATGTACGTCAGCTTTGTGCGTGGACCACCGTGGTACTGTGGAAGCTGATAGCACGACAGTGAGAAACACTCCACATTCTCTACCAGCTTCCCGATCTACATCAAAGAGAGGAAAACCATTCAGGTGCCTGTTGAGGCAGATGAGGACAGCTTTGAGGATGAAGACGAGGAGGAGGAGAAGTTTGAAAGCGTCGTGGAAGAAGACTGGGTGCGGGTGAACGACAAGCCTCCTCTCTGGATCCGGTTAGTCCTCTGCCACGATTGCTATAGCGTCTACTCAGCTGACTCTGAGCTACTAGCGACCCCAAAGAGGTCTCGGACGACGAATACACCGCCTTCTACCAAGCCATCACCAAGGACCCTACGGCCGAGGCTCTCGGCTGGTCGCACTTCAAAGGCGACACAGGCGATGGCGTGTCCTTCCGTGCGCTCATGTACATCCCCGCGCAGCTGCCGAAGGATTTCTGGCAAAAGATTACGAGCGGGGTGAACAATGTGCGGCTGATGGTCAAGAGGGTGTTTATCACGGATGACCTGGGGGAGGAGTTCATGCCCAGGTGGCTAAGCTTTTTGAAGGTGACGGTGGACGGTGAGTCGTCTATAGCTTCACTTATGCTGACCATTACCGCTGACTCCGAAGCGGCGTTCTTGGACACATAGCGGACGATCTTCCGTAAGCTAATGCGTTTTAGCTTGTGGGAACTGCGAGCTTACAACTTCTGTGTAGTCTGAACGTTTCTCGCGAGACCCTTCAGCACACTCGTTTCCTCTCCCAGCTCCAGCGCATCCTCATCCGCAAAGCCATCGACCTCTTCACCCGCATCGCGAACGACCAGCCCAAGCGATACGAGGAGATCTCCAAGCTGTATGGCAATGCACTTCGTCTCGGAGTGTTGGAGAGCAAGAAGGACCATGTCAAGCTTGCGAAGCTGCTGAGGTTTGAGAGCACGAGGACAAACTATACCAGCTTGGAGGAGTATGTTGATAATCGCAAGGAGGGCCAGAAGCAGGTGAGTATCCGCATAGCTAACTCGCTTCGGGCACGTCCAGAGAAAAGCTGATTGATGATCATTCCAGATCTACTACATGGCTGGAGTTGGCGAAAAGGCTGAAGACCTCAAGCGTTCGCCCTTCGTGGAGAAGCTCATAGCTCGCGGGTATGAGGTCTTGCTCCTCAATCTTCCCTCCGACGAGCCCATGATGGGCGCACTCGGCAACTTCATGTACGTCCCTGAAATGGAGCCATCAGTGCAAATCCGGCAGCTCTAACCAACTTGGTTTGCATGTGCAGGGGCATGGCCACCCAAGACGTGTCAAAACGCGGGCTCAAATACGGTGATGAGGATGAGCACGAGGCCGAGAAGAAGGAGCTGGAGGCGCAGAAGGTTGCATTCCGACCTTTGACCGATTGGTTGCGCAAAGAGCTCGGCGGGCAGATCAGCGATGGTAAGCTAACCGCTGCCTCTTTGTCGGGCTTCGTGGACGTAGCTTACCCACTGGTCCATGCCCGCAGTTATCCTCACCAACCGCCTCGTCACATCCCCCTGCACCATCGTCGTCGACCACATGGGCTGGTCTGCCAACATGCAGCGCATCGTCGCGGCTCAGTCGGACGCGCAAGACGACCCCATGTACCAGATGATGAAGAACCTTCCCAAGGTTCTCGAGATAAACCCCAAATCACCGCTCATAGAGGGTCTCCTGGAGAAGGTGCTTGACTTGCCGGTGTATGAAGATGAGCAGGATGAGGATGCGCTGAGGGCGAGTGAGGAGGAGGAAGAGTTGAGCGAGACGGTGAGGGTGCTCCTGGACACTACTCTGGTGAGGAGCGGGTTCAGCGTCGCCGATCCGACTACGTAAGTGAACAGCTACGAAGGTCTCAAATAGAGCACCGTGGCTGATGTGGCTATGGGCAGATACTTCGAGCGCGTCGAGTCTCTCCTTCGCAGAAGCCTCGGTGTATCCCTCGCCGCCCAGCCGCAGGTGCATATCCGCCCCGCTCCGCCTGTGGCTATGGGCCCTCTCGACGAGGAGGGTGTCCCTGGGGAGGAGGCTCTGGAGGAGTTGATGGCAGAGCAGGGGCTGGGTGGGGCAGAAGAGTGGCTGGACTGGGAGGAAATGAAGAAGGGGATGGGACACGATGAGCTGTGAGAGCTCGGTGGAACATGACGTTCGGGCAATCTTGTTGCATAGCATATATCACAGCTTTACGAATGAATGAACAATGATTTTGATGTAAACATACAAACAGTCAACTTTGTGACTCGACGAGATGCCACTACAGGAGTGCCTTCAAGGCCCCAGCCGTCCGCTCCTTTTCCTCCTTGATCAAACCAGACACCGCTCTGAACTTCTCGTTCTTCGAGTCTCCTGTACTCCGTCTGTCAGTCTATGCCCACGTTAGTTCAATTGAGCTCTCCTCAGACGTACCCATCAGCTGGAAGATCATGGATTCGCTCGTCGTTACGATCCCTCCTGCCTGGCGTAGGAGATCGAGAGCGATGGGGATCTCTTGCTTGTTGCAAGACGAGACTGCGTCGGCGAGGATGAACACTTTGGGCCTGTGCTCGAGCTTGAGGAGATCAAGGGCAGTTTGTAGGACGCAGACATGTGACTGGCCGTAAGTAGTATGGGCATCAGCTGTTCATTACCCTGTTCTTCTGGTACAACCTACTTGTACCACACGGTTAGCTCACCTCAATGCCAGTCAGAATATACGAGTCGTAGCTTTTGAAGTCGACGTTCTTCAGTGTGTCTTCAGTGACCATAGAGAACTGATTTAAAGGCCTATCATCAGCAGATGATTTTATACAGTAAGGGGGGAGTCCACACCTTTGTCTTCGGAAAGTTGCCCAGCGTAGGTTTTCCATCCAACAGCGCACTGATCTCGGAGATTGTAGGGCCAAGGGCTGTAAAGATCCAGACGGCCGACGTCAACATTGAACAAGTGCATGGGAACTCATTAGCTGTGTCGCTTGACCTTTCGGATTCTGTTCTGTCACAAGAACGGGTACTTCTAGAAGCTGTGTCGGGACAGAACAGTATGAGCTGAGCATGCTCATGCGACATATACTCGGCACGGGGTAGCGAAGTAGACCCACCTGTGAAGCCTTGACGACTTTACATATCATGGATGTCATGACATCGAACCCGTAGATGGCTCCGCCTGCCATTCACATTTGAATCAGCACATCCCCCGTCACCTTTAAAATCTGTCGAAGGGATCGTCTGCCAATGCCGCCTCGGACTCACGGAATCGCTCTTGGACATCGCAGATGAGCAGCATAGCTCGGCGGGAACTCATGGTCGTCATGTAAATTATTGTGTACTTCTTCAGATAGCAAAGAAGGTGGACAAGGGACTGCAAGAAAACGGGCTCTACTCAGACGACCTGGCTCGAGAGAAACGTTGTCGGCGCCCAGCAGAATCCAAGAGCGAATCCCCACACACCTCAAGTGGAGGCTTCGGCTATCTCTGGCTTGCCGGCTAATAATAGCCGATTACAAACCGGAACGGGTGACTCAACCGTTCATTAGGACTACTGCTGATTACAATTTGGGCGTCACAATTATAATCACCCGTCGCTCGCAGCGATCATGGTCAGCCATCATGGGAACGAAGAACTACCATTATATCTTGGCATCGTGATAGGCAACCGTACACATTGACAAGAGGATGCTACCGAAGGCTGGTCCCGAACCCACGGCAAAGCTCAGCTTGCCGGAATGGCTCAAGCAACTCACATCCCAAGGTGTCGATATGCGTGTCGCCATGGGTCTTGCCGCAAAGATGTACGTCAGCTAAAGATCAATCTATGGCCTTTGCACGACGTGAGCTGACCTCAAGCCTAGATACAAGTCCCATGGCACGATTGAGCTTCTGTCAGGCTTGACTTCCCAGAAAGTCGCCAGCTTGGTCGATGACAAGGAAGCGCGAAAGACGATCTCCAACGCCGTCAAGGCGATCGCATCCGGGACCACGAACAGCAAGAAGCGAGGGAGAGACCGAGACCTACTGGAGCCCCTCAAGACGGATGGCGCAGAGGAGGAGGAGATTCCAGTGGACATGGAGTTCCATCCCATCATGGATGTTGGGGTAAGGTCGTCCCTGCTTTGTTGAGGGACGTGCGGCTGACTCGATAATGGTTGTTGATAGGAATTGTATCCCTTGAGCATCACGGTCAACCGAGCTCCCGTCAAGACCGCCTGGGCATACACGATCGCCATGCGCCTAGGTTTTGACCATCTCGAGTCTCTCTCCATCGCTCAGGCGTATGTGCACATCAGCAGCCTGAAACACGCTCTCACGCTGGGCAATATCTTGAATGAGGAAGAGAAGCGGGAGGCAGAGCTGGAACTGGGACAACTTCCAGACGGAGACAAGGGGGCAAAATGGAAGAAGGAGAAGGAAAGAGACAGAAGTAGGGGTGGCTGGAAAACCAAGGGGAAGGAGGCGGAGAGTGTGGGCAGTGCTCAACCATGGGTGGAAGTGATGGGTTCAAAGTGAGTGGTTGACTGGGCCGGGCAGCAGGCATCGGAGCTCTTACTCACATGTACGAGCACATGCGCTAACTTACGCCTCAGAATGTATGTCAATGCTCTTACTCTATGTCCTGACAGACTTCCAACCTGATCATGAACTTCAACCCAGACCTATAATAGAACGGCCAGATGGAACCTGCCGGGCCATTCAGAAGAGCGTGCCCGTGAAGCCCAGTCAGGTGCGTGACTCAGTCTGTGATTGATACTGCGCTCCTAGGTTGACCATTTCATATAGGCTTTCACTTATATCAGCAAAGCATTCAAGGAGTCCACACATCATGTCATGGGCGCCCTCAAGCTCATTGCGGAGTCGTATGAGCCGCAGGATCTCAACCGTTTTGGGCTGGGCATGTATGTGAGTGTAGCTGCAAGAGTGAACACCCAGTCTACGTATCGCTAACAGAAGCATCTAGAGCGAGTTCAAACCAGACGTGGTGGAATGGGGGCAGCGTGGCACTCTCGAGCTTGCAAGAATCCTCGAGCAGATCAGCGGTGTTGCCCCTCCGTTTACCGCCAAAGAGGAGACTTCACCGCCTTTGCCGACATCGGCGAAGACGAGCCCCGGGCCGGAAGTTGTAAAGGAGGGGGAACGGCAGACCAAGAGCGAGAAGAATATGACACTGGAAGAGTTTGAGGCGATGCTGGATGCTGAAGATGCTGCGGCTGCCGTAGATGCTGCAGGCGAGGATGGGCACGACCTCGAGCAGCCGGCGCGGAAGAAAGCTAAGGTTGTTCCGACAGCATAAGGATAGCTGTGATCGTGAAGAGCAGCAAGGGGAATGGGGGTAGAGATATTATAATGTGTCCAGGCGGCAGTGTGTGGTACCATGCATATGTATGTAAAGTTACAGTGGCGTGAATTATGTCATGCTCGAGTCCTCTTATCATCGCTATGACGGCCAGATGACGGCCGGTACAACAGACAACGTGTCTATATCGTGAATGCCGATTCGTCTTCACACTGTCTCTTCTCATGAACGTTCTTGGCGACCTATTATCCGACCATGGTCAGCAAGAGTACCTGTTGACAGAGTACCACGGGACCACGCACCTCATACAGCTGCGCCTCCTCTCCGCTCTGCTTGCACAAATCCCTGAACATCCCTTCCTCCTTCTGCATCAACTCCCAAGGCGTACCAAACTCCACCACCCTGCCTTGGTCTAACACCAGAATCTTGTCAAGCCCGCACACTGTCATGAGTCGGTGCGCGATAACGAGCATCTGGGTGTCGCCGAGCCCCGTGCGAAGGACGTTCTGGATGGTAGTGTCGGTCTCTTGGTCGAGGTTGGCAGTGCTCTCGTCCATGATGAGGAAGCTGGAGGACTTGAGCTTGAGCATGCCTCGGGCCAAAGCGAGAAGTTGACGCTGGCCTTGACCTATCGCAACAATCGGTTAGCTCTGAATACCAGGGCATGTACGTTAATAGGTGGCTCACTGAAGTTTTTGCCCCCAGCAGCAACACTCTCATCCAAGCTTCGGATGACAATCCTCTCCTCTTCTTCCTCATCCTCATCCTCGCTATACTGAACGACCTCCAGCCGCTTGCTAGCCTTCTTGAGCAAGCTTCTCGCCGATGGCATCTTCGTCACCGTCTTCCCAGCTGCCACGTTGGCGGCGCGCAAGCTTGCCCTCGATTGGCGGCGGCTTGCGGCACGGCTGGGGGTGCGAGAGCGCGAGATCAGGCCGCACTGTGAGAGAGCGTCCCATATCTCCGAGTCGTCGTGCTGATCGAAGGGGTCGAGGTTGTCGCGGATAGTACCCGAGAAAAGCTGGGCCTCTGCAGTGTTATGTCAGCGTTTGGGAAGGAACATATAACTACAGTAAGCTAGGAATGGCGCACCTTGTGGGAGGATAGTGAGCCTGGAGCGAAGAGTGCTGAGGCTCATCTTCGAGATGTCTTGGCCATCGATGAAGATAGTACCGGACTCCTGGAAGAGGAACCTGAAGAACGAGAGGGCGAGAGCTAGACAATTGTCGGTCAGCAAAATCTCAGGTAATGGGGAGAAAAGGCAGACTTTTGATGGCCCCTGCCAAACTCACTGCTTTTGCCACAACCAGTTCGGCCACAGATCCCAATCTTCTCCCTAGGGCCAACGGTGAAGGAGACATTGCGAAGTACGGGGTCAAGCTGGCATGGGTGATCGTCATCAGCCTTCTGAACTTCTCTTGACAGTGTGTCCAACTCACGTGAGGAGCATAGCGACAAGTCAAGTTCTCCACCACAACCGACCCATCTCGCGACGGCCAGTGAGCGGGAGGCTCCATACCTTTTGCGTCCTCCTCTTCTTCAACGGGAAGATCGAGATCTGAAGAAAAGAGCATGTCAGTCTTCAGGTGGTGATTATACGGTGGCTTCTGGTACCCTTAGCTAACTCACATTCTCCGACGCGTTCCACACTGTTCATCGACATCTCGCATGAAGCGTACATCCTCACCACCCAGAGAACAAAGTCGGTGAATGTCACTGGTAAGTCGAACATAGAGGGTGAGCAAACTGTGCCCCTTGCAATACAATCAGTCGACTCACGCGCATACGAGATGGACAGCCCCACTGCTCCAGCATCCATCTTCCGGTTGCGCAACGCAAAGACCGATGCAAAGACAGTGACAAGGGCGCCAACAATGTTTGAGAAGATGTGGAGGACGTGGTTGATCTGCCACATATACCAGTAGCATCGTCTGTCAAACCGATGTCAGCTGAGAGCCGCTTCAGCTGGTTGGTTGACAACGAAAGCTCACGTGTTTTGGTCGAGTTCATGGAAGATCTTGCGCAAAAATCTCGGGCTGTCGCCGTATGCTCGGATAGTGGACGTTCCGGTAAGGACCTCACTGAAGCTGATGAGGATGGGGGATTTGGTGACACTCTTTACGGCTTGTCAGCACTTGATCTCACACCTCCAGGCATCGACTCACTTCAATGCGCTTGATCTCTCTGTTGGTCGTGACGTACACGGACCCAATCACCCAGTAAAGGAAGATGATGCCAACAAGAGCAACAATGAAAGCTATAAGGCGGTCATCTGTCAATCATCCGTCATCACACAGGGGGGTCTCGAGCTCACCTGGCGTGGAAATAGACACCACCACCAAAACTGTTGCGGCGGAGAGGCAGCAGTTTGTGAAGTACATCAAGACTATCAAAGCTGTCAGCGGTGCCATGCTTGTGGCCGTTCCCGAAGCAACTCACTTTCTCCCGTTGATTGGTCAATGACAGACATGTCTTTGCTCAAGCGGTTCAAGATACGTCCTCTATCAGAATCTTGTCAGCTCTTGCGTTATTTGAAAGCCAAGTGCTACCAACTCACGAAGGGGTAGAGTCAAAGAACCGCATCCTCGCTCCCAGGATCCTCCTCAGCAGCCGATCATACAGCACCCTGCTGGCATGCAGCGCACCGCCGAAGGTGATTCCCACTCTCGCTGCTACCGCCAACAAGTACACCGCCGATATGGCCCAGTAGATCAAGAGGTAGAACAACGTCGAATGCGGCTTCTCCATCTCTGCAAAGAACGCGTCGATAATCGAATCCGGCGCATTGCCAGCTGCCGCAGTCGCGCGATCGTCTGCGTTGGCCCACTCCTTGATCCACGCGTTGCTGCCAACTTGCAGAGCCTGCGACCCGACAAATGCGCCGAGAGCGATAAGCCAGAAGGCCCAGCCGCCCATGGCGCGGAAGTACAGGATGTACGTCGCAGGCTTGACCATGCCTTGGTCCTGGCTTTCGTCCTCCACGAGCTTGGCGAGCTGCTTGTTCTCGGCGATAGCAGCTGGCAGGGCGGGTTTGTCGTCGGTGGCAGAGGTGCTGTCGACAGGGGAATGGACAGAGACCTTGACAGAGTCGGTGGGTGAGTCGAGCTGGACCTGGAGAGTAGGGACGTCGTCTGGGACGAGGGTCGTGCCCGAGGTCGATATTGTCCCCGCCGCACTTCCCTCGACCTCTCCCGCTTCTCCGTCCTCGCTCTCGTCCAGAAGATCCAGCAGACCCTGGCTGACAAGCTCCGCAGGTGACCCCTGTCCCACAATCTCGCCCTCATCCAACATGATCACCATCTCCGCTGCAGGCCCAACCAGGGCCACCTGGTGAGTGACCAAGATCACTGTCCTCCCGCGGGTCAACGGACCCTGCAAGACATGTCGATACAGATGCCTCGCCGTCTGCGCATCCACCGCAGAGAGCACATCATCGAGTATGATGGTCCTCGCAGGCGAGTACACTGCGCGAGCCAGCGCGATCCTTGCCTTCTGCCCGCCTGAGCAAGTGGTCCCATTCTGCCCCACCTCAGTCTCATCTCCAGCATCAAAGATCTCGAAGTCGCGGTGCAGAGCGCAAGCGTCGACGACGCGCTCGTATCGCGCGCGATCCCAAGGGGCGCCGAAGGTGATGTTATCGCGGATGGAAGCGCCGACAAGCCAGGGAGTCTGGGCACAGTACGCGACAGTGTTGGTGAGGCCGGTGGTGGGGTTGATAGGACAGGAGTTGCGGTCCGGGTGGGTAGGCATGAATACCTTTCCTTGGAAGAGGGTGGCTTCGCCAAGTAGACCTTGCAGGAGGGTGGTTTTGCCAGAGCCGACAGGCCCGCACACAAGGGACAGCTTGCCAGCTGGGAACTCGATGTTGAGCTCGCCCAGTGCGAACGGGTCCGCTTCCTCGTCCCCCTCGATATCCTCCGGCACCACATAAGTCAAGATCACCCCCTTGAACCCCACCTCCGGATCACCCTTCTCCGGCACTGACATCACGCTGTACTTGCGGGAGTCAGGCTCATCCAGGTACTCCTGTATCCTCCCGCACGACGTCCTTGCCTGAAGCAGCATCGTCAACGAGTGCTGGAACAGCGCCAGAGGATCCTTGATCATGTTGAACAGGATCAGACTCGCAAACGCCCTATCCGCTGTGAGGGGCTTGCCCAGCACAAGGCTGTGCACAGCAAACGCCACACCTGTGACAAGCACAGGAGTGCCCCACACAAACAGCTGGAACAGCAGTGTCACACCCATACGGCGCGCGAGTGCGCTGAGCTCCTTGCGGCGGGTGGCGCCCATGCGCTCGAGGAATTTGCCCCCCCAAGCGTTGAACTTGATGAGCTTGATGTACGCGATCACCTCCGCGACGCTCTCAAGGCGCGCATCCGTGGCCGCCATGAAGCGGGTCTGGCACACGGTGAAGAGTTTGCCAATCAACCCTTGGAGAGGCATGACCGCGATGAGGACGGCGATGCCTGCGAAGGACGCGAGTCCGAGGGTGTTGTAGAGGAGCACGCAGTTGATGATGACCGACAGGGGGCCAGACCAGAGGTAGAAGATATACGCGCAGATCTCGGAGATGCTGAAAGCGTCCACCGAGACGAGGTTGTTGATCTTGCCCTCGCTTGCACTCTCCTCTCCCTCTGGCACCTTCCCGTCCTTTCCCGCAGCCCGCTTCACCTTGCCCGACACGTCTTGCCGGCGCAGCGCTTTTGCAAACACCTCCGCAACGACGATGGCTCGCAGGCGGTTGCACAGGCGCCTCCCGAGGAAGAGGGCTTGACCCATGGTGATAGCGCTGAAACACTGGCCGATGACCATCATCGCAACGTAGAGGACGGCGACCTCAGTGGGCTGGGAAGACTTGGTGCGGTGCTTGACGAACTTGAGGAGGAGGCGGAGGCCGGTTGCGGGGAGGTACTCGAAGAGGATGCAGAGACAGCCCCAACCCTGTGTGTATCGTCAGCCTACATAGACACTCCGATGTCACAAGCGATGACTCACAGCTTGCTTGACCAGCTCCGGAGCAAAGAACAAAACCAAATCCACTCCCAGATCCCTCTTCCTCTGTTGCCCGCCGTTCCTCTTCGCATGCGCCTCGTCCCGCCTAGCTTGGAAAGCGCGGAATGATCCAAGTGCCGCTGCCGCAGCATCATCCTCCCGAATAGCTGGAATGTCCTTGAGCGTGATCGGGTGGATGTAGTGCTTGAACAGAAGGGGAAGGAGGAACGAGTATGTCGCGCGGGAGAATGGAGCTTTTAGGTTCAGTTAGTTAGACAACTCAACAATGTTTCCGCCTGGAGCACTCACAAGCAGGTTCTTCACAATGCTTCGGCAGGTGCGATCCATAGCTTCCCGAGCTCCCTCCACCTTTCGAGACCCCTCCCTCCAGCAGCCTGTCCAAGTTCGCAGAGTACGGGATGCTGATGAGTACCACCCAGTACACCACTTCAAGCGCTGAGCATGCGATGCCCAAGCCGGAGGGACGTTGGAGTACGTCTGAGCGGAAGGCGAGGAGGGCCGGGACGAGATGCAGTGTGAGGAGAGGGAGGATGGGGGCATCGGGGATGATGGTCAAGAACGTGAGGAATGCCTAGTTTGGGATCACGTAAGCCAAAACTGCCAGGCGGCCATCCGCACATCATCCATTCGACACTCACAGGAAAGACAACATTCTTCCATTCACCGTGCACCACCCCCCTCGCAAGCTCCACCTCGAACCAAATCAAGCCGCCGACCAACGATGTCCAAAACCAAATCCTCTCCCACATCTCCACCCCTGCCTGCTTACTCTCCACAAACTCCCTGATGATCTCTTGCGCCTCGCCCGAGGCGAGCTTCTCCCCGACATTGGTGGACGAGAATGGCGCCTGAGCGGGAAGGAGGTTGGAGGCAGTTGATTCGAGGATGACGGTGGATTCTAGGGCGGAGAGCGATGAGGGATGAGAGGCGGAAGTGAGGGTGTGAGGGGAGAGGGCGGGCTGGGCGCGAGAGCGGAAGTGAAGCGGGATGCGACTGAGGAGGTAGACGATGGATAGACCAACAAGGAGGAGTGGAAAGTTGTCGATGTAGCTGCAAGAGGTTCCGAAATATGTATTAGTTCCATCCAAACAGCCTGATCATTCAGTTGGACCCGGACATACCGCTCGCGGAAGCAAGGTGAGAAGTCCACCCCGTCCCAGACGCGCTCACAGACCCACGAAGGGCTTTTGTTGATGACCATACCTGGGTCGATGGAGAGCGATAGCTTCTCCATGGTGCAAAGTGACTGCACTTGTTGCGTGTCGATTATACTTGTTTCGAGTCGACTCAATTGGAGAGGTGCGGGTTCGTTTTCGACGCGTTGAGCAGCAGCAGGAAGCCGTATAGGGTGGTCGGGATTAAGAGATGGGAGTGATGGAGATGGAGGATAAGATGGGTATATGATATGCACTTCCGCAGACCATCCGGATGGGTGATCAGCGGAAGGAAGTCCAGCAGTAGTGGTGCGTTTATCCACAATGATGATGTTATGGGCGATAACGCGGATTTAAGTACGCCAGCCAGCGAGCCAAACCCCCCGACGATCTTTCCGCGTGCCCCCAGCTTAATTTTGTTTCCGCACCACGTGGAAAGACCCAGCCCCAGCGTATGTACAGCTGTTGTGCGGGGGAGGGCTGGGACAAGTGTGTGGGTAGCTGGGAGTGGTATTGACAAGGTTATTTTGCTGGACACGGTGGGATGAAGGCGTGACACACCAGAATGGATGCAAAACGATTGGCCGATGCAACGCGTCGCGAGAATTAACGGCAGCAACTTTAGCAAGCTGGCTGCTCGGGTGGTTGCTCGCTCGCTTGGTCAATGGTTATGCATTCAGCAGCAGCAGTTGGCAGCAGTACGCCTTCGATCAGGCCTGGTGGATCATATTTCTCTCGTATGAAAGTGTGATGCAATCTCTAGCCGATACCGCTTCACTGCATATGTCTACTGCCGCCTTGCTTTCTGTGGTCCAGTTGCCCATCCATAACATCCGGAAAGCGGGAGATGGCCAGACGCTACCCCCCCTACCCCCGCGCCCAAGTCCCTCACTATCGTTAGCCCCGTGATAGGCCTCGTGAATAGGCGTATACGACATCCCTGTACACGAGTCAAGCATGATATATGTGCATTGTGCAATCCTCGCCTCTATCCCCGATCTGCACCCTGCCCTCTCCCCCGACCTCCCTCACTCCTCCACTCAGTACCTCCCGCCCTTGATCAAGCTGTTCCTGTTCTCTACCAGCTGCCAGTCCAGCGACTTCAACCAGTCCTTCGCGTACTCCCTCTTCCCCCACACCCCGTACTTGCTCCCAATGAACGACAGGTCAAACAGGTTGAGCACAGCGAGGGGCATAGGGTACGACGT
The DNA here is from genome assembly GCA_036427605.1 of Cryptococcus sp. DSM 104549. Lineage (NCBI taxonomy): Eukaryota > Fungi > Basidiomycota > Tremellomycetes > Tremellales > Cryptococcaceae > Cryptococcus > Cryptococcus jaspeensis. The sequence continues at coordinate 4,388,952 of CP144044.1, read as the reverse complement.
GATCTGGCTGCTGGCCCGAGCGAGGTAGTGCGACGTTGATGTGAAGTCCTCGGGCTCGGCTTCAGCTTCGGGAGCGGGGGCGCTCTCGGCCGACGTGTCGACATTGGCAGAGGCGGAGAGGGGCTGGTTGAATAAGGGGCCGACAGCCTCTCGGCCTCGCTGGGCACGGTTGGTGACGAGGAGGGTACCAGAGCCGAAGGAGGGCACGACGTCGATGAAGTTGGGGTTGTCCGCTGTTCGGACGATCTATAATGGGCACTCGCCCATGTCAGCATATAATGTGCGCCGCTGCACAAAGCAGCACTCACCCATATCCATCCACCGCCGACCATCCCGTCCGCAAACGCCAGAACCTTCTCATGCACCATCTTGTACTTTTGGGGCACCTCGATCGGCTGTCCGGGGTTCTGCATTTCATCCCATCTATCAGTACATGTCGCGGATTACACCACCCATTCTAGGCAGATTCGGTTCACAGACGATGAACTTACGAGTGCCTCGAGGAAGTAACTGTTGTTCAGCAAGAGCGCGCCGTAGTTGTACGCCAAGCCAAGGGATCTATCCCGTGCAGTCGACGAGATGAGTGCGGTCATGTCAAGACCCGACCTGTCCCACTTCTGCTTGGTCTCCACGAGCGCGGGGTTGTCTACGCGAGCGTCCAACGTTAGCCTCCAGCTCTACGCTCACAGCTTCATCCGCTATGACTGCTCAACCGCCCATCCCAATCTGATCTCAACTCACTCCTGACCTCGGCCTGCAGCCTCTCCCAAAGCCCCGTCTGCCACTCCTGCAGCCTGTCAAAGTTCTCCTTCGGCAAGAACCCATCAATGCCCTGGAGGACCTGGGGGTTGACCGCGCCGGGCCCAACAGTGGGGCCGACGCTGAGCGCGCGAGCGGTGGTGTGGAAAGAGGAGGAAGGGGTGGCGGTAGGGAGTGCCCGGAGGGCGCGGAGGATGGTGGGGCGCGACATGGTGGAGGGGCGGGGCTGTTTTGGGGGTTGGTGTAGGGCGAATTGACGAAGAGAGCGATGGAAAATGTCGGGCGAGAAACCACATGCATGGAGGGGGGAGGGGGGCCGTGGGAAAGCCGAAATAGGCGGCGGCGAAGGCCGCTCGAGGTGTGCGCGTTCTGCGCGTTCAAGATCGAGATCGACGGCCGCGCCGGAGGCCTCGGAGGACGAACAAGGGCAGTCGTCATTACCATTGCCCTCTCAGAGGTCAGAGGTCAGAGGTCTGGATCGAGAAAACGTATCCTCTCTTTGCTTCATCTTCTCACTGTAGCAAGTCCCCAGCAGTACACCATGTCTCTCCGAAGCGTCCTCGACCCCAAAACCAAGCTCTCGTACGTCCACCACATTCTTTCAGACATCCCTTCGTCTCGTCTGACATCTACCGCCCACGCAGCGCATCGTCCACTACCTCCGGCTCTTCCAAGAAGCACCTCCTATCCCCCGACTCCACCTCTGGCGAGAACCCCCCATGGTCCTCCAACGCCCCATGCTCTCTCTCCCTCTCATTCCCGAGCCCTACTCCCGCGACCCACATTGCCCTCACTTTCCAGGGCGGCTTTGTCGGGACGAGCATCGCGGTCTGGGTAGCCAGGACTGAGAAGGCGGAGAAGACGGTGGAAGGGGTAGGGTTGGGGTTGATGCTTGGGGGGAAGATCTATCCCGAGGACCGAAATCGGCGGCAGGTGTTTGAGTGGGTACCGCTCAACTTGGATCTATCTTCTCTTGGCCTGCGAGCTGACAATTGACTCGCATTTTACCAGGATCCCCTTCCCCCCAAGCGGCATCTCCCCTACTACGTCCCCCTCTACTGGCCCCAAGATCATCACTGAGGTCCCGGCAGACGGCACAGCGCCAGTAGAAGACGATGGCGTCGACCTGCCGCTGATTACCGAGCTCAAACTCGAGTTCGAGAAGTCCAGCGATCAGTACGGGAGGATCACGCTCTATTCTTTGGAGGTACTTGGGGAGTAGACTGGAGTGCTGTCGGCTGTGCGTAACTCTCTAGGCTGTTGCCACATGACACGCGGTCATAGAATGCATTGAGTGCGAGGATCTCAGGAAGAGATCATCGCTCACAACAGCCACACGATGAGTAGGTGTTGTCTAGTCGCTGCTTCTTCACCCTCCGGCGGGGCTCAACGAGTGTGATTTCTGTGTCGGTACACAGCGGGACCCCATACAACTCACACACCACAGAGACCATCTGACCGTTTTTTTTTTTCACCTGCCCTCCTGCGGGGCTTGATCGGGCATGATCACTGTGTCGGTACACCGCGGGACCCCCACACAGCTCACACATCGCAGAGACCATCATCTGACCGATTTCTTTACCTGCCCTCCTAGGCTCCTGCGGTCTAGACGGGCATGACTTCTGTGTCGGTACACCGCGGGACCCCACACAGCTCACACACCACAAAGACCACCTCCTGATTTATCAATTTTTTACCTGTCCTCCAGCGGGGCTGGACGTTGATGAGCTTCAGTCCTGTGTCGGTACACCGTGGAACCCCACACCCCCACACACACGCCGCCAAGGAGGCCAGCTCGTAGTCGATGCTCTCCTCTTCTGCTTCCGGTGGGGCTCGACCTTGTCGAGCGCGATTTCTGTGTCGGTACACCACGGGACCCCACATCACACAGCACCGTGTGGACTGGGTGACAGCCTGTACCAGAACTGGGTGGCAGCCCACACCAGATCACATCGTCGAGGCCCTCTATCTGACCACATCCACAGTGCCAAACGAGATTCTGGGGCACCCAGTTGCACGCGAGTATCCTGTCAGTCAAACGCATTGTCCAAGATATCCTGACCGATGCTTGCCCTATTATATGGCTTCGTTTTGTGAACTTATAGTCTTGTATATCCGCCGCCGAATCCCCATACAATTCAAATACCACCCCATCATTTCGTCATGCCACTTCGTGGTCATCAAAGGGGGTTCCAGTTCTTCCCCGCAACAGCCGCCTTGACAAACGCCTGCGTCAACTGCGGCTGAAACTGCTCCACGATGTGCCCTGCACCCTCCACGCCAACGAGAGAGTAGCCCGTGCCGGCGTTGACGATCGTGCCGTTGATGATGGAGCCGGCGGGGAGGGTGGTGACGTTGGATGCGCGGAAGTTGGCAAGCTGGGGGTTAGGAAGACGGCTCATCTAAAGGGCGGACACGTCAGTGGCGAGCTGGAGAACGGAAAGAATAGATGAGGGCTTACCCAAGAGTATGTTCCAGGGTAAGGGACCATGGTGTCGTCCAGACCGCTGTACGCGAGGAGCCTCGTCCCAGCCTTAAGCACCGGCTCGAGGAGCTTGAACGCGCTCTGCATGCTACAGTCTGGCGTCAGCTCTGCTCAACTGATGACGAGAAACGGGAGACAGGCTCACTTGTCGCCTGTGCTGCTAAAGTAGACAGACGAGTAGCCAAGGTAGTACCAAGTGACATTTGCCGGGGCGCCAAGCTGAGGAGTTGTCAGCTCGCTACATTGGCGGAACCAGTTTTGAAAGAGCTACACTCACCAGCTGCCTGGTGGACGGCAGGTTCATGAAGGTCAACAGGGGTGCCCTCCACCAGAAGCAAGTGTCCGCCGGGTAACATCTGGGTGCCGTCCTGTCGTACCTGTTGTACAACGGCGCCTCCCAACGGAGGTACGTCGACTGCACACAAGGGGTCAACGCCTTGACACGGAGGGCCGGGGTTGACTCGATGTCGTTGAGGTAGCGCAGGCGGTCGAGGCAGGTGGTGAGGTTGTCACGCCAGTGAGCGCAGGTGGAGGCGTTGTACGCCACGGGTTCCTGGTTGCAGAGGATGTCCCAGCCCCCGTAGCTGTAGGATTCAATGTCAGCTATATAGTGCGACAGTCTACATAGCGGCTTACATATCGGCCATGGCATCGGCGAACGCGTTGCCGTACAACAGCTGGTCAATCTTCTTGACCACTCGCGTAGAGAACCAGCCGGCCTCGTTGTTGCGCTTCAGAATGGTGGAGGCAATGTGCGAGCCGGTGGTGCCGCCATAGGAGAGGGTGCTGATAATCAAAGGCTGGGGGACGTATTGCGGGTAGGACTTGTAGAATGCCTGGGACACAAACAAAGCTTGTCAGCGTGTGGTCTCGTCGTCTGTAGCAGGGAGAGACGACAACGCACCTGCAGAAAGTCATCAAAGTCCTCCGAAGCAAGAGCTGACGTGTTGGCGGGCACTTGGTTGGTAGTGTTGTACGACCATCCCGTAGCGAGTGGGAAGTCGACGACCAGCAAGTTGGCATGGTCTGTCCAAGGGTGGGGCGCCGGGGAGAGGGTCACGTTGCCACCGGGGGTGAGCTGGCAAGGGCCAGCACCTGCTCGGATTGGTCAGCCCATGTCATTTCTGTGCGAAGGTGGACCAGAGTGGACCAGGCTTACCGATGAAAGGATAGTCAAAAGCGCTCGCACCGGGACCGCCCTCAAATTGGATCACCAGACCAGCGTTCTTTGCCGCACCGGTGCCCTCGAAGAGCGAAAAGAACATGCTCCCCTGTGCGAGATGGACATAACCGGAGGTCACTCCGTGGTCACCGTTCCCACAGTTGAGCGTAGATTTGGCGGTGACATCGACTTTGAGAGTCTTCCCCCAGCTGAGAGTAGGAAGGAGTGTAAGCGCGAGGGGAAGGAGGGTGGGGAGAAGCATTGTGCCGACGATGATGATAGGAGAGGGAAGCGGGGAGGGCGGGAGAGACAAGTCAGCAGGCAGGACAGGAGGCACAATCGCCTCCATATCTATATGAATGGCTCATTCTCCTATTCGATGCACTCACTGAGACGCCCAAGTCCACAACACCAACACGATATGCGCAAACAACCACATCGCGAAGATATCGAGCCCTATCACGGATCAGATTGGCGCGCAAGTTGGCGCGATGTGTTGCAGCAGCCTTCTTGATCTGTCGGGGTATGCCGAGGGATAAGGTGTGCTTTCCTGTCATGCGCCATAGGTGCGAAGTCTGTGCACGACGAGAGATAAGCGTGATCAGTGGTGATGACCAAGGGGCGAGAGAACATTTGTGAGGCGAGGTGCAGAACCAAATAAGCGCGCAACGCCACCCGCCCGCCCTTGATATGGCGAGCACCGGAAGCCCGGTATCGAGATTGGCTTTGAAGCCTCGTTAACTTCGATAAGGCCTTGCCCTTCGAGTGCCTGCGTATTAACGGCTGCTTGATCATTGCGCCAGGAGGAGCGAGGATGTCGAGGAGATCGGAATCCAGCTCCGGCGAGGTGCGAGGATGAGCATGTCAGGAGCTGGTGTGATGACGAACGCGCTCGCCTTATCGCGAGCTCTTTTTATAGGCATGGGCGGGCAATTATAGTGCCGTGCAAGTACTCGAGTACATGTATAGGATCTTCTAATACTTCCTCAAACCACGCCTCCCTGTACGTGCATCTGAAAGTGTGGGGTCTCTCGTCGGCAGTGTGGGTCGCGACTAGCACTGCCGCCATTGCTTTCAATGACGAGCATGAAACGTCTTTAGTGATTGAGATGACACGACGATGAGATACATTTTTGACCCCCCTTCCCCACATACCATGCCCCTGATCCCATCTCTTCCCCTATCAAAACTCGTCCTCGTCCATTACGATCGCGTCCGGGTTGGCCACTTCCTCTCCCTCGGCCACCTCCCCCTCATCAATCCCGTTCGCGTTCACCTTGTTCAGCGTACTCGCGACGAACGCCGGCCCACCCTTCTTGCCCGCAGCCGCGCCTCCTCCCGATGCGGCGAGCTCGCGCTCCATAGCGGCCATCGGGTCGGCAGCATCGGCTGCTTCCTCGGCGGAGGCGTCCGTGGGCTTTTCCAGGCCCTTGGAGGCAGCTGCAGCCTGGGCGGCGATGAAGGAGGTCTCGGTGTTGTACGAGGCCTGGACAGCGCGCTTGATGCGGAGCATCTCGCGGAAAGTATCCTCTGAGCCGGTGTCGACTGCGAAGTGGGAATATGTGTCAGCTCGATTACCTCTATAGCATGCTTCAGAGAAGACCGGGAGCTTACTCTCAAAGTCATTCCACTCCTGCCAGAACGCCGGCTCGATCCGAGGATCACAGAACTGGCTCGCATGCGCATAGATTGCCCTCGCCCGATCAATCTCCCCAAGCTTCCTCTCCATCCTCGCGAACCGCTTGCACATCTCGGCCGTCTGCCTATCCGGCAGGACCTCGAGCGCGCGCTCATAGATCGGCCGCGTCGCCGGCAAACCAAAGTTGGCGGTCGCCTTGGCGATGTAGATTGTGTACATCTCAAACTTGTCAGAGTCCTGCACGGTAGTCGCGGCGCGGTCGTAGATGCCCATCGCGCGCTTTGCGAGACCGTGCTCCTCCTCGAGCTTGGCGTACATGAGGTACAGCGGCTTGCAGAATTTGGCGGGGCAGTTCTCGAGTGCCTGCTCGAAGAGATCGCGAGCACGCTCGAGCTTCTTGCCGCCGTAGCGCTTGACGAACTTGGAGAGGTAGATGTTCCAGATCTCGAAGGCGATGGGGAAGTGGAAAAGCTCGATACCGCGCTCGTACACCTGCAAGCAGTTGTCAGTGAGTGGTCTATATATTTAGACTTTGACAACGCACCTTGAAGCTCTCCTCGAAGTACTTGTTCTCCTCCAGGAACGCCGCGTAGTTGACGATGACCTGAGCGTTGGCGATCTTGAGCTCCATGATCTTGTCGTACACCGCCTTGGTGGACTCGACGGAGCCAATGGACTCCTCCATGTCGCTGTAGAACGACCAGAGCTTGAGCGACTTGAACAAGCGGCTTTGTGGGGGGAGACTCTGTCAGATAGTAGAGCGTCAGTGGCTTGCCAGTGTACAGATGTGCCCAAGGAGCTCACGTCGTTGTAGAAGTCGACCTTGGTGTTTTTGGGCACTGTCGTCGCCCGCTGCATCAACCGGATCGCCTCATCGTAGTTCCTGTCTCGCCGTCAGCCGTTATCCGCCCATGCACATAAATGCAACTCACTCATTCCTCAGCTCCATCTCCGCCCATTCACACCACACCTCCGCGAGCTCATCCACCGACTTGAACGGCACCTTGGTAGCCCTCTCCAGGATCTTCCTCGCCTGCTCCAGATCCGGCTCGCTCTTCGGCTCCCCGTTGTCGTCCTTGCTCCCGCCCTCCTCGTAGAACTTGGCAAAGTTGACGTAAAGGGGGTACAACGGACCGGTGGCTTTCCGAGGGGCGATCGTGTCGAGCGCCTTGACGTACGTCTCCACGACCTTCTCATCGTCGTCGCCGTACAGCGCCACACGCTTCTCCCACTCGACAACCTCGTTCGGGTTTCTCCGAAGGAGCACCTCGTTGACGATGAACGGCCGGCGGTCCATAAGCTCCTCAAAGCTCTTCATCCTCTCATCCAGCTCCTTCTCCGTCTCCTCGGCATCAAAGTCCTCGTCCTCGAGGTTATCCTCATCCGCGAGCGCGTCCATCAGAGTCGAGATCATCGTCTCGCTGAACTCGGCATAGGCGTCAAAGATCTGCGTGAAATCGCGGATCGTCACCACCACGGCCAGTCCCCGCTCGAACGTCGCGGACGCGCGCTCAAACTCGCCTCGCTTGATCCAGTATGTCGCGAGCCCGGTCCACAGTCGGCCTGCCTGGTCCTTGTAGATCTCGAGACCGTCGCGCTCCACGATGCCCTCTACGTCAAGCAGCCGCGGGTGCGATGGATCCGTGTCTTCGTCGTATGGTAGCTCCTCGGGCCCCGCGCGCGCTGTAGCAGCGTTCGCGGGCTTGAAGAGCTTGCCAGACTCGACGGGTACGGGAGGGCCGGCAATGCGCATCAGACGGCCGTTCAGGCTCGCGGGCTCGTCGGCCTGCGCGACGGGCTCTTCCGCCGCACTCTCCTGCCCCTCCACCTGGCCTGCGACCGCCTTGCGCGTGGCCTGCAGCTCGAGTGTCTCTTCCTCGTCCATACCGACTTGGTCGGCATACCGCTCGACGAGCTCCAGGAAGTCGACAAAGAGCTGGTAGGGGGATTTGCCCTCAAGAGACGAGTAGAGGTTCTTCTGCGCTCGACGGGCGATGGAGAGGAGGTACTTTGCGGCGGCGAGGGGACGGGGAGGGGAGGCGTCGAGAAGGTAGGCGATGTGACGCTCCGTCAAGCTAGGGTCGACCTGAACCATGTTGTCAGTTATGTCAGATCGCAATGGAGCCAACCGTGACATACCTTCAGGTACCTTCTCCAGACCCTCTCACCGGCCTCACCACCAATAACCTCGGCCCACCTGAGGTACAGCCCCCAGATCCTCCCGTGCAAACTCGGTGGCAAAGTCCTCAGCGCCCTGTCAAACGTCCTCCTCGCGTATGTCCTCTTGAACGCGCTAGGGCAGTTGGGGTGCAAAAGCACGCCAAGATGGAGCAGCCACGGCACCGGCAAGTTGCTCAAGCATGCAATCATCCGCTCGCCCGTGGCGATCAACGCCCGCCACTCCTCGTACCCAACCACGCCGTCCAGCCCGCCCGACCATTGGTGCGCCTCCTCAGCGCCGTCAAGGAGCTCGCCGACGTTGGTCTTGTAGCTCGCTCCGCGCTTGGCCTGCTCCTCACGGGCAGATCTAGCATCGTTGGTGAGGTCACCAAGAACGAACGACTGGCGGGTGAGGATGTAGGCCTTCCACAGCTTGTAGCTCGTGGGGAAGACGGCGAGGGCACGCTCATAGATGGATGTGAGCTGTTGAAGCCCCTGGCGCGAGTTGTGGGTCGCGAGCGGACCAAGGAGGGCGTCTTCGGGAGAAGGGACAGCGGGCTTTGTGGGCTCGTTTTTGGCGATGGTGTCTTTGATCTGGTGGATGTAGGACAGCCAGGATCGGAGGTTGTCGGGGTTGTGGAGGAGGTCCTCCTCGATGGGGAGGTCGGACGCAGAGATGAGGTGCGGGTGGGTGAAGGGGGTGGGGATGGGGAGGGTGAGGGGGAAGTGGGAGGAGAGTGTGGCGAGGACGGAGGAGGACGCCATTTTTAAGAGCCCCGTTGGCGGCTAGCGAAGGGAAGGGAGTAAAGGCAGGCTATGGCAGGCCTGGGGTGGTGCGATGTATGTTTATGGAGGAAGTGGATATGTTTATAGCTCGGCGAAGAACGAAGGCTCTTCTGCGCGAAGACATCGAAGACACGACGGGATTATATCGGCGTTATCACCACCCCATACTTCGCGCTCATCTATCATCTCTTGCTTTCCATTCACAACCTATGCATGGCTATGCGCCCAACAACCGCCATACTCCGCACAATGACAACGCAGCGGTCAACTTTGCAAAGCGCAGTCCAACACATTTCCTCGACGCCGGGCTCATTCACCCTCGTCGAGTCATCCCCTTCCTGGCCTCGCGGACATGTGGGCGCGTCTCCCACCAGCGACACCTTACCGCCTATCCACATCGCCGTACTAGACTCGTCTTTCAACCCGCCTACCCTCGCCCACCAAACCATCGCCTCCTCCTCATCCCTCTCTTCATCCTTGCCCTTCTCCTCCACCGCACCTCCACCATACACTGCGCGTCTACTCCTCTTCTCGGCGCGCAACGTCTCCAAAACACTCAAACCGACCGATGCTACCCCTGTGCAGCGGCTCGAGATGATGTCCCTCCTCGCAGAGGACCTCCGCGCAGCCCACCAGGATGAGGTAGTCGCCGTTGGTTTGATCAACGAACCGACCTTTGTCGGCAAGGCAGGCATCATCCGCTCGTGGCTCGACGAGCATGCGCAAGAAGCAGACGTCGACTTGACTTTCCTTGTCGGGACAGACACGCTAGTGAGGATCTTTGATCCAGCGTTCTACCCACCAGGGGAGATGGGGAGCAAGCTGGAGAAGCTGTTCCGTCCCCCTCCGGAAGGGTACGGCGCGCAGGTCGTATCTGCACGGCGGGGGACGTCCGCGGAGGACAGAGTGTTGGAGGACGAGTTGTTGGATCGAGAGGATGTACGGGGGTGGGTGGAGAAGGGGCAGGTGAGGATGTTGGGAAGTGGGGAAGAGGGGTGGGAGGAGGTCAGCAGTACGCGGGTGCGTGAAGCTGTGAAGGCAGACGACAAGGAGGGACTCAAGAAGCTGGTGGGGGGTTCAATCGGGGAGTATATCGCGCAGGAGGGGCTTTATTCCTCATAGAGCTTGCAGTAACGAAATGATAATGTCATGATGATATGAACACGATAGATGCTAAGTATGCAAATGCAATGCTCGCCATGCCCCCTTCCCCTCCTCCCTTCATGTCCGCTGCGTCATCTCATGCTCCTTCCCCATCAGCCTCCACAACAGCTTCTCCCGCTCGTCCGTCTCAACCACACCCTTCTTGACATACGACAGCTTCCCAAACTCCACCCCCACCTTCTCCTCCTTCAGCCGCGCCTTCATCACCGGCGGCACACTGAACCCCCATGCGTCCATATCCTCTGCCACCCACACCATCTCCATCACCACCTTCTTCCTCGGCGGCAACTTCTCATCGCGCGCCGTCCTCCACCTCGCCGAATGCCCTTCCACCGCCTGATCCAACCCCCACCTATCCCACAGCGCATGCACCAGCACCTCAAAATACTTTTCCACCCCGCGCGCATCCCCTTTCCGGTTCATCCACTGATTACTCCACCGCTCCCGCACATGCTCGTGCACCAGCCACGCCATCTCGCCTGCTGCGCGGTGGCGCGGCAGCCCCTCAAACTCGTACGGCACAGTCCACGCGCTGCGGCACTGCCCGTCTACGTTGCCGGTCCGCCGCGCACGCTGGCCCGCGTGGACCTCGTTCTCCCATACTTGGAGCATGGCAGTGAAGAACCAGATGGAGAGGCGTTGCCTCATAGGCAGCTCGGCAGGGGGGTCGCGCTGGGCGTACTCGCGCGCGAGCTCGCCCTCCATAAACAACGCGTTCTCGCCCACGCGCTGTGCGAGACCCGTCTTTCCTGCTTTCTCCAGCCCGCGGATAAGACCCACGTATATCTTGGGCGTGAGCGCTGTGGAGAGCGGGCGGCCGTTCAGCCCTACGGGGAGGCCTTCGGGTGCGTCGAGGGGGGTGTTTCTACGCGAGTAGGCAAGGAAAGGGATGAGGATGTAGATGAGTTTCTCGAGGCGCTGGAATTGGGAGGTGACGGTGAGATGGGTGATGAGGTTGACGACGGACGTGTCGTCCGGGTCTGGCCCAAGAGATGGCTCGCTCTCCAACAGCGCCGTGGGGAACGACAGCGCAGGAGTCTTCTCAGCATGCTCCGCCTGATGCCCCACAGACTTCTCCCTCGACCTCAGTGCCCTCGCCCCCTCCATCCCCTCCTCCCCAAACACCCCATCAAACAGCTTTTCCTCCACTTTCCGCGCTATGTCATTCTGCCTCAACCGCGACGCGCCCTCCAGCGTTATATTCCACGCCGACGGGTCTCGCCCGCCCATCCCGAACGCCCGCCGCATGTACTTGGACAGCTGGCCAAGCATGGATGGCGCACGAAGCGCCCGGAAGGCGTAACGCAAGAGGATGAGACACGAGCTCCACGCGAGTGGAGGAGTCATGTAGGGTGACTCTGCGGACGGGGGCGGCAACGCCTCTGGCTCGATCGCCTGCTCACCCGCTGGCCGTCCCTCCGCGTGCTTGGCCGCCTCGATCATCTTCATCGAGCGGGACGAGATGGGCGGACTCCAAAGCAGCGACATGAGCGTCACATGCAACTGCGTGAACGCCGTGTACGCCCATGCCTCCTCGTCCGCCGGGCGCTGGGTCACACGCTCGGGGAACACGTCAGGTTTGTGCGGCGCGGCGTTGCACGCGTTGAGTAGAGGGCCGAGGGCGACGATGGGGAGGGTCCGGCTGAGAACGGTGTTGGCGAGGATGGCAAGCGCGCGCATGGACGCGGCGAACATCGCCGGGGAGGTACGGGTGGGGTCGAGCTGGAGCGAGTCGACGATGTTGTTGAGCCAGATGGTATGTGGCTGGGGGACGATGGAGGGAGGGGATGTCGGAGAGGGGATGGGGAAGTTCTTCATCTTGTCTGGGAGGGACAGATGGTGTGGATGCCAAAGGTCGAGGCGGTCGTGCGGTGAGAGAACTTCGCCAGGCCACCGCCATGTCCTCACACCGGTCCACCAACCTTTGAGCATCTCCGACACCTCCATCCTCTGCTCAACCTCCTGCGGCGGTCCCACAGCAAGGTCATAGTCTCGCGGTGGGCCTCCGCCGTGATAGAAATCCTCCGGGTTCGCACCCTCCGCCACCCGCCCTTCTGTCACCCACTCCTCCACCAGCCCCACATACACTTTCGCCGCCACATCCGGCAGCCGGCCCCAGATGGCATGGGTGATCACCATGCCATAAAGCTCCATCGGCCGCGCCGTCCGCACTTCCTGCAGCATCTCCAGCACATCCAGCATCGCCTGTAGCCTGACCTTTGGCTTCCTGCTAGCCTGTGCCTCCAGAGTCGGGTTGAGGTCCGGTGCCTCCGTCAGGAGCATGTAGACGCTCGGCTTGAACGCATCCTCCTTGCCGTACAGCAGTTGGAGCGTCCGCAGACGAAGGAGCCTCGGCCTGCCATCGCGAGGGCACCCTCGGAGAGCCTCGCGGATCAGGCCCGTAGCGATCTCTCCTCGCCGTTCACGAATCAGGTGATGGAGGACGATATGCAGCTCTAGGCGCGAGAGGCTCGCGAGCACCCGGTTGATCTCGCCCGGCCGTTTCATCATACCCATGGGGTAGTATGACCGAGACGGGTCTACCGCATTTAAGACGGAATTGAGAAAGACGGCGGGGGTGCTGTACGATGTGATAGGGATGGCGGAGAGGTGCCGGCGTAGGGATTCGGCGTTCAGGGGACGCCCAGTGGGGGATGGGGTAGAGGAGAGATGCGAAGCTCCGGGGGCGCCCGGTGGGGTATATGGTATGCGGGAGGGGCCTGCGCCATAAGCTACCCCATACGGCACACCGTATGATTCAGCGGCTTCATTTTCAACATGCGAAGACGAGCGTGCCAGAGCAGCGGCGGACGATGTGAGGCGGACGCGGAGGGGGAGAGGGAGGGGGTGAAGCTTGACCCGGATCCGCCGAAGCATGCTGTGGTGGGCGATCAGCTGCGATCTTTGTCCGCCGCGGAAGATACACTCACGTGGATAATAGATCCGGGTTCGTGGTCAATGGGCCATGCGGGGGAGTTGCTTGAGAGTTGCTCTGGATATGCAAAGTTCTTGAAAAAGCTAGTTAGAGAGCCAACCAAAGACCTTGAAGAGCGCTCGGAAATTCACGCGGCCGTCGCTCGCCGGAGCCAACTCTCGCTTACGTAAGCAGCTTGAGGCTTTGACGCGTCGCGATCACATCACATCACATCACATCTGCGTCTTGTTGGGTTCGTTCCCCCCTTCACTTGCATTTGCCCTATACCAACCACGGCTCACGGTACTCAACCCTCCTTATCTTCCTGCCATTCTGGGCCCACACTGGCCATGTCGAATTCGCTCACTTCTGCACCCCATCTCATACCCTCCACCACTGTACCACTGTGTACTCGCTGCAAGGACCCATTCCCTCCGGAGACGATTCGAGGGCGCGTTGTTTATAGGTGCCGAGCTTGTCGCTCAGTTGACGCCGCTCGCGCTCGCAAGAAGAGAGAGCGGAATGCAGAGGCATTAGAGAACATTGCAGAGTCATCTTTGGGCAAGAAGAGAAGAAGACTTCGCAACATGCCCGTGAGTTTGTACGCGCGTAGTAGTGATGTCTTTTGTTGCGTCGAGGGTTCTGACCTGATCAATCCAGACTTTTTCAACTCTCGAGGGACTTGTCAACGACTATCACCTCGCCCTCCACAAGCATATCAGCTCCCCCCTCGCGGCGATGACTGAGTCAGGGGTGGCATTGGGGTCACGCGAGGAGATGGCGTTCCGCAACTCCTTTGCGGACACTTTCCAGTACGCTGGTCGGTGGGAGATCTCAACGGACGCGATGCCTTCGATGGAGAAGTGGAAGCAGTTCATCAAGGACTGCGCGGGTCGTTTTACCTCGAGATCCGTTGTTCTTGATGATTGTGATCAGTGCTCAACGAGTTGCGGAGGCTACAAATTCAAGTAACGTCCACAGCGCATGACTGTCACGCACCAGTGAATGGTCGTGTTCTGACGTCTACTTAGTGAGGCTACCAACAGGATGCAACCGAAGAGCGGAGTCTACAGATATATTTGTAGCCAGTCCGTGGCGTCGCTCAGGAACAAACCCTCTGATTCCGCTTTCTCCAGCGACCCTCCCCTTCCCTCGCCCGACACCTCGCACCCCCAATCTACCTCCTCTGTCACTGCCGACCACGCGGCACCTGCCAGGGGCAACGATGCTGCCCCCCTCTCCCGAACACCCCCCTCTACTTCGTTCCCATTTGCGCTAGCCAAAAAGCGCAAATCATGTCCCATAATGGAGAGATTTGACTGTCGGGGCAAGCTGTCTGTCACGCTGAAGGTGAAGGAGGCGGTAGACATCGGGGGGATCCTGCTCATTCAAGCCGAGCACGCTTTCCCCCACGTCGCCTACCCACTGAAGGCGCTCAACGTGGTTGACGGCGGGCTGAAGACGCTTCCGGATGCTCGTGATCGTGACGAGGAGATCGTTGGGGAGGAGCGCGCGGGGGTCGAGGAAACGGGCGACGGGGAAGAGGATGACAACGAAGAGGGGGGTGACGAGGAGGATGACGGTGAGGAGGAGGAGGAGGAGGAGGATGGAGAAGAAGAGTATGACCAAGAAAGGGCGGCAGAGATGCTCAGGTCATTGTCGGAGAGGCTGCGTTCTATGGCGAACGCGATCGAATCACAGATGGCACACCCGACAAGGACCTTTGTGGACATGGTGGAACGGGAGTTGGTTTGGGTTGAGGAGTTGAAGAATGACTTGTTGGAGCTGGCGGAAGAGTCGGATGGTCCATAGCGTATCGCTCAGGGAGGACAACGTACTCTATACTGCCCTTGTATGGCTGTTGGTGGTGAACATGCCGATGGAGACGCACGCAGTTGTCTGGTGCACGCAGTTGCCTGGTGCTCACGTCAGACTTATGACTGCCGCAACTCACTCTTGCGGCGCGTATACGAAAGCAAGTTGCTGTTCTCATCCAGCTGCATCCTCCCCATTACCGCAACACCTTTGCAATCATAGGAGCTCCTGCTAACGACTTGGCGAGTAGTTCTTCAGAGACAGACCCTCCACACACGCATCAGACGGACCTCGCCGCCGCGCGTCCGCGACGGGATTAAAAATGTTACCGGACACACGGACATGTTGGACATGAAGACAACCGTGACGCTGAGCGTCGAGCCGTCGATGATGATCTGCCGGATATGCATGAGACTATCACATCTGAACAGCACCTATCAGACCGGGCAACCCTCTACAACAGACCACACTCCCCCACACCAAGATGGCAGCATCCACTATCGTCCCTGATGAGGCTACCGCCAACGCCATCCGCCAGAAGATGATGGAGACTGGCGACTGGGAACGGTGAGCTTCCGCGCCTCCTTCATCTGCTGCTACTGCTCTCCAGGAGCAGCGTGGTTGCATGACTAGTGGATAGATAGCTGATGACGGGGGAACGGCGTAGGATACAAAACCTTCTTCGGGCGCGTCTGGAGGAGAGCGGGTGGGTGGATGATCTGAAGAATCAGGCGAAGGGTGAGTCTTTGTTCTTTGGCTTTGACGCGATGCTGTGGCACCCTGTGGCACCTGGCTTCTGCCTGACTACTTCATATGTATACCATACCTTCATGAGTTGACATCCCGAAACACAGAGCAAGCACGAGCGCAAGAAACGCCCAACTTGGAGGAGCTCATGAAGTCGCTCAGCGAGAGCGCTGCGAGTGAGTCTTCCTATCATGTCAAGCTACGGCCAATCTCCAATGCTCTGTGTCTGCCTGACTTTCATCTCGAGCAATTCCGCTGACCTCGGTGATCTCTGCAGGTAGTGTATCTCCGGAGCTTAAGCGGGATCTCACCCAAGAGGTAGAGCGCGTGCTGGACGATAACTTTGAGCAGGTGTAGCGCCACCACTCGCATCCTCTCCCTTCGCCGCATCCCCTTCGCTCGCCCTTTATCTTTGGTACCACTCATATCACCCAGCCCGGCATTCTCCCCTTCAATCGACCCGTCATTTCGTTTCCCCATCTGGGAGCTGTTGTAATATGCACATATCTGACTCTGTAAGGTGTGGTGACTGGTGCTCCTCTTGCCGATGCTTGTTTCCATCCACCTCTGTTCATATCCCAAGAAGCCGGTGGTATGAAACTAATCACATGCAAGATGCTGCGTACTCTACATATGCAGTACAACGTCATGCCCCTCTCACGCTATAGCTGCTGGTGGGCTACTGATACCCCTTATCTCATCATACAACCATCTCCCGCCGCTCCCCCCCAATATACACAACACATTCTCTCACACTCAGCGCTCAGCGCTTCATAACCTCCTGTAAGAGCCCTACCACACCATCCTTCCGCCAGAGCTCTTCATCTTCTTCTCCTTCCCTCTCCGTACCGCCTGATTGCCCACGGCCCATTTCGCCGGACCCCATACCCACGCCAGAGCCTGACGCAGCTGGAGAGGGCTGCTGCCCGTACCTCGGAGGCTCGCGCAACGTCCTCCTCGCGCCCCCTTGCGATCTTCCCCCAACCGCACTACCACTCGCCATGCCCGCCCCATCCCCGCTCTCCGCACCATACCGCTCCTCCACCCTCGACCTATCCCAGCTCCCCACAGACCGATACTCCTCGTCCTCCTCAATCACGCTCTCCTTCAGCGCGAGCCCGGGGCTGCGCCCCATCCGCGGAGAAACATGCGGGGAGAGATGTCGCCCGGCATACGGTTGGCTTTCCGCGAGCATCGACGCTGACCCCCGCTGGCCGCGGTGATCGCGCTGCTGGTGCTCGCGCTGCGCGCCCATGAGCTTATCGAGGTAAATCGACGAGCTCGGATTTGCGGGCTGCCAGTCCGGGTGGCTCGCCTTGAAATGCAAGAAGGATTTCTCCATCTTGGTTTCGTTGGCGCGCCAGTGGCGTTCCAGGTTGGTTGAGGGGGGTCTGGCGGAGGAAGGGGTGGTGGTGGGGTTGGGGAGGAGGTGGTCGCGACCGCCAGCGTTGGCGCCGTCGTCATCGTCCTCCTCGTCATCTTCGCCCCTGCTGACCTCCTTGCCTTTCCCCTTCCCCTTATCCTTCCCCCCAACCCCACCCGCTCCAACCGCCTCCGGCCTCTCAAAATCAAACACCGCAAACGAGCACACATACCCTATTCCCTCCACATGGAGCGTAAACTCCCTGAAAAAGTCGACTACCGCACCCGCGCAGGGGGGGAGGGACCAGAGGAGGATGAACGGGGTGAGGAGGACGCTGAGGAGCTCGGTGAAGAAGATGCTGACTTTGAGGGCGAAGAGCTCGCCGAAGGCTTGGTGCACCTGCCGTGCTTCGTCAGCTCCGCCGCTGTCTACACGTGCAGCGTGACTTACCTTGCGACTGTGCATCTTCCCGCGCCACTCCCTCGGCAAATAATGCGTATACTTGACCACCTCCTCCAGCCCTGCCTGGGGATCAAAAACGACCGTCTCATTCGGCACCATTCCCCTCGCGACCTGGCGGATTCCGCCAAACACCGTGAGCGCCGCCGGGACGGTGACGCCGGGGAGGATCTCAAAGTGGAGGAAGAAGTCAAAGTCGATGATGGACAGGATGAGGAGGACGGAGGCGAAGGAGCCGGATACGTAGGCTACGAAGCTATCCCGGCCAGTCTGATCAGCGCTGTATCCTTCTTTTCTGCGTGTCAGACTTACCGCATGAGAGGAGCCATTCGCTCATTCGGGAACTGGTCCACATACTCCTTCGCCGCTGGATAACTCGTGTTCAGCCGGCGTTTGAACAGATGTGGCAGCTCGTTGAACTCGCGGAACTTCCATTCGGCATAGAGGGTGTACTGGCGGCTGGCGATGGCCGAGACGTTGCTGTGCCATTCCTGTGATTTGGCAAGGGCTATTAGTAGGGTGGTCTTCGGTATGTGAGGGGTGGCTGGGGACGCACCTGGAGGTATCGGAAGAACGTGTATATGGTGATGTACGCCACAATGAAAGGCGAGAGGAGGCAGTTCAGCCAAGCCATGAAGATGAACCTCTTCCTCAATCTGTACGCTGGTCAGCAAATGTCCTTAACCTCACACCAATAGTTTGCTGCTCACCCCTCAACAAGTTCCTTCTTTCTCCTCCCCCTCACAAACTCTTTCCTAACCTGCCCCCGCTCATCAAAGAAATACCCCAACAAACAAAACCTCAAATTCCACTCGACAGCTTTCGTCAGCGTGTTCGACCCGAGAGTGACGAAGGTGTACCCGTCGGCCTCTTGCCCCGCGTGCGAGGCAGAGAGGGAAGAAGGCGAGACGGGCTGGACGAGCATGCTGCGAGGGAGGAATCGTGCGAGGTGGGTAGGGATCCGGATGCGTGGACGGAGGTCGAGGAGGTCTTTGTTGAAAAGCGCGATGAAGTAGTTTTCCTGGCGGAGGATACGGCTGTTGTGCGAGACTCGCTGTTAGTGCTTGTCGGACGAAAGACTACAGTTAGCGAGATCGTACGCACTTTGCGATATCATGCGCATCGAGCTTCTTGAACTGCCCATAGTCATTGTCCTCGCCGACCATCCCTGCCAGGACGCTCGCCTGCCCGTTCGCGAGCGAGGTGACGGGGTTGTGCTCCCTGATCTCGCCGATGAGTCTGACGATCTCTGGCCATGGGACTGTTTGAATGTCGTCCTAGAGGTGGCGGAGATTTAATCAGCGAGTGAGTAATGATTGTGCACGAGGGGTTCATGATACTCACGTCGGGGATGCCAAGAAGATGGGTGTAGAAGCGGTACATGTCGAGGATTCGCGGAAGGGAGTAGACGAACTTGATGAGCTCGATTGTACAGTACGCTGCCAAGGCCAAGTTGTACAGCGCCTTGATCCAACCGCCACTATAGAGCAACAAGTCTCGTCAGCTGACGTGTAACTTCAAAACCTGCAGTATTGACAGGTGACAGAGCTCACACAGTCACGCAGTGCGGAACCAGGAAATCCTCCAGCTGCCGGAGCTGACCTTCGCTAGGGCCGAACCTGATTGCCCAGATGGTGGACCAGTTGACACATGAGGTGAGGAAATACCAAAACCAGATGACAAAGAAGTGAGTTCTGAATGCGAGCTGTCAGCTGTAGGGTCATTAGGGAGGCATGGCGAGCTGCGCGACGCACAAAAGATCGAATAGCTTCGCGTAGGCTATGCAGTATGCGCCTTTACCCCGATAGTGCTCATACACCTGCAGAGTCTGATCAGCATGCAATAATCCCAGAAGAGCTTATCGGACGCACCTCCTGCAAGAACCCATCGAGGTCCTCAACGTTCACCCACTTCCACAGCGCCTTCTCATAATCATTCAGCCCCATCTTCCTCGGCTGTCTCCCGCCCTCACCATCCGACCCATCACTCCCCAGTACCCCGAGCTCCACAATATCCCGCGCGAGCTCATAGTTGCCCCGCCCGTCTCTGCCACGCTTGCTCCCGGCTTTGCTCTTGTCTTTGCCCTTGGCTTTGCTCCCGCTCTTCGACTTGGAGAGGTCCCGCGAGGTTGACGCAGCGAGCGAAGGGTCGCGGTGTGAAGCGCTAGCTGACCGAGGAGGAGGGAGAGTGGGATTACGAAGGGAGGGGGGCTCGCGGAAGGTTGGGATGGTGGGTGTCGCTTGGGTTTGGCCGGAGTTGGGTGTTGGCCGGGAGCCAGATGATGACTGCTTGGGTGTATCATCTCCAAAGGGATCCGGGGCGCCTTGTGTTGATCGCCCCAGGGCAGACGCTGACGCGTCCCTCCACGCTGGACGCTGGTCGCCAAACATGACGGACCGGGGTGGCGTCTCGTCATCTTCCGACCCGTCGTCCTGGTTCATCGTGCCCGTCCCGCCCGACGTCGACCCCGTCAGGCCCGAGCTGGGACCTGCCCCCGGCGAAGAAGCGTCGAGGGACTCGGACAAGAGAGGAGCTTGAGACGAGGCATGGGATGTGTGGCGGGTTCTGTAGACGGATTGGTTGGGGTCGTCTGAGGGCGGTTCTTGGAGCTCGCGCAGAAAGACGGAAGAGGGGCTGTCTGGGTCTACGCGTATGGACTGGAGGAAAGGGCTGGGGGATGGTGGGGTGGCCGGCATGGTGCCCGGAGTTCGTGGGGATGCTTCCTAGACAGTCTAGAGTCGCTCCCGGGCTATGTTGTGAGAGACGTAGAACATGTAGATGCTGGAGATGCTTTGTAGACATCCACGGTGGCCACAACACATGGTCACCGGCAGCGGCACGGCTCAAGTGACGACACGCGGACGTAATTACGCTTAGTTGCGGCATATTTAACTTGCACTAACAGTAAGAATTGCCACTGCCGAATGCGGCGAGTCGAGGATCACATCATGGGGAGCTCTCTCTCCATCGCATCTTCACTCGACCCACAAGCCATATTACCCCACCACCACCAGCAACCACAGCTGGACAGAGAACCCGGACCACATTACTGCCGGGATAGCACGCCAATTCAACCACCTGCCCCCAGGAGCCGCCGTTTCACACACAATAAACCCACACGAAACAGTATTCCGTCCACGCCTTCTTTTGTTCCACCTTCCACCACCGTCATCCCTGTTCGCTATATAGCTGCACCTGCTGGCCCACAAGCTTCTCGTGCATCTCCATAGTCTGAACTACATTCAACACACCCGCACATCACGTCTGAGTGAGTCTACATAGGTCCGTCATCGCTGCGCTGCGCCCGCCGCCGACACTGCCTTTCGTTGCACAGACGACAAGCAACTGACCCCCGCCCGCTCTGGCCTTGCCGTGCACTGTAGTATGCCCCCACGCTCCACCAGCACACCCTCCCGCTTCCATCCCCGTACACGACAACACTCCAACCCCCCTCCCGCCGCCTACACCCCGTCTACCTCTCGCCCCGGCACGCCCTCCCACGGCCACTCTCACAGTCAATCACATCACGCGCGAGGCGATATCCCTTCGCGCAAGTCCACCCGCCCCGCCTCACCTACCCCCCACGACTCGAGCCGTAATCATTCTCGAGAGATGGCAGACGCCCAACCTGGTACACCTACCCCACGCCAGCCTCGCCGTCGGAGAGGCGGAGGCGCCAAATCGTCTCAGCAGCGTAACCCCCTTCCTCCATCCGCGGCCGACGTTGAAGTCGGCACAGACGGGCTCGGTTTGGTCCCTGCTGTTGATGGAGTAGACAAGGACGGGGAAGGCTCTGCTTCGACATCAGAGGATGAGCTGGCGCTGTTTGATATCCTCGGGGTGGTATCTCCCCCTCGGATGACCCCCTCCGCATCAGCATCATGCGAGCGTCAGCCGGGGGTGATCGTCCTACCCCAAGGGCAGACCACGCAGCCCCAAGCAGAATCAAACAAGAAGAAGAAGAACAAGCGAGGTGGCAAGGCGCAAGCCGAGAAGACTCAGGCGCAAGCCGGGGCGCTAGCGCCATCGCGGAAGCAAGGCGGAGGAGCGAGCGCAGACGAGAAAGGAACAGTGTCGGAGGGTGACGTGAGCGGCAAGCCAGCCAAGAACCGGTCTGGTACCAAACCCGGCACGATGCTCCCCCCGGCCTCGGGGAAAGCTTCAGAGTCAGCCTCACCCGCTGCGGGGACACCCGCGCGTGATAATGGCTCTGCGGCTGAGCAGCCGGCCGGCGGTAAGCTCGACCAACTTCTGGCACTTGTTGCTGCTGGGATGCCACCAAAGCCTGAGCCTGCGGCGAAGACAGGCAAGGGGAAGAAGGGGAAAGCTACCCCGCCGGTGCAGAGGGTGCAGGATGGGGATGAGGTGTTTGAGACGAAGGGTCTGAGTCAGAGTTTGCCGGTGGAGAGTGAGGGGCTGGGGCAGGTGAAGAAGGGGAAGGGGAAGGGCGGGAGGAATGGTGAGAAGGTTCAGGAGAGGGAGAGGGGGGAGAGTGATGTTTGGGATATGCCGGACGTTGCAGGGGGGCAGGAGTTGACCGTAAGTTGGTGACGTGCTGGGGGCGTGCCGCCGTCAGTACAACCACATGCTGACACGCATCTCACACCAGTGGCAACAAAAGCTCCAGGCCTCTTCCGAGACCCCCACCCGCCGCGCCAAATCAAGCACCAAGGCCAACAAGACCCAGGCCGGCACCTCCTCTCAAGGAACAACCCCCGCCGTCTCCTCCCCGCTTGCCAACCGCCCCGCACATGCCCGTCAAGTCTCCCTTGACAGCATCCCCCTACCCGCCTTGCAGCCCTTCCAGCAGCAGCCCCAACCCCCACCCCATCAGCGCCTCAGCTCCATATCCGCGTTCGACGGGTTCATACCCTTCCACACGGGGTTCAACGTTCACCGCGCACCCCAGACGCCCGCCAAGAGCGTAGCCGGCTTGCACGGCAACCTCCTACCTGCCTCTGGCCCTGCGGCCCCCCCAGGCAAGGTCCCAGGGAGCGGCGGCGGCGGGGACTTGCCACTCATACCTGGCGAGTTCCCAAGGATTAAAGGCGCGACGGCGGTGGCGCCGTACATCGGGTTCGAGGGGAAGACGAGGTCGAACGGGTCGAGCGGGGCGGGCATGGGGGGCGGAGCAGGCTCTGGGCCAAAGTATGCGGGACCGACGTTCCACAACTCGCCGCATGCTGCTACGCTAGCCAAGCCCGACATGGAGGATTTCTAATCCACCTTGCGCTTGCGTGGTCCGCTTTGGCCGTTTTTGTGGTCTTGCGCGACACCACCCTCCCTTCCTCCCCCACCCATGTCTTTCCCTCTTCTCTGCTTTCGGGTGTCGCAGCCTCGCGGCTGCGGCTCCAAGTTTCTATCACGCATTTCATGCCTCGTCCGTCTTGCGACATTGTGACAATATCTCGTTGTGCGAATACACCATACGCCCTCGCCTCCCCTCCTCCCACCCGACACTCATATCACATGTTCCATCATACCTATCCTCTACTCTACCCAACCCAACCTACACCGACACAGTCTTCAGTCGCGCGACGTAGCTCCCCACAAGTTCCTCGCGCGGCCCCGCCCTCCCTCCACCTTTTTCTTCACGCCCATCCTCTCTTCTCCCCCACTCCCCCAACACACCTGCATACACACCACCCTCCACGACCTCTGCTCCTGTACCACCATCGCTCAGGCTTTGATCTTTGTATTTGGAACATTGGGTTCGCCGGGCTTTTTTTCGTGTATTATCGCTCGACGACATTACGCTTTACACTTAACACCACACATTACACCCCTTTTCCCCGCTTTCTTACTCTTTCTCGCCTCCCCTTCGGCGGAGGTGGGAGAGGACATTCTGGTCTTTGCCGTCATCCAAAGATCGAGGAGAAGCGGGGAGCGGGGTTTGCGGCGGGAGAGGAGGAGGAGGGGCGAAGCGATCGCGACGAGGAGAGAGTGGCAGGGGAAGGCTGAGATGAGACGGAAGAAGAAGAGGGGAAGGGCGGAGCTCAGGGAAGATGGTATAGCAGAAGATGAGGCGCAAGGTCGAAGAGAGGGAGCAAGGCGCTCAACCGACTTGCTCGGGCGGTGGAGATGGCGGGGACATGCAACAACTATGACCGCACTCCCTTTCTCAACATGATTCTGGACATCCTGACTCGCCTCTTCAACATGCACATGCACCGCTCAATAGCTCGAGGAAGTCCTCGTCCTCGAACAAGCTGCTGCTAAAAGCTGAAGTGAAAAAGAAAAAAAGATGCAAAAAGACTACTGGAGGAGCTGGGACTCGAACCCAGGCTAAGCGAAAAACGTCCCGAATAATGCGGATCGCTTGTCATACCCCTTGACCACACCCCCGTGAGATGTTTTCGGTGTTGGGCGCAGATTTGATGAGCCTAGATCGTTGCCCACTGCTGACCATTAGGCATCTGTTCCTCGCGCGCCTATTCGCCACTTCCTCCGGCACCGTCTTCTTGGTTGCGCGCGCTTTGCGTGCATCTCTGGAAATATCCTACAACTCTTGCTCGCAACACAGTCTCCACGCCACTGGCAACCCGCCCTCCGCCATGTTCATCAAAAGGGCCAAGAGTCGCCCCTCCCTTCGCGCTCGCGAATCCGACCTCCCAGACCCTTCCTCCACCGGCTCTCCCCTCTCAAAACCTCCCTTGACCGCCGACGATGCCGCCTCTCCCTCGGCGGACGTCCCCATGGATATCGACCCGGACGAGTCGAGCGGGAGTATCCTCGGGCGCAAGACGGCGCAGAAGAAGGATAAGCGGAAAGATGGGCTGGGGATGGGGTCGGGGAAGAAGGCGACGAGGTTGAGCTTTGGAGGACAGGATGATGAGGATGAAGGGGTAGCTTTCAAGCCTCGCAAGTCGTTGCTATCGCAGCAGATCAAGCTCCCTTCTACTCCGGGAGGGATGTCGGCTGCGTCTGGAGTGAGCACTCCAGTGACGGGAGGAAGTGCGGGGATGTACTCTCGCGAGTACCTCTCCCAGCTGAAAGCTGCGACCCCAACCCGCGCCCCGAAGAACGCCTCGGATGTTGTGGGCGATGACGACGAATTGGACGGGAGCGGGCTGAGTCGGCTGGCAAGGGAGAAGTACGCGTCGAGCTTTGCGCAGGATACGACGGCGGGGATCCCGGATGCGACGGCGATCGCTGCGGCCAAGATGAAGCGCCAGGCTGGCCAGGCGGGCGCGAGGAATGGGGATGCGGCTCCGAGAGGAGGGGAGGAGGATTATATCTCGCTTGGAGGAGGGAAGGTGTCGATTTACGATGAGCGACAAGGACCCCATCCAGAGAGCAGATTGATGAGGGAGGAGGACGAGGAGGGAGAGGGTGATGAAGGTGAGTCTGCTGCTAGTCTTCTTCCTTCAACGACTGACCGC
This sequence comes from Cryptococcus sp. DSM 104549, assembly GCA_036427605.1. Taxonomy (NCBI): domain Eukaryota; kingdom Fungi; phylum Basidiomycota; class Tremellomycetes; order Tremellales; family Cryptococcaceae; genus Cryptococcus; species Cryptococcus jaspeensis. The sequence continues at coordinate 4,364,117 of CP144044.1, read as the reverse complement.
CCTCTACATAGATCTGGCGGAATTCACCGAGGCGAAGGACAAGCTCTATCTCGGCAAGAAGGCCAACAAAGCCGCTGCTAGGAGGCTTCGTGGAGAAATCGGGGAGATGATCGATGACAGGTGGGTTATTATAGTGATAGCGTGGACGATATCAGCTGACCCAGTCGCCACTTACAGAGAAGCGGACGCCGAGGACGACGAAGAGACACTCGAGTGGGAACGAGCTCAGGCGCAAAGGGCGGGAAACTACGAGGAGGAGAAGCCTGTCAAGCCCGTCAAGCAAGGATATGTCCCTGCACCTAGTGAGCTTTGCGAGATCCGTCCGCCTTCCATTGCGCACCAGCTGACTGGGTATTCGAATAGTCCCCACCGCCCGGCCTATACCATCCATCTCTTCTGCCCAAGCGCGCCTCGCTCAATCATTGGCAGGGCTTGAGCTCAACAAGTCGGACGGCGAGCGTAGCCTTGAGAGCACTGTTCAGGAGCTTGCGGCACTTGAGCAGCAGGAGCGAGAGCTGCGGCTCGAGGTGGAGAAAGTGGAAGGGAAGCGGGAGTGGACGGAAGAGTTTAGGGGATGGGTGGAGATGCTGGGTGGTTTCCTGGAGGAAAAGGTGAGTCCGTCTGCTTAACGTGCACTCCATGGAGCGGCACTGACATTTCACATCGCAGTTCCCCAAACTGGAGAACATCGAAGCCGACTCGATCCACCACCTCAAAGAGCGTGCAGAGATGGTCACCAAGCGTCGGGCAGAGGACGACACCGATGACCTGTCTCTCTTCCTCGGCGTTTCCGCACCTGAGGCCGGCGAGGAAGAAGTAGACGAGCTTGGTCGGGCACGGGACGTCACGCGGGAAGCGGGGCCAAGCTCTGGCATCAGGCGCGGTCGTCGCGAGGAGCGCGAGGCTCGTCGTGCCCGCCGGCGGACGCGGGTCTCTAAACCCCTGACGGCGGATGATGACGGGTTCTCCACCGACTCTTCCCTTGCCGAGGGTGATGCGAGGGACTACGCTTCGGCGCAGGAGAAGCTCGAGTACCGCGTGCATGCTCTCCTGGATGACGTTCGTGCTGAGGACTTTAGGGATCCGGAGAAGGGGCTGGCGGTGCGGTTCGGTGGGTGGAGGAAGCGGTATGAGGAGGAGTATGTGAATGCGTTTGGCGGGTTGGCGCTGGTGCAAGCATGGGAGTTCTGGGCCAGAGGGGAGATGGTTGGCTGGGAGCCGTTAAGGGTAAGCTCCATGTTTATCGATAGTGACCTCAGCAGAGCTGATATCTCGTGCAGCACTCGTCTCCCCTTGAGTCTTTCAGGTGGTTCAACTCTCTGCACCACTACTCACACCCGCCTCAACCTACCAACGGCCACGGGGAGGACGACGACATGGACATGGACGAGGAGCCTCCCCTAGGCCCCGACGGAGATCTTGTCGCGTCGATGGTGTCGACAGCGGTGGTGCCTTTGCTCACTAAGGCGTTTGAGGCCGGGGCGTATGACCCGTATTCGGCGCCACAGACGAGACGGGCCGTGGACTTGATGGATGTGGTGGCTGAGCTAGCTGGGAAGGACAGCCGGAAGTTCACCGTGAGTCCCGAAAGATTTGATAGTCGAAAATTCGCTGACTCAAGACACGTAGACCTTGCTGAAGGCTATCCTCCTCGTGTTCCACAACCACCTCATTTCGCTCTCCACCACCATCGCCAGCGTCACTGTCGCGTCCGCCCTCCCCCCACCTGCATTCGACCCCGCCTCTCGGCCTGCCATGGAGCGCTATGTCCGCCGCCGGATCAAGCTGCTCAAGAACATGCTGCTGTGGAAGAGGGAGGCGCCGCAAGAAATTAGGGAGCTTGTGATCAGGCTGGTCGGGGAGGTGCTGCGACCTGTACTGGGGAGGACGTGGGAGGGCGGAGGCAAAGAAATGGCTGCGCAGGTATGTCATTCTTGCTGGGTCATGAAGCTCCGAACTGACATATCCCTGCCAACAGGTGTTCGCTGCTGCCACCGGGTCTCTTTCGCCCGACCTTGTGGGCTTCCTGCAACAGGGGCCCAATAGCCGTTGGTAATGACAAGATGCATTGCCCTGTGCTATGTGTTCCTCGACCACAACTGACCTGACTTACTGATATGTACGTCGCTCTGGCTATGTCTTCGACCCCTTCCTCATCCCATTCCACCCGGGCTATATATCTTTCCCTCGGGGAAGATCTGTACTATACGGCCCCTCGTCGCGGCCCTCGTGCCACCCCATACGACGAGGGTGTCATGTATGCCACGGAACATTGATCACCTTGGTTCTCTGGCCCATTCGTTTTCCCATCGGCGCTCGCTGAGGTCCGATCCCTCTTTGACAGCGTCGGCTGCTCTCATGGGCTTCGGCTTGTACGGGCGGTCTCTGGGACTAGATACGGACGCGTTTTGTTCAGCCACTTACATATCTCTGCTGAAGTTCTACCATCTTACTTTCTATGCGTCTGGCGATGTGTCGGCAGCGGTGCTTTCTGAGAATGGGTGTCACCTGCGTATGAGTGCTTCACGGATTAAGGAAATAATGCATAGCGTGATATGTATATACGTCATGGAAGAATCTTCGTTGTGTGCATGCTCTTGCTATGTGCAACAATTCTACAAATCAATCTTTGGGTAACACAGACCCCCCCGCTCCCAACGCAGCCGTTGCGCTCTGTTGATCCGCGAGAGACAGAAGGTGCTCATACTCCTCCATTCCCGCTGCCATGCACAAGCTTTGGAACTTGCCACCATCTTGGTGGATGAGCTCAAGGGGAGAGCCCTGTTGGATAAGATGACCCTTGTCCATGACAAGGATCTTGGAGCAAGGCATGATGGTCTAACGGAATCCGGTCAGCACAGTTGAGACCACCGTGGAAAGATGTAGACTCACCCTCAAGCGGTGCGCAATGATAAGCACAGTAGCCTCCTTGAACTCCTCGTGAACTACACGACTGATCTCCGCATCTGTAGCAGAGTCAATCGAGGCTGTCGCCTCGTCCAAGATCAGGACACGGTGCTTCTTCAACAGTGCCCTCGCAAGCACCACCAGCTGCTTCTGTCCCGCCGAGAGGTTCTCCTCACCACCCTTGATCTCAAAGTCGAGGTTGGAGAAGATATTATCCTGCTGCTTCTGGGCGCCGTCGTCCACCATGGTCGCCTGCGTGCTGCTAGAGCTGCTGGTGTCGACGAGAAGGTCGGGGTATGTGTCGGTGCGCTTGAGGAGCTGTACCTGTCGAAGAGCATGATAGAGCTCCTCGTCAGAATACTTGCCCTCGATGTCGAGATTGAGTCGCAGTGAGCCGGACAGAAGGATGGGGTCTTGGGCGATAATGCCCAGCTTGGAGCGAACCTGACCGAGGGGAACGGTGGAGATGTCTAAGGTCTTCTGTCAGTATTCTGTCTTCAGGGCTGCCTAGCCGCTAGAACTCACCCTTGCCGTCGATCTCAATCTTCCCTCCAGTCACATCAACGAACGAGAAGAAGGCCTTTGCGAGGGTAGACTTGCCGCCTCCGGTGGCACCGACGATGCCAACCCTCTCGCCGCCTCGCACCTCGAACGTCACACCGTGGAGAATATCGGGCATGTCGGGGCCATATCGCACCCGAAGGTCCTCAACGTTCAGCTTGCCGTGCTCGGGCCAAGTCCCCAAAGTCTGGTTCTCCTCCTCATCGTCCTCGTCGCCATACTTGGTCTCGTCCGTCCCCAAGGGTTTGCCGTCTTCGCGCTCCAGTTTGCGGTATTCGGTGGTACGCTCGAGGCTTACACCCTTGAGCTCGAAGTTTCGGATTTGGACGAGTACCCAGTTGACGTTGCTGGAGATGGTTTCGGCGAATGTGAGGACGAATCCAGCCACCGCGCCGGTGGTGGAAGCGCGGGAGAGGAGGAAGGTGAGTGCAGTGATGCGGATGACAAGATCGACGAGTCGAAGTGTCACTGGAATGGTGTCGTCAGCTGGTTGCACGAAATAGTAAGGTCGGATCGTGCTTACAGAAGAGCCAACGGGCGATAGCAATAGTCCAGATGGTCGCCGTGATCTTCATGTTCGTCCACCTCATCAACTCTGTATAGTAGCATGCCGACGCTGGTTAGCACGTCGCACACATCGAAAACTGTGAGCACTTACCATCGAGGAATACCGACTGGGCACCAAATGAGCGGATCACAGCGGCACCTGCCACAGTCTCGCCATAAATGGCATTGATAGGGCCGGGTATGATCGCCTGGAGACGTCGAACCTGACGAGAGGCGGCACGATACCAGTTTGCCTAAATCATAGGCTGTCAGCAGTCGTCCGCGCAAAAGCGAATCATCGCCAACATACCGGGGTCCAGACACAAGCAATAAGGAGCAGGGTAATTGCACAAAACGACCATCCACCATAGAAGGACACCGAAACCAAACTGACGATGACTACAAGGGAAAGGTTCAGCAGTCGAACAGTCAAAAGTGCGACGAGAAGTGACTCACTGCCCATCACACCCGACGTGAGCTGCGTGAGGAGCTCAGACGACTCAAGAACATCGTTCTATGGGGCGTCAGTATGATCTTGAGCGGGGAATACAGCACATGAGATTAGCTCACCAGATCTTTCCCAAACCGCTGAATGATGGAGCCTGCACGGGTCTTAGTGAAGAAGATCATCTTGGCATGAAGAGCAGAGGTGAGCATCTGGCTGTGGATCTAGTAGAGAAGTAGTTAGTAGTGCCCATCCCTCAAGAAGCTGCTACGGTTTACCCACCTTCTTCATTGCTCGGACGCCACCCCAGAAGCGGAAGAGGGAGTAACCAGTGCTCAGACACGCTTGGGACAGAGACAACTATGATTGGGTTCGCCCGCGTCAGGCTCGTTGTAGGTCAATTTAGAGCTGACGGACTTACGACACCGTACAGCGTAATCCAGAAAGCAACGGAATGGTCTTTGGAAGTATTTCCCTCAGAGTTGGTCCACATGCTGCAGCGTAGTCAGCACTTTTGGGCTGATGCCCAGACCATGATGACTCACGAAAGTACACCTCTCTCTGCCACCGGCATCAAAGACGACGAGATCATGAGCACCACCGCTGTGATCCAGTAGATGCTCGACCCGTTCATCTTGAGCAGGCTCTTCCAGTTGTCCAGGTCAACAGCCCCAGACACCCTCTCCTCATCAATGACAAGCTGCTTAGGTGTCTTGGGAACAGCGTCTCGTATCTCGAAGACTTCGTTCTTGTCCGCCTCGATTTCAGCTTCGGTCTTGCCAGCCCCTGGGGCAGACTTGGTCTCCCCCTTAGCGTCCTTCTTCAGGTCCTCAGCACTTGGCATGCGGCTAGGCATTCGACTCGGCATCCTGCTCTCCGTCTTCAGATGCGACATGTGCCCGGTCTCGAGCAGATCCCTGCCCGAGCCCTGCCAGACGCACTTGCCGTCGTCGAGATAGATGGCGTTGCCGGCGAGAGGTGCGAGGGCTTCGACAGCATGAGAGGCGATGATGACGGTTCGGTCGGCCATGAGAGAGGAGTTGAAGCAGAGGTGGATGATGTGCTGGCTCGTCTGGGCGTCGACGGCGGAGATGACGTCGTCGAGGAGGACGACAGAAGCGCGAGAGTAGACCGCACGGGCGAGACTCACTGCTCGGGGGTCAGTCAAAGCAACTCGATAAAAGACGTTGGAGTCGACTCACCTCGAGCTTTCTGACCACCGCTCAAGATCTTTCCCCTCTCTCCAATCTCGGTCAAATCGCCATCTTCGAGAAGCTTGAGGTCAGGGAGGAGACCAGTGGCATGGCACACCGCTCGGTATCGCTTGGTGTCCATGGGGAGACCGAACAGGATGTTGTCGCTGGCGAGATGTCAGCTCAACTTTGATTGTCCAGCAGGCGGGTCGATACTCACCGGATGCTCTGACTCAGCAACCAAGGAGTCTGGGGAACATACGCCACGCCGTTCTTGACCAAAGTCCAATCGCCCTTGTCGAGCGCGTCCGGGTCCATGACCGGTGAGACGGTGTACGATATCTTGCCGTCGATGAGTCTCGCCTCACCGAGCAGCGCCAACAGCAGAAGCGACTTTCCAGCACCAAACTTGCCCGCCACCAGGGTCATCTGGCCCCTGGGGAAGTCAATATCGAGGTCTATGAGTCGGAAGCCGGGCTCGCTCTCCTGGGAGCTGGTTTCGCTTGCACCGTCGTTGGAGCTGTCGGATCCGTAAGGCTTCCGGATATCCCAACCGATCGTGCCGCGCACGAAGAGGGGGCCATCCTCGGAGGCGGATGTGGGATCGGTGGCAGGGCCGTCGAAGTACTCGACGTCGCGGGTACCGAGGAACGTGGCGATACGTTTGGCACCGAGGATCTCTTGGAGAAGCTGAGCCACGCTGGAAGGAAGATCAAGGAGGGCAGGTTGCAATTCTGGGGAGATATCAGCTTCGCGGTCTTCTCAGACCACAACGTCTACTCACCATCAAAGATTGCGATGGAGGTCTGGGCGAGTAGGGTGTCAGCTGCATTCAACATTTGCTTCACGTATCCATCACAACTCACAAATGCGATCGTGGCGCTGAGCTCCTTCTTTGCGACCAAGGTGTAATGAGCAAAGGCGACGATGACGATGACGGTAGGTGCCGCAGAGCTATTATTCGCCATGCAGTGTCAGCGAGGTCAGTCGACTAGAGCCAAATGTAGACTTACTACAAGAGCCCTGAGATGTATCCCACGACTTGCGCCTGGATCAACTTCTTGAACTCGCGCTGACGAACACCGTTGATCCTCCTGTACCAGAACCTCTCCGTAGCCATCATCTTGATCATAGAGATAGCCTGGACCGCCTCCTGCATAAGCGAGACGCGCTCGTCGCGGATAGCAAGTCGCTTCTCGAAGATGGAGTACTCCCACTTGGTGAGGAGATAGGCGGGGGGGCAGGTGAGGATGAGGGTAGACAGACCCCAGAGACCGGAAGGACCTATACAGGCATGGTCAGCGACATGCACTAGTTGACGAGTCGCCAGACCTACCGAGAAGGATCCAGACATAAGAGCACCCAAGCACCATCTCAAGCGCTGATCGGAACAGGTTCGTGACGGTCCAGCCAATACGCTGCACACTCGAAGCGTCCGATGAGATGAGGTTCAGGATATCGGCCTTTGTGTGGACAGCCTTTTCGCCCTCCTTCTTCTCGGGTGTAGAGAAGATGTTACGAGTGAGAAGCTTCCTACAACGTGTCGGAACACCGTTAGCTCCGCAACTTCACTAATCACAGGAGCTGACTGACTGATAGAGCAAGAATGATACGTGGGCATTGATCCTAGGGCCCACGTATGAAGACGAGCTGCAGATTGTGTCAGCTAAGTGATGCCAGTTGCCTGTAGCGGAGAGCTTACATTCGGAACTGCTGCATCTTGATGATCATGTTGCCGACCTTGGCCAGCACCATGAGAGCCGCGAACGCCACCGCACTCCACCGAGTAGCAACGGGGTCGTCGAGGATTCTGAGGATCTGCTGAAGACAGATGTGAGGGAGATACCAAAGAGGGCAGAGTGCCATCATGAAGATGACAGCTACCAGAGGTTGTTCTGTCAGCGGATCCATTCTGTTTTCGAAACCTCCTGTGACTCACCTTGTACAACGGCCTTCCTCTGCGGCCACCAAACGGTCCACAGCAACGACAGAGTCAGATGCTTCTTCCACTTCACCTCCTCTGTCTTGTTCCGGCCCATGAACTCGTGGTACATGTTCTGAGTCCTCATCTCGGCTGGCACCGCCGGCAAGTCTTGGATGTCCACCTGCTCCATCTTTGACGTCTTGATGATCATCGGGTATACGAAGGTGAACATCAACATGCCAATGATGGAGCATGACTGCTCCTCAATGACGTTGCCTCCAGCAGTGGTAGCCGCCGTCTCTTCCAGCTTGGCGCGGACCGCCTTGGTGTAGACCGCGGTCATGTCCACCCACAGGAAGGGCCGGAGAGGGATCGTGCCCGAGATGAGGGTCTGGAGGAAGATGAGGGCAAATGAGATGTAGTCGGTGAGAGGGATGTGGGTGGTGGATCCGAGCCAGAGATACTGGCCAAAGGTTCGGAAGTACCAGTGGAGAGTGAGGACAGCGGAGAGGGTGCAGATGTGCTTGGTCAAGCTGGCGTGCTTGACGAGGTCGCGAGTGAAGAGATAGCGAGCTGATAGGGATGTGATGTAGAGGTTGGCAATGCCCTCTGTGACGAGAGTGAGAAGTGGAAGCCAAGACTCTCCGCGATGAGGAGGGGACTGGAGGATGGTCACGATCTGGACGCCGAGTCCACCGAGAACGACAAGAAGGAGAGTGATTTTGGGAAGGATAGTCTGTTGCATTGGTCCCCCTTGTTAGCATTGTCACATGCACAAGAGTTGTAAGAGTATTCACCTTGCGCCAAAACCCCTCGACGTCAACTGGCTCTCCGTCCTCTGGTACCTCTTGCGGCACATGGTCCATCAGCTTGTCCTCAAAATGCTCCTTCTTTGTCGACGGCTCATCGTCGACCTCCTCGAGTCTGACCAGTCCTGCGCGTCTATTCTTCACCCACGCAGCGAGTATACTGATCATCGACGTGAGAAGTGCTACAAGCACAGTCACCACACACGAGGTGTCGACCACGGTGGGCCACAGCGGCGCGTTTAGCCGCATTTTCTAGATTGGGAGTAGGGGTAATGGATTGAAAGAGGGTGAGGGTGAGCTCGGTTGACCTCTCTGTGGAGTCATGTCGGAGAAGGCTCTATATATGGGGCTTCACACCGAGATAACAATGAAAAGAGCGTACGGTAGACTGAGAGCAACAAAGGACGCCTCGCATACGCGAACTCCTCCATGATAACAGCTGAAAGGATCGAGCGACGAGTCGCCAATGGGTGTTCGAAGCCGGTCTTTTGTTCACCGGAACGGTCGGAGTCGAGCCCGCAGGGAGGTATATTGGGTTTGGGGGGTGTGACAGCTTCTGTGAAGTGGGGGGTGAGTCTTCGTCGTCTCAGCATGTCGCAGGCTTCAGTGGTGCTCCATTGTGGGCCATTTGGGTGTCACACGCTGCTTTGATGTCGAATTAATCAAGCAGAGTTCGGCGCGGTGCAGTGATATGTAGTTAATGTCGGGGTACATGCCGAACGAAGGCTCCGTCATGATATGGTCCGATGGGTTCACAAGTCAGGTGTCAAGAACGTCGCTGCAAGAAGTCAGCTGCGTGCGTGCGTGGGCTCGAATTGGCGATGTCCAAAATGTCCGGACATGAACCAGGCGCGTCCAAAGAATTTGCGTGAAGCCGATCCGAACGAAGCCACGCATGAAGATGGTGGATGGCAACCGGAGACCAGGCGGAGGCAGTATACTTTCCTTCTTCAACAATAGCGACACCCGAAGCTGTAGATACATCGTATCTTTGCCTCTAGAACCCCATCAGGAGACTCATCACCTAGAAACATCCCTATCGTTCTCTTTCCGCCACCATTCTCCGACCTCTTCTCAAGCAAACGGCCAAGATGCGCTTCGCCGGTATATCATATTCACCTCTCCGTACTCTATGGTTCGATAGCTGATCCATGTAATACCACGCAGACATTGCAGTAAACCTAACAGACCCGATGTACACGGGGGTATATCGCGGCCGCAGCCGACATGCCTCTGATCTGTCGCAAGTTGTCGAGCGCGCAAGATCGGCTGGCGTGGAGAGGATCCTGATCACTGGCACGAGCTTGCAAGAGGTCAAGGATGCGCTCAAGCTCGCCGAGGAGTACAGTGAGTCATCTCTCCCTGGTCTTTCACGCGTGCGTGCTACAGGCTGTATGGGAGCTGACCAACGGATAGATCTCCATTGTACTGCCGGCACCCACCCCACCTCGACCAGCGAGATCGATTCCCACCCAGCCGGCGTGGACGCCTATTTCTCAGAACTCACCTCCATCATTGACTCCGATCGCGGAGAAGGCGGCTCAAAGCGGATCATATCCATCGGCGAAGTCGGCCTCGACTATGACCGCCTGCACCACTCCCCGCAATCTACCCAGCTCGCACACCTCCCCGCTCTCCTCCGCCTTTCAGAGCGCTACAAGCTGCCTCTCTTCCTCCATTCGCGGACGAGTGAGTCGCACGTTGACCTTGTCAGGACCTTGAAAGAGGTCGGGTGGGAACTGGGATGTGGCGGGGGAGTGGTGCATAGCTTTACGGGGACGGAAAGTGAGATGAAGGAGCTGGTCAGTCACATCGCTCTGCTGTAGTGTTGCTCGTTATAGACAGCTACCAGCTGACATCGACATCGTAGGTGGACATGGGGCTATACATCGGCATTAATGGGTGCTCTCTGAGGACAGACGAAAGTCTCGAGGTCGTCAAGAAGATTCCAGCCGACCGCCTGCTTCTTGAAACAGGTGAGCCGGCTCCCTCAACCTATTTGGACTCGGACACGTTACTGAGATAGGTTTCCACCAACAGACGGACCATGGTGCTCTCCATCTTCAACACATGCTTCACACCCCCACATGCCCCCCGCGGACTCTCCATTATACATCGAACGTGCCAGCAAGCCGGAAAAGTTCAAACCGGGACAAGGGGTCAAGGGAAGGATGGAGCCTGCTGAGGTGAGCGCCTCTACCACTCATCTCTTGCGTCTTCTTCGCCGAGCTGACCCCTTGGGTATGGAAGGTCCGCGTGATCGCACATGTGGTAGCTTCCGTGCGAGGGGTACCATTGGAGGAACTTGCGAGTCAGGTGTGGGACAACACGACTCGACTGTTCTACCCAAATGCGACGGGGTCATCGTCATAGAGCATAGACAGTGTACTTATGTCATCACCTCATATGCCTTGCGCTCCATAATAGCCCAAGCCGTTTCTCAAGCCACCAACCAGGTTCTTGGCTTATTCTGAATGACTGCACGTCTGTCCATAGCTGCCATCACTCTCACTCAGCGCTGTGGATGACTATGACGATGTATGACATCCCCCGCGCAACAAGAACTACCTACGCTCTCTTTACCCAAGCCTATGGTGGTGTATACAGTACAGGATATCAAGATTACTTGCTATATACTCTCCTTCCCTCCAAAAACATGTATGAACCTTCTTCTTCCCAAGAGACCAAGCTACCCCCGCCACCCCACTCTCCCGCTCACGCCGCCGTCCCCGCCCCCATCCCCCTCCTCCCTTTCGGCGGATCCTCCAACACAAAACTCGCCATACTCCCCAAACTCAAACTACTCTTCATCGCATCCTCCCCTGGCACATTCACCCCCAGCCCCACCCCGCCGTTCCCTCCTCCCGCACCGTTCGAGGCAGCAGGGTCCATCCCTGGCACAGGTTTCCTCCTCACGCTTCGCGGGCTCGCGGGCGTCCCCGGACTAGGTGGGATCCCGGGTGACCCAGGCTGGGGGTACGCGCCGTACGCGCCGTGCCCGTGGGCTCCGAGGTTGCTTGCGTAAGACTGGGAGCCGGGGAGGGTGGAGTAGCTGGCTGATGCGGAGGGTGCGAGGTGCGCGAGGTTCGCAGCGCTCTTGCTCCCTGGTAAAGGAGCTCGCGCTTGCGCCTGCGCCTGCGGCAGCGCGGAAGGGGACGGGACCGTGGGGTGCGACCCCGAGCGAGTATGCGCTTGCATGCTAGGCCGCCCAGGGATGGGGTGGGTTGGGAGGGTCGCGCTCTCCGGCAGAGCGAGCGAGCCCGAGCCCGACCGCGAATGGGTGAGCGAGCCAGTGATGGGTGAGCTGATCTGGATAGGCAAGTGCGAGTCCACAGACGGGTTACGCCTCTGCCTGCCTGCTACCGTCCCGAGCGCGCTGCTCGACCCCGCTGCGCCGTGCTTCTCGTCATCGTGCCTCCTGAACCCGAAGGTCGGGTGGAGGATCCGACTCGCGAACTTGCTACTCCTGCTAGGCAGGCTCGCGCTCGTGCTCGCGCGGTCACCCTTCTCCTGCGAGCCCTCAGCGGCATGGTCTTCCAGCACCCCGCCAAACTCTGTCGGCGAGGGCATCCCCATCCCGAGCCCCTGCCCTTCTTTCCCTCCCCCGCTCCCCCACTTGAGGTTCTTCGCGCTCATCTGATGCCGCAGCGTCTTCAAGCTTATCCCGCTCGCCTTCCTCTGCCTCTCCTCCTCTCTTGGTGAACCCACCCCCGGCGCCGCGCCCATTCCCAACCCCGCCCCGCCCGGCACTTCGTGCTTCGGGCTCCCAAACCCTCTTCCTGTCGGACTCCCTGCCCCAGTCCCGGAGCCGGCAGAGAAACCTGGCGCAGTCGGGCTCTTGGCGAGGAAATCCACCAGATCGCTCGAGAGCGTATGACTGAGTGTGCGCTGATGCTCCAGCTTCGGACTGGGCGGTCTCGCCGGCCTGCGCGGCACCCACTCACTCCCTGCTCCTGCCCCTCCTCCGCTTCCGCGGGCCTGCTGCGCCACCGCTTCCGACTGCATCCTCTGCATCGTCTCCTCAGAGAGAGACGACGGGGACGACGCGTTCCTCTGTGGGAACGAAGGGCGGTGGAAGAACTGGTGGTTGTTGGGGGAAGTGGGGGAAGCGATGGAGGAGAAGGATCGAGCGGGAGAGGAGGGGGAACGGAATGGGATGCTGGGCCAGGCGCGTTGGGGCGGCACAAGGTCATCGTCTTCCTCCACTGCTTTACCTTCTTCCTGCCGCGGGTCCTCTCTCTTCTCCACTGGCGCCTCCTCGCGCTCCTCGTCACCATCCATCTGCGGTGTCGTGAACCCCGCAGCCAACGGCGATAACGGCCCCAAAGCCCCCCTCGACGTCCCCCGGCGGGGCACCTCTGGTAAGAGCTCGTGCGATGAGTTCGCGACCTTCTCTGCCATGCGGGGGGTCATATACCTCGGCGAGGTCAACCTGATCTCTCTAGGTGAAAGCTGCCTCATGACTATAGTCGTTCCAATGCACCCATTAGCTCAATGCCTTCAAGTCGCGCACGTCAAAGCTAAAGGCCAAGCGAAACCCAAACTCACTCTTCTCAAGATCATCAAGCTGCTCACTCATCACCAACCCGCTCCACCTCCTCTCCAACACCTGCTGCACGCGCTTCGCCGCGGGGCTCTGGTCGGGGAACCCTCCGCCGAGCTGGATCGGGCTGGCCAGGAGGTCTTCCCGGCGGACGCCTTCGGCGTCGAGGAGGCGGGCGACCTCGATGACTTCGGGGTCGGTGGTGGTGGTGGAGGAGGCGGAGGAGGCCGGGTCGTCGGGCGGTTGGGTGATGACTACGTTTTGGTCTTCCTCCGCTGCTGCTGCTGCTGCTTCCGCCTGGGCATGCGCCTCTGCCTCTTCCCTCGCCTTCTCCTCCGCCATCTCCTTCACAAACCTCGGCCTCCCCTCCCCACTCTCCTCCATCTTCTTAACCAACCCCAACTCCCTCACCCCGCCTCCCTCCCCCCCACCCAACACCTTCTTCCACCTCCTCCCCCCTCCTGCCTTCTTCCACCCTTCAAACCAGCCTGCGGCCTCGTCCAGGTCGATATCGAATTCGATAGTGCCGACGATGGGGTTTGGGCTGCGGTTTGGGGAGAGGAAGGAGGTCGACGTGAGGGAGGCGGAGGTTGGGAGTGGGGGGGAGGCGGATGAGCCTGAGGAAGGGGTATGTCGATGGGAACGCGCGGACGCAGCAGTTGATGTAGAAGGGTGCGAGCGGTGCTTCCCATTTGGCTTCGCCGCTAATGGTCCAAGCGAGAGCGATCGCATCTTCTGCCCCTGCTGGCCGGCCATCGCACCCTGGCGCAAGAGCGGGCTAACCAGCGGGAACGGCACTCCACCTTCACCTCTCGCGCCTGCCCCATTGCTGGATGGGGCGGGCTTGACGGGCGTTTGGGAAGGTGTACCAGCGCGAGACGAGGGGGCGGCGCTGCTGTTCTGCAGCAGGTGCGGCGCGAAGAGGGTGCTCCACGTTGACGCTGATACCCTCGGTCCATCTGGCTCCTCTTCCTCCTCTTCATCGCCGTACGCCGAAGCAGCCGACCCAATGGCCGACGCCGAATCGTCGTACCCCAGCCGCGGGGATGCCACCGGCGTACCCACTCTGGAGGTAGTGGGCATCACCAGATAAACGCTAATCCCCACCGTACTCGGGAGGTTCCACTCCCTCGCAATGCAAACCAGCATACTCCCCAATGTCGGCTGAAGCGGCAGCAGCGCGCCGCGGCGCCATTTCCTCTCACGCTGCCTCTGCTGCGCTGGGGTAGATGGTGTAGCGGAGGGTGGGAGGAGGATGAGAGGGGGGATGACGGCGAGGAGGTACCCGGTGGAACGGACTTGGTGTGGGGTGCCAAGTCCGCGGGGGGAGAGGAGCGGGGATAGTCTGCCTCCCGGGGTGCGGGATGTCGCTGGGGAGGCACCGGGGCCGCCGATGGATGTGGTGGTGGACAAGGTGGGAGAGCGAGTGGGGTCGGATGGTGTTGGGGAGAGGGGGGTGGGGAGGGATAAAGAGTAGTCTGGCATGTCTGGGATGACAATCCCAAACGTCCCTGCTATCCTTCGTAGATGCGCCGGGGTAAGAGGGTTCCTCGGTGGGTCGTAGCTCTTCTTCTCCCTTCCATCGTCTTCCTCTTCTTCCCCGCCACCGTCCCGGGCCTCCTCCCCGGCCTCCTCCTCGGCTTCATCCCCGGCTCCCACAACCAATACCGCCGGCCCATCCCCCAACGCTAGCCCCCCATCCTTCCCATCAGGCGAGCCTAGCCCCGTCTCTACGCCAGAGGGGGTATGGTTTATCGCGGTAGAGCTGAGGGAGTAGGCAGAGGGGTAAGAGCCGAGACTGGGTGTGGGGTCGGGGTCGTTTGTTTCTGATGTGCCCGGGGACGAAGGGAGGGACGCGTCGGTGCCGGCTTGGGGTTGGGAATGAGGGCTGGGGGCGATGGCAGCCATGATTATACGTCAAGGCCCTCGCGTCGCGCGCCGTTACGTGTATTAGTGTGCCAGATGGATGTCTGAGTAGGAGAGAGAGGGGAGAGGACTATGGGACGAGTGCGATGGGATTAAGTGGACGGAGGTCAGTAAAGGACGGGGTGTTGTTGTTGATCAAACGTGTCGAGGAACGTACGAGCTGTGGCCACTGTAAGAGCGTGTTGCGGGTGGATTATATGTGTGCTGGTGGGCAGCGGCGGGGGAGGGGGAGGAGGAAGAGGGGGAAGGAGTGTAGGGGGAAAGTGGAAGCTGTGTGGATTATATGCAGATGAGAGGTCTTACGAGACCTGGCGCGTGAAGAAAAGAGAGTCGTGGGCCCGCGTTCGTCCACCAAAGAGCCAGGGGGAATTCTCAGTGACTGTTCTCTTCCTGTCCTATTGTCTCCCATGCATGTAAACATAGATCGCCAGGATACTAGTTCCCCCCTTCTACCCCCATGCATACCCCCCGTCAGTCCGTCACCCCTCTCCTGACCCAAGCCTTGCCGACTGCCCCCCCCCCTGGGCCCCCCCCAGCCAAACCGGTTCACGAGAATCACGAGCCAGGCACTCCTCCATCTGTTTCACCCGCCGGCATCTCGAGCTCTTGTCCTAATGTTCTCCTTTCCTCTTCCAGTATTCTCCTATCACCCCCTCTCCTGAGATCAGCCACTATACAGGGCCACCCTCACGCCCTCAAACTATATCCACCCGTACCAACCAGATGCTAGGCCACCTCCCCCGCTTCCTCCGCCTCACCCTCCTCGTCACCCTCCTCATCGTCGTCCCCACCCTCTACCTCCTCTACCCCTCGCCCGAACGCCAGCCCTCGCCCGGAGAGTACCAAGCCGGCGGGATAGATAGTCCGCACTGGCGGGCACCTGTGAAGCCGGATTTGGATGGCGGGTATGAGAGGGAGGAAGGAAGGGGTTGGGGGGATGAGCTGGTCGTTGGCGGTGGGGGTAGGCAAGGGGTGACGGTGAATCAGGATGTGATTAATGGCGGGGTGATCATGCCCAAATTGGGGAATGCGACTGCCAAGTGAGTCGATGGCTCGTCCTGGCTACTGTATCTACTGTATCCCTACGACAGAAGGAAAGATAGCCGTGACCGATGCTGATACCAAGTGTCAACAGAGCAGAGCTGGGTAGAGCAGCATGGCGGGTCCTCCATCTCATGACACTTCGCTACCCCGACGTATGTCCCCTTTCTCTACCCTGTGACCTTTCCCCACACTTTTATGGACCTCACAACTCAACCATCTTTCAAACCTCGCCACCTAACCATCCTTTGTTCTCATCCACCCGCTTACGACCACCCACCCCGGTGCCACCAACAGAACCCTACAGAGGACGACCGCCTCGCCCTCAAATCCTACTTTCACCTCTTCTCCCGTCTCTACCCCTGCGGCGAGTGCGCCACCGAGTTTCAAGCGCTCTTGAAAGAGTATCCTCCTCAGGTAAGTCTTGCTCATCCATCATTCATTCATTCCTATCGCGCTGGCAGGATGTGATCTCCCCGCGTAACTGCCAGCTAATCACTACCCCACTACAGACATCATCCCGTAAATCCGCTTCCCTGTGGCTATGCCACGTGCACAACCTCGTCAATGCTCGCCTCGAAAAACCCGAGTTTGACTGCCTTACTCTTGACGAGACGTACGACTGCGGGTGCGGGGATGACCCTTCCGCGTCTACCTCCTCGTCTTCCCCCGGGGTCGCGTCGTCTCACGTAGCCGAGAACGACGAGGAGAGGGGCGCCGAGCACACCCGCGGGATAGCAGACGAAGAGATATTCGCGCTAGCTGGTTCGGCGCTGGATGGGGAGTTCAAAGCCGCAGCTGCGGGGGAGGGGGTGGATGTGGGGCCGCTGGAGGGGGAGGTGTCCGGCTTAGGGGTTGTTTCCGATGATCACGGTGAGGGGGACGAGGAGGTGGTTGCAGTGGAGGGGACGGAGAGTGCGGTGGGAGACGCGGGGGAAGGAGAGGGAGCGGCAGGGACAGGATGGCGGAAGAGCCAAGTGGCAAAGGAGAATCTGTGGGAGCTCGAGAAGGCCGAGCACGGCGTCGAGTGATGCGTCTTCGCCAGCAGAGCCTATTGGTATCATATCGTGATTCGTGAAGGTTGACAAACTTAT
This sequence comes from Cryptococcus sp. DSM 104549, assembly GCA_036427605.1. Lineage (NCBI taxonomy): Eukaryota > Fungi > Basidiomycota > Tremellomycetes > Tremellales > Cryptococcaceae > Cryptococcus > Cryptococcus jaspeensis. The sequence goes on along the minus strand of CP144044.1, from coordinate 4,347,128 downwards.
GTCTATAGAAATAAGAGCTACGGTATAGAGAAAGTCTGTCGTCGGGCGATGGACATGTTGTACAGTACCGTAACCGCAGTCAGCCATACAAGATGCATCGCTTCAAGATCATCCCTCTGCCTGGCGACTCCCCTCCCTACCCACCACGCCCACACCCATCTCCACCCAAGCACTAATCACACTAAGCGCTCGCCTCCAAAGAAGGCAACTTTGCCGCATCATCCACCACCCCCTTCTCGTTGATCACTTTGCCCGTCTTGGCAATCTTCTCGGTCACCGTCTCGAAGGGCGGGAGGGAGGGCCCCCAGACGAGGACGAGTTGCTGAGGGAGGGAGATGTGGTATGCGTTGGCTGTGGGCGGGGCACAATATGTCAGCGATTCGATAGCTGTACCAATGGGGAGCCGGGGTGGCAATCCTCCGGAGACAAGAAGGGGAACGCACGGGCAACGATGTTCTTTCCCAAAACGCGGTTCACAGCACCCGAGCACCCAGTGCAGGTCATCTTGACATTGTACTGGTAGGCTGGGGCGGTGGGGGCAGACCCGGGGATGGATGTGATGATTGTTCCAGGCTACCGGGGGAGGTGTCAGCGTCGTGAGTCCCGGGTCGGGGGGCAGGGTGCGTGGAAGGGTGGTGGGGACCGTCCTGCCTCGCGGGGGCGGAGCGAGCGGGAGAGAGTGCAGGAGAGTCGACTTACAGCGGCCATGATGTCTACTTTCTCTGATACGTTGTATAGATGCAAAACCAAGAGCAGTTACCAATGAATGCCATCTATTCCCAGCACACCATCGTCGTCTTTGTCACCCCGCACAGAGACCGTCGTCAGCCCTCTCGGCCGCAACAACAACGGACGGAGATTGATAAATGTCCGTTTCAGGTGTGTGTGACCCGGTCCATCCTGTAAGAAGATGCAGCAGGTGACGTTAGAGAATGTAGATGGGAAGAGAATATATTCTTGCGTTGACGAAGATCTGCGTGTGTTTAGGAACATCACATATACATAGCGGGATCTCAATGTCCCTCATAGGGCGGAGCAGGCGATAGTATGATGATGAGCGTGTGTATGTTCTTGTCGAGTTCTTGTCGGCTCGGGGAGTAGAATTACACCGCACAGTACAATGAATATACATCGAGATCGTTTACAGACACAACCGAAATAGCAGAGAGATAGTACACTCTGAGAGCCCTCGCTGCCAGCCACGCTCACTCCTTCTTGTCCCTCTTCGCCCCCGCCACCGCCGAGTTTCTCTTGGCCCACCTCAGACCACAAGCCTACATACCACAGACTGTCAGCCTTATTCTCGTATTTTGATCTTCAACACGCGGCAAAGAGCGACACGAGCGCACTCACATTACAAAGCGTCTTGGGCCCCAGCGGGCCCTTCCTCCACTCAGGACTATCCGTCCTCCCACAAGTCACGCAGACATACATCCCCGCCTCCCCCGCCCCCGCCCCGCCCGGGCCACCATCCTTCTGCCCGCCTGCCGTCTTGGCTTTCTTACCACCGTTCTTGTTTGTGGGGTCGATCTTGGCAGGACGGCCTTGTTTCGGTTTGGCGTAGGAAGCAGGGTGGGAGGAGGATGAAGCGTGTGGGTGGGGAGGAGAGGGGGAGCGGGAGGAGGAAGAAGAGGAGCGGTTGGGCTTGGAGGATGTTGATGAGGGGTAGGAGGTTTTGCCTGGTCGTTGGGGTGTACGTTAGCGGACGTCCTTATAGAAGGGGGTGATAAGGGAGAACGTACGTGGTGCAGAATCCTCGCCGAGGTCCTCACGGAGCTCCAGTAGTTCAGCGCGGAGCCGCTCGTTCTCGAGCTTGAGGTCCAAGAACTGGTCAAACCTGTTTCACACCGTTAGCTTTACTCACACCCCCGGATGATTCTGTGCTGCTTCAACGGGAACAGCCGCTCAACAGGAGATAAGAGAAAGGACTCACGACTGCTCCCCCTCCCCCGGCTCTGCCACACTCCTCCCGACAACCCACACCGCCCTATACCTCATCCCACCTTCATCCCCTGCCCCAGCCCCAGCTGTATTCAAGCCCGGCGCGCCGACGCCAGTCTTGCCCTTCCCATGACTGGTACCAGGATAGCCGAAGCCAGCCATATCCTCGCCGACGCCTGTAGCGTGGCCCCGCACTTCCCAGACAACGGGTTTACTCCTCCCCACGCCCACGCCCACGCCCACACCCACCCCCGCACCGCCCATGCCCACGCCCATCCCCCCAGACAAGCTCGGCGTCGACAGCCCCGACCCCGGAGTCGAGCTTGATCGGGACGGGGTAGCGCTAGAGGCGGAAGAAAGCATGCGGATGTAGGTGGTCTGGGACTCGCCGAGGGTGGTGCTGCTCGGTGGGGAGAAGGGGTCGGATTGGTTGAGGAGAGGGGGGGCGAGGAGGGAGTTGAAGAAGGCGCGGAGTTGGGTGTGGTCGGGGGCTACAGGGGGAAGGGTTGTTTAGCTTGGGGAGAGATGAACGAAAGGGAAGGGGAAAGAGGGCACATACCATAGACGAGTTCGAAGAAGTCACGTCCTTCAAGATCCCCAGGCCGAGGCCCAAGCATCTCCTGCACAGCCGGCGACACATATATCATCTACCCCAGAGCATAGTATCAGCTCTAGCCCTCGATGATCCCCTGTCTCTCCTACCCCGCCCGATATAGGGCTGAAATCGTAGACTCACCTTCCAACCCCAAGCCTCCCCATTTTGGTAATGCCCCTCCTGACGCGGTACAAGCGCCGGCTTGAGGCAGAAGATGGCGGCGCCCACGAGCTCTTTGAGGAGTATCTCGGGCCATTTCTTACGGCGCATAAACTGTTACGAGATCCACGTGCATAGAGTATCAGCTGGGGTTCCGTAAGAGGGGATAGACGGAACACATAGGTGAAAGAGGAGAGGGAAACACACCTCTGCAGCGCCATTCGTGGAGGACTCGCGATCATCGTTCGTCGAGACCATATACTTTGCGCCCGCGAGCGACTCTGCCAGGAGGGACATGCTGCTTGCTCTCGTGCTTTGCTGGTTTAATACTCGGGACAGGGGGGTGCTCGTCACCAATAGGCAGCAGTATAAAAGCTGTTGCAAGAGAGAATACGATCTCGCGGCGGGATAAGGTTGTCACCTGCTCAGCGGCGATCGAGAATTGTCATTCAGGGGGCTCAGGGACGCCGGCTTATGAGTGGCGAGAGGTCTCACTCTTCTCTGATTCTCGGCTCGTCTTGGTTGGATAGGGGTGTGTAGGTGCCTTGCATAGTCACCGAGGGATGGGGGATGAGGGTGGATGTCTTAGTTATTTCCATCGGAAGGGTGTATGGACTTGTGGCATGTCGTATGGCATGTCGTATGGCACAGGAGTATCGACCACAGCTGGATCCCTTCTTGCCTGTCTCCCCACTCCCACGTAGCCACCCATGCACGCACTACCCCGCCTTCACAGACCGACTCCAATCCCCACCACCCCCCTCCCCTCATTCCACCCCCTCCTCCTCCCCATCCCTCTCCCATCCACCAACGCCTCCCCAACCCTCAAATCCTCCACGCTCACCCCCACAGCAGCCGCCACCGCTCCCTCGCTCGCTGCGAGTTCGTCCCGGTAGGTCTCGCCTCGGGCGATGGATGTTGCGATGAGCGTGTCATAGGTTTCCCGTGTGAGTTCTGGCGCGCCGGTGCGGAGGGCGCTGTGCGGGATGCAAGCTGCGATCAGCGACAGTCACGGCCACGAAAGACTGATAGGGCAGCTTACCCGGCGAGCGACCCGCCAACCCAAGCCATCAACCCCGGCACCCACCTCGGCGCCTTCCCGCCCTTCCCACTCTCCACGCCCATCGCCTCGCCTCCATCCACCGGCGCCGGGTCGTTGATCACAGCCACCCGGTCTACCAGACCGTACAGTGCGCTCCAAGGTTCGGCGGCGCGGCGCCGCCATGTACGGGCTTCTTGGGCGCGGGCGGCAGGAGTGTTCAAAAGGGATGATGGGGAGGGGGTGGCGGAGGAGGCGGAGGGAGGTTGGGGAGGGATTGAGAAAGTGGAGGAAGGGGCGGGTGGGAGGAGGGCCTGGAGGAGGGAGATGCGTAGACGGGGGATGAAGTTTGGTAGAGAGGCCGTCCCGCCTGTAACCAAGATCGACTCGATCAGCGTCGCGCGCAGATCAATCGGGAGCTACGACAGACATATGTGTCAGCTACGCCCGTGGAATCATGCAACATAGCTCACCTTCAAAAGCGCCGCCAGCACAGCATGGGGTATCCCCTCCCCCTCCGTCTCATCGTCATCCTCAAACAACACCTCCGCAGCGCGCTCACGCACCCACCCAGGGACGATAAGCGTGCCGTACCCCATATCGGTAGATGCGCCTGGAGGGAGGACTCGGAAGGACATGGGTTTGGCGGTGGATGTGGGGGCGTAGCGCTTCTTGAGCCCACGTATCAGGCCCGCGTTCTCCCCGGGGATGGCCTGGTCTTCAGGCTTCCCCTCGGGCTCATCCACATCCATCGCGTCATCCTCCATACCCTCCTCCCCCTCCAGCATCACCCCACCAACAAAACATCCCTCCGTCAAGACCCTCTCCACGACTCGATCCGTCAGCAGTGCCATCGACGCGCCCTGCACTTTCTCTCGCGCAAGGATCGCGCTCATCGAGGTGGGCGGGGCGATGTACGTGGCGTGTTGGTGGAGGAGGGCACGCAGGCGGGTGTGGAGGCGGCGGCCTGCTAAGGGGGTGGAGCGGGCGAGGGCGTAGAGCGGGCGGGAGTGGTATACCTATTCGAAGTCGTGTTTCTATGTAAGCGGGTGGTTTTCTTCATACCATGTCCGTAACATACCGGTGTGATGCTCGTCTCGAGCCATCCGACATCAACGACAAGCCCTGTTATCCGGCCGCATGCACCCAGCGCGAGCAAGCTTGATGGTGTGAATGACACTGAGGGTACTCTGAGGTTATCAAATAGCGTCCGGGCGATGTGGTCCTTGACGAATGTGGGGAGGAAGGTGTTTTCTGCTACCACCACTTTGCGTTGCTTGGAATCAGACAGGAGATGCCTGAAGCTCAAGCGTCAGCTTCTCCTCATAAATGCTCAGCAAGATACTGGAGACAGAAATGGGAAGCTGAACAACACCCACTTCACAAAAGTCTCCCGCAACATCCTCACAACCCTCACACCCACCAGCCTATCCCCCTCAGACCGACTCCCGCGCACTCCGTGCAGAGCCTCGATATCGAGGTCCCACGCTTCGGAGGATGCATGTGGCGAGGTGGGGTCTTGCGAGAAGAAGACGGCGCGAGGGTCGGGTTCCCCTGAGAATCCGACTTTCCAGATTCGAGAGCCGAGGCTACGGGGCTGAGGTGTCAGTGACAGTGATAGCTCGAGCACTGGGTGATGGCTCACTCTAATACGACACGGTCTTCAATCCCATACAGCGAATGTCTTCTCGAGCTCTAAAACACGCTCAATGTCAGCTTCACCGCCTACGCCAAACGCGGAATCTAGCTCACATATGCTGGGGAGGCGCCAGTGGGCCGTGGTCGGCTCGGGCCCGCGTCCGCTGAAGAGGAGAATATGGCTCGTTTTGTGGGTGTTGTGAACGCGGTGGCTCCTGGGGGTGCTTTGGTAGGGTCTGAGGATGCCATACTGGGCGTTTTCTTCTCCCTGTATGCTTGTGGGCTGTTCTATGAGGCGAAAAGTGACCCAAAGCAGCTCGACGAAGGTCATGGTCGCGACGCGTGGGATGCCGGTTAATATTGCGTAGTTACGCATTTGTTAATAACCTCTATCTCAATGTTCCTGGCAGAATTTTGAGTCCACCGACCCGGTCCACCGCACGCACTCGCCCCTCATCCAGCGCTGCTCTTCTCGTGGCTGCCCCCCTATACCCATAGCCACCCCCGCAAGCAAGCACAATGGCATTCAAGAAGGGTGCACCCAGCACATCAGAGCCTGCGGCGAAAAAGGCCAGGACAGCAGCGAGCGAGGACGTCGGGTCGGCGCCGAGGCCGGCACCGTCGTTCACGTCGGCGCTGAAGGAGGATGAGGCGGATTTCCCTAGAGGAGGGGGGTCGAGCTTGACGGCGTTTGAGTATAAGCAGGTCAGGGAGGAGGGGAGACGGGAGGCTGAGGAGGAGGCGCAGGCTGAGGTGAGTTCGAGCTGGTGTCACAGATGCAGGTTGCGATGATGTTGACCAGGCGTCACAGGCATCGAAGATGGGCGACAAGAGGAAGAGGCAAGTCAGCGAGAGGCAGGCGAGGAGGATCAAGAAGAATGAGGATGCGAAGAAGAGGGAGGCGAGGGACCAGGAGGGCATTCGTAAGCTTGCGAGGATCCTGCTCTTGGTTGCCTAAGCTGACACCCCGCACAGGTGTTGAGATCCTCAACTACAAGGTACATGGGCTGCACGACCCGAAGAAGCAAACACGTACTGACCCTCTTGCAGCGTCTTCTCCCCGGCACCCACGTCCTCGCCCGAGTCCACACCGTTCTCCCGCTCCACCTCATCCTCTCCCTTCCCAACAACCTCCTCGCCCACGTGCCCATCACCGAGATCTCCAACACCCTCACGCAGCTTCTCAACGCCGAGGAGCAGATGGCCATTGACGCCGACGACGACGAAGAGGAGTCGGACGACGAGTCCTCCGCGCCCGACCTCGCGCAGCTGTTCGTCCCCGGGCAGTATCTCCCCGCCAAGGTGGTCACTCTCTATCCCACGGCGAGCCAGTCGTTTGTCTCGCAGTACCCTGTGACGGAGACGACCCGCCTGGCAGCCCGTGTGGAGGTCACGCTCGTGCCCGAGAAGGTGAACTCAGAGGTGGCAAAGGCGGATCTTGAGAAGGGGTACTTCCTTGTTGGGGAGGTCAAGTCGGAGGAGGACAAAGGGTGGACAGTTGGGGTGGGGTTGAACACTGAGGATGGGTCGGCCGTGGATGGGTTTGTGAGCAAGGAGGAGGTCGAGAAGCATCTTCCTGGTGAGTTGACTCCTCTTGTCCTCCTGGTCTGTCCTGTTGGCTAACTCGCACTGTAGCCAAAACCCTCATTCCCGGGCAGCTTCTCCCAGCGACAATCAAGTCCCTTGCAGCAGGCGGCCGCGTCGTGCACCTCGGCCTCGACCCCGTCGAGCTCTCCCGTGCCCAGATCAGCGAGGTCACCACCGTCGGCTCTATCGTCCCCGGCCACCTCGTCACCGCTTTGATCACCGCCGTGGTCCCTAGCGGGCTGAATGTCAAGGTCGCTGGGTTCTACGATGGGACAATCGATCTGGCGCACTTGCCTTTGGGGGATGAGGATGTGGAGGAGAAGTACAAGATCGGGAAGAAGGTGAGCTGAGTCTTTTCGCATCATGCTTGAGATGAAATAGAAGCTGACATCTTGCATCTAGGTCCGCGCCAGAGTCATCTACGACAACACTGCGTCCACCCCCCGAGGGTTCGCTCTCTCCGCACTCCCGCATGTGCTTAACCTCACGAGCCCTACTCAGGAGGGCGACGAGACTCCTCTGGAGCTCGCGATTCCTATCGGGAAGGTGTACCAGAGTGTCAAGGTGACGAGGGTTCTGCAGGACTGGGGCGTCATGTGCAGGACGCAGGATGGGCTTGAGGGTTTTGTTCATGTAAGTAAAAAGCCGTAAAAGAGAAGAGGGTGAGGCTGACGTGATCACGCCCAACACAGATCAGCCACCTGGCAGACGACCGTATCCCCGTCCTTTCCAACGCTGTCCCCCAGTTCAAAGCCGGCACCCTGCACCGCGCCCGAGTCATCGGCCACTCCCCTCTCGACGGTGTCCTCCTCCTCTCCTTCGAGCAGAAGGTCCTCGACCAGCTCTTCATGCAGGTCTCCGAGCTCAAGGTCGGGCAGCATCTCAAGGGCACCATCCGCCGCCTCACCGACAAGATGCTCTTCGTCAACGTGCACGGTAACGTGGACGGCATCGTCCAGCCGATCCACTATGCCGACATCAGGCTCAAGCACCCGCAGAAGCGATTCAGGCCGGACGGGAATGTCAAGGCGCGGGTGTTGTCGGTCGACCCCATCAGAAATAGGGTGGCGCTCACGCTCAAAAAGACGTTCTTGGAGAGCGAGGTGCCCGTGCCCGAGAGGTTTGAGGATCTCATCCCGGGGCAGTTGACCCTTGGGTCGGTGCTCAAGATTGCCGACAAGGGGTTGGTTATCGAGCTGTTTGCGGGGTTGAAGGCGTTCATGCCTCACTCTGAGTGCAGGTGGGTTATATCTCTATCATGTCCGGCTGGTGCAGTGCTAACCCGCCCCTCAGTCAAACGTACGTCAAGAACCTCGCCGAGGCCTTCTACATCGGCAAGCCCCTCACCGTCCGTGTCCTCGAGGTCATCCCCGAGACTTCGCGCATTGTCGTCTCCGCCAAGCAGGCCGCCGCTTCCGCCCCTGCCACCGCCGCCGAGAAGATCGAGGTCGGCGATGCTGTCACCGGCGCTGTCACCCAGGTGCACGCCGAGCAGGTTGTCGTCAAGCTGGACGGCACAGGGCTCACTGCCCTGCTTTCCTTGTCCAACTTGTCGAACCAGCGTCACATGGGGATTGAGGAGCTGCGCGAGAGCCTCAAGACGGGGGACAAGATTGACGATTTGGTGGTGGTGAGCAAGAACCCGGTCTCGGGGCTTTTGATTGTCAACATCAAGAAGGCTGGGCAGAGCATCGCCGCGCGCAAGGAGAAGAAGGAGAAGAAAGACAAGGAGGCGGATGGGAAGACCGCTTCAGGGATCAGCAACAATGCGCGAGCGATCGACGCGATCCAGCCGGGGCAGATTATCACTGGTACCGTCCTCGAGCACACCCCGCAGGGCACCATGGTCAAGATCTCCAACACCCTCCGCGGGCGTGTCCACCCTTGCGACATCGCCGACGACCTTGCCGCCGTCGCGGCCGGTGAGGGCCATGGCAACCTCGCCGTCGGGCAGGAGGTCAAGTGCTACGTGCTTGACGTGAACCGCCCGAAGAGGATCGTTGACCTGTCTACCCGCCCGAGCAGGGTGGAGGAAGGGAAGGAGGTGGCGGTGGTGGATGCGGAGGTGAAGGAGGTCGGGGAGCTGAAGGAGGGTCAGGCGGTGAGGGGTTTGGTGAAGAATGTGGCGGGCCACGGTGTGTTTGTGTCTTTGGGCAGGAACGTCACTGCGAGGATCATGATTAAGGAGCTCTTCGACCAGGTTCGCACCGACATCTTTTTCGTTGTCGATTCAGGCTGAGCTAACGCCCTCTCGCAGTACGTCAAGGACTGGGAATCTCGCTTCGACGTCAACCAGCTCGTCTCGGGCAAGATCCTCAGCATCAACAAGGCCAAGAACGCCGTCGAGATGACCCTCCGCAAGAACCCGGGCAAGGGCGCCAAGAAGGTCGCCACCCTCGGCATCGCCGACTTTGAGGAGGGCCAGAAGGTCGTCGCGGAGGTGCGCAAGGTGGAGGCTTATGGGATCTTCTTGAAGATTGAGGGGAGCAGCGTCAGCGGTCTGTGCCACAAGTCTGAGGTGAGTTGAATTGACCACTGTCTTTTGCGGCGGGTTGCTGACGTGTTGAGGGCAGATCTCGGACAACAAGAAGCAGGACGTCTCGCAAGCGCTCAAGGGCTTCAGGGAGGGCGACCAGGTCAAGGCCAAGATCATCAGCATCGACAGGGAGAAGAACAAGATCAGCTTCGGGATCAAGGCGAGCTACTTTGGCGAAGAGTTTGCTGCTGAAGAGGATGAGGAGGATGCAGAAGACGCTGAGGAGGATGACGAGGAGGAGGGTGATGTTGAGATGGAGAGTGGGGATGAGGAAGAGGACGACGACGAAGAGGAGGGTGAGGATGATGACGAGGAGGAGGAGGACGAAGTAGCCTTGGACGAGGACGACGATGATGATGAGGAGGATGACGAGGAAGAAGAGGAGGATGACGAAGAGGAGGCTGCTGTAAGTCAGATTCATTGTGAAGCTCCGTCCTAGACTTGAAGCTGACGCTACTATAGCCCGCCGCCAAGTCTTCCACTTCCAAATCTGCCGCTAAATCCGCCCTCGATGTTGCTGGCGGCTTCGACTGGACCGGCGAGGCCGCCGCTTCTGGCTCATCTTCAGAGGAAGAGTCCGAGGACGAGGAGGAGGCCGCCGCCCCCGCCAAGGGCAAGGGCAAGGGCAAGTCAATTGACCTCACCGCATCTGCTCCCTCCGCCCGCCCCTCCTCCACCTCCGAGTACGAGCGGGCGCTCCTCGCTTCCCCCAACTCGTCCTTCCTCTGGATCCAGTTCATGTCGTTCCACCTCCAGCTCCACGAGATCGAGAAGGCACGTAAGATTGGCAGGCAGGCGCTCGAGAAGATCTCGTACCGCGAGGAAGAGGAGAAGTTGAATGTGTGGATGGCGTTGATCAACTTGGAGATTGGGTTTGGGACGCCGGAGGCCACGGACAAGGTGTTCAACGAGGCGGCGCAGTACAACGACAAGCGGTCGGTGTACACGCGGTATGCGGAAGCTCTCCAGGCTGCCGGAAAGGAGGATGTGAGTTAGCTCTGTCCACGCAGCCGGCCAGACTTAGCTGACACCGCATATGACAGGCCGTTGAGGAGGTCCACAAGAAGATTGTCAAGAAGTTCTCGGCCTACCCCGAGTCCTGGACACGATTCGCCGACTTCTACCTCACCAAGGGTGATGTTGAGGCCGCTCGTGCCCTTCTTCCCCGGAGCATGAAGAGCCTCGACAAGTCCAAGCGTGAGTCACAGATACAATCAGTGATGTTCGCCAGCGGACTGAACTCTCCGCGATAGACGTCGAGACGATCGAGAAGATGGCGCTTCTGGAGTTCAAGCACGGCGACACCGAGCGGGGCAAGACCCTCTTCGAGGAGCTCGTCAACCGTTTCCCCAAGCGACTCGACCTGTGGGGTGTCTACATTGACCAGCTCGGCAAGGTCGGGGATGTGCAGGGTGTTCGAGGGCTCGTAGAACGGGCGCTTGCGCAGAAGCTCACGAGCAAGAAGGCCAAGTGAGTTCGATTGACATATGTGTTGCTTCGCGACGCTGACAAATCGACGCAGGTTCTTGTTCAAGAAATGGTTGACGATCGAGCAGAGGATCGGGGATGCTGCGGGCCAGGACAAGGCCAAGGCGAGTGCGAAGGCGTGGGTCGAGGCCAACACCAAGCCTACGGAGGAAGACAGCGATGAGGAGTAAACGGGCCGAAGGAGGATCTGAGTATGGCAGTTTCAAAAAATGTTGGTCTGATACCACATGATACCCTTGCATATATTTTTGGCATGCTATCGGCATTTAGATCTTGCTAGCCCTGTCCTGTATCACTTGGTCCGAACACAGTGCTTCGAGAGCTTGAACGAAAGAACAGCACCTTCGCATGACGGGGCGCTCGGCGCGTTAGTAGTTGGCTGCTCATCTCGCGGCGCGTGCGCGTCTTTCGAGCCGAACGGGCAACCGGTCATCACTACTTTCAGAGAAACTTTCTCACACTGTGCTCCTCTTTCTAGACCGCCAACCCCGCTTTCTGCCACCGTCTGCACATTCAGCCCTCACACTCCTCCTGACACGTCTCACCGTATCCACCAGCGGCGGCTGTTCCCACCCCGCGCAGCCCGACCGAGCCACCAGCTGGACCTCGTCACCCATACCTTCCTCCATCCACAATTAACGCCATGCCTGTTCAAGATACTCTGCAGGCTCAGAGAGTGGTGCACAGTGATAATGGGGGGGACTTCGAGCGTGTGGATGCTGCGGGCGGTACGTCCTTTCATATCTGGGGTGCAGTCGTCCCGTACCGTGTGACCGTGTCGAGTGGAACAAGCGCCAGGGGGGTGCGATCAGCGGCGAGAGAAGAGCTAGCTGGGCTAGGCTGGCATGCCTCCACTGACACTCTAGTTCTATGACCTTACGGAACGGGGTAGATAAGAGGAGTTCACGGCTGATATTAAATCGCGCTTCTAGTCGGTGTCTCGGATCTGAGAGGTCAGCCTTATCCTGCCAGCGTGATAGCCAGCGAAATGAGTGCGATGGATGCAAGGATGCGTGCACTGGAAGCTCTACTTGGGACTTCGGTGAGTCCCATCGTGGGTGATCCAAAAGATCTCAGTGCTTGGCGCACAGGACATAGCTATGCAACGGCATATAACGCAGAGTCGATGCTTACATCCATGCCGTTATTATAGGTTGCCAGCGCTCAGCCTCCAGCTCATGACGCCGCTCCCCCTCCTAGTCTCTCGGGCTCTGCTCACCAGCCCGCACCTACCCAGATACCCCCCGACCCCAGCTCTTCCTCCTCCCATCAGACATCGCACAACTCCAACTCTTTCCCAACTGCGAGCACATCTATTCACCACTCTGCTTTCCCCCACCCTCTGCGCGAATTCTACCCGCCAGAGGCCAGAGACATGGCCTGCACCGTCGCATCTGCAGCGGGTTCCGCTTCCCAGTCTATGTACAGTGCCAGGCTTGCCCCAGTCGACACGTTCGCTGCTGCTTTTGCCACTGCTGCGTCTACCCAGCAGTTCTACGAACTCGCGCGAACAGCAAAATCAGAGCTGGAGGCCCTGGACGCGGCGCTGTACGCTCACCAGCTGTTCGACGCCGTGCAGTTCTTTGTGCACCCGAGCCTCCCTTCCACCTCCATTCGCTATCAGCCTCGTAAAGCCGAGACGGTCAGTGAGTACGTGGAGCAGTGGTATAACCCAGACTTTGCGCATGGGCAGCTTCTAGCCGTGAGGCATTGGCCGGTGGCTTGGCAGGCTAGCAGCATGTTTACGGGCAGGAAGAAGGTGGCCGATCTCCTGAGGGATTACTTCGGGGATGACTTGGAGCGGCTGTACACGAGGTATTGGGAGTTGACGAATCCCGGAGAGGAGCGTAGAGCTGGGGCTGGCTGTGATTTGAGGAAGCTACTAAAGGTACTGGGCATCCCCGAGTAGATGGCGACCTCATGTATCCGACTCACCCTGTACTCAGTGCGCCAATACTACAACTACTGATCAAATGACCCAGAATATTGCGCACACACAGCAACGTGGTGCACAGCGTCACGCAGGCTTGTCCTTTTCCCCATGCCGGAGCAAAACACGTGGTACCTGCCTGCCCGGAACTGACTCGAGGCCAAACACGCATGACCAGCATTGCGCAAGCACAGAGCCCGGGGGCAGAGAAGCAGCATCAATGCATTAGTAACAAGTAGACGTACCAGCAGTACAAGTACCCCCGGTCATCTCGCTGTCCCCAACGCCTCTTCGTCTCTTGAAACTATCGCCGCTCACCTAATACCTTGCTTCTCCCTCACACTCGACAACGCCATGAACCTCTTTCTGAGGAAACAGTGCGATATAGACAACTGTACCAACCAAGCAATTGGTTCACAGTCTGTGTGCCGGTACTGCCCCTTCATCACTTGTCCTGAACACCTGAAGAAAGTCGACTACGGTGAGAGGAGCCACAACAAGTGCCGCTCGCTGTCCATGGAGTGTACCTCTTCTTTCCTCGCGCAGATCCTCATGGCTTACCGTATCATCACACCTGCATCACATGCCTAGCCCGATGGCAGCCAGATATCTCTCCTGAGCACTGCGAACCGGCAGGATCAAGACCGGTCTCTTGATGAAGAACGGGCACGCAGAAGGGTGAGTTGGTCAGATGATGTGGGGCTGTCGAGCAATGTGGTGAAATCGTATAAAAGGCTGACTCTGAACATGTCACTCTTCCAGCTACAGTATAACCTCGCCTGGCTGGACCCCATCGTCATTTTGGCCCAAGCCCGGGCCCTTCGCGCCGGCCATTCTTGCACGCTCCACATTCCCCGCGCAGAGGAGACTGGCGCGGGAGGAGACAGAGTTTTACATCAAGCATGGGTCTGATTGGCTCAAGCAGTATCTTTCCGATGAGAAGGGGTGCATCACGGGTGTCGTGGACTGGGAGCGGTGAGTAAGATCTTTGAATACGACCCGAAGCTCATCCTGATAGCTGACTGATATCGTCATATGCGTTCTCTCGTTATCGATAGGGCCTATGTGACTACTAAGGCCGAAGCGTTTGGCGCCTTGGGCGACTTAGCCAGCGGAAGCGGGTGGGGCGTGTACCCAGGTAGTACAGGTAGCTCACTCACCAGTGGAGAGCTCCTTCTCATCGCAGCGTATGAGCGTCTCGGTCGTCCCGACCTCGCCGACTGTGTCCGCGAGGCCCGACTTTACCAGTACCTCGCTCAGACGCTGCGGTCGAGTATGTGGGGTACCCCGATCACTGTTATCAGCGACATTCGCCAGGCGATCCTTGGGGAGAAGGCGGGGAAGCCCTGGAAGACGAAGAAGGATTGGGAGAAGGCAACGGTACAGTCGTATCGGGGTGATCTCAGATTGGTGGATATGGCGTGGCCGTTTTACTTACAGCGTGGGAAACGTGTGATGACAGAGACCATGTCGGTCCTCTTGGAGGAGAAGCTGGGGGTCAAGGTGGAGCCATACGATGATTGCGGCAAATCGAGCAAGGAGGGCGGGAGGGGCGATAGCGCCACGAACAAAAGCGAGTACGTCCCTCCTGCGTACGAGTATCTAATCATCTAGATGTCTACCGTAGTTCTACGAAATAAGCATGTATTATAGTCTTTTGAGGCGGCTTCTTTCCAAGTCGTGTGGTGTTGAAACTTGAATTGAAGGTCACAAGAAGAAGTGCTCGCTGTCTTCGAGCTTCTTGACATCGACGCGCGCGCGCCGGCGCGAGGCGCGAGCTCTCCTTCAACGAAGCAGGACATTCGCTGTCTTTCGTTTCGTCGCTCATCTCTTCTTTTATTTCAGCATAAGCCCCATATTCTCTACTCATTTACCGAAAACCTCCCCCCCTCCGTCCCCCCCCCACCGCTCTCGCCTCCCTCATCCAGACAATGGCGCCGCAGAACATCTCCGCGCACTACGAATCCATCTTCCACGCCTCCTCCGTCGAGGTCGTCATCCCCGAGACATCCAGCTTCCCGCCCTCGCCTTCAGACGATGACTTGCCCAGCTGGTGGGATGGAATTCGGGGGTCATCTACTAGGGACACGGCATACTTTGGTGAGCTCCTTGGCTGTCTAACTCTGAGAGGTGGTCTGACGGCTTGAGCAGATGAGAAGCTCGTGTACTTTGTCGCTATGACCTTGCGAGATGAGAGTCTGCTGGACATGCCTGGGACGCCGGCGCTGGATGCGAAGGAGCCTACATCCGAGATGCTGAGATTCCTGGGGAGGCTCCAGGTGAGCTATATTGCTCGTATATAATCTATACATATGCAATGAGCTGACGAGCCTTCAGCTCTCAATGACTGCATCATTCATCCCCCCTCTCCCTGCCCTCAACCGCCGCTCCTCCTCTGGGCTACCTCCCTCCGCCCTTTCGGCCACATCAGCACCGCCCACATCAGCCACTCTGGCCCCACCCACACCCTCTCACCTCCTCCCGCCTACTCCCCGCTCAGCGGGCAGCCCCGGGGCAAATAGCCAAGGAGACCCGAACCTGCCGCCGGTGACGCCCAACCCGTTTCCGGCCATGAACGCCGGCGAAGAGCAATATGCAAATGTGGAGGGGGTGGTTGTTTGGGAAGGTGCAGTAGAGGATCAGCTTGGGCCGTGGGAGGAGAAAGGGAAGAGAGCCAGTGTGGGGAGTGGGTGGGGGCGGAGAGTGCTCAGGACGGAGGGGGGCTGGGAAGTGATTTGGAAAGGGGAGGTGCCCATAGGTGCGGCCAGCTGCCATGGTTAGCCACAAGGGCTTATAAGCTAATATTCATATTTGACTGTCACAGCATATGTGCGCACACCTGTCCAGAATCCTCTCCTCGCCCTCACTGCATCCGTTACCCTCCGCGATCACGCCAACCATACCAAGACGCACCGCAAGGGGCTCAGCATGGACGCGGTATCGATCCGAAGCGGTACCGAGACCATAAGGACTGATGGGACAGACTATGACTATGAGTCAGACGAAGGAGAGGGGATTGCCACGATGGAGGAGATCGATCTCCTTGACGGTCTTGCTGGAGGTAAGCTGCATATCGACTGGAACCGACGTAGCTCTTGACTGATGCGGCGACCTTCAGACGAAGAGAGGATGCCGGCCACACGACTCCCCGCCTCTCTTCGACAAGACCTCTGCCTCCCCTCCGCAGCACCCGCCTCTCCCATGCCCCTCTCCGCTCTCACCCCTGCCACAGCCCCCTCCATCATCACTCCCTCCACTTCCTCCACCAACGGCCCGCACCGCGAGCACGGTCATCTCCCTGCTTACATCACCCCCCGGTCACTTTCCACCACCCTGCGCAAGTCGTACCGCCGCGTCCTCGCGCTTGCACCTGGCCTGCGCGTTCGGATGCGCACTATCTTCTTGCCGCAGCTCCTCCCAGTCTCATCTGGCTCGACGTCTGACCCTGAGCTGGAGCTCGAGGGCGAGCGCCGCGTCGTGCTCTGCGTCGAGATAGAGAACAACCCGGAACCAAGCATCCTGCAGGGGTTCGAGGTGACCCGGGTGAATGTCGAGATCAGCGGCAAGGGCGGCAAAGCCTCTGCTATGCTGGTCTGTGACCCCACTGGGTCCGCCTCCGAGGTCTTCCCTCTCCGCCTCGGGTCGATCGAGCAGTACAACCTGCTGTACGCCGTCGACATTGCCCAAGGCGACCGCAATGCCGACGTGATGGACGATGCTGTCGCAAGAAGCTTGGGCCGGGGGGACGAGTCCCGTCCAGTGTCTATAACCGTCATCGGCCGGCCCTATCGCCAAAAATCCGCGGACGACCCGGAGGAGGGCCACGACTACCCCACGAACGAGTTCCACTCGCGGTGGAACTGCACCCTCGACCTCACCCAATTCTACGCCTCCCAACCACCCACCGTCCGCCCGCCTCACCCCCACCCGCACTCCCACCTCTCTCTGCCTGTCCCACCACAATCCTCCTCTGCGGGGTTCCGCCGCTCTCGC
Source organism: Cryptococcus sp. DSM 104549 (assembly GCA_036427605.1). Classification (NCBI taxonomy): domain Eukaryota; kingdom Fungi; phylum Basidiomycota; class Tremellomycetes; order Tremellales; family Cryptococcaceae; genus Cryptococcus; species Cryptococcus jaspeensis. The sequence goes on along the minus strand of CP144044.1, from coordinate 4,330,222 downwards.
CCGCCTACGCTGGTACAGCCTCCTAACGCTATAGTCGGGGACAAGCGATACAGCCTCGCGAGCCTGATGTCAGCAGAGAGGGAGAGGGAGGCGCAGCAGGTGCAGCAGCGCGGGAACCGCGCGATGATGCCGAGCCAGGTTATGCAGGGCGGTGGCCGAGTTGTCTCCCGCGCTGGGGGTCTTCCGCCTATAGCCCAAGGCCCTGGGCGGGACGACCACGGCTTGCTCGTATCTGTCAAGCTCCTCCCCCAGACTGCCCCGGCGCCAGCCGGCGACACAGACCCGCTCGAGAGCGAGGTCGGAGCCGGGGGCGAAGCACGCACAGTGCGTGCGCTGGAACCGTTCTCGCTAGAGGTGTTTGTGCATAATCGGACAGAGCAGGTACGGCGGTTCCGGCTGAGTATCCCTGGGAGGGAGGAGGATGCGGGGAGGTGGGAGGCGAGGGTGAGGGAGATGATGGAGAAGCGGAATAAGCGCGGGAGCGGGGCGACCTGGGGGCTGGATGATGCGCGTGCGTACCTCTTCTCATCTCATTGATCTGGCGCAATTACGCATGGCTGACATATCTGATGGACAGTGCTGAGACAATCCCTCGCCTCATACCTCGCCCAATCCCCCGGCCTCATCCCCCTCGAGAACGATATCCGCTGCGGCCCTCTCCTACCCGGTGCAAGTCTTGCTGCGCGTATCCGCTTCATGGCACTGCGTGACGGCGTGCATCGCGTCGACAAGTTGCGGGTGATTGGCGTAGGGGACGAAGTGGACTTTACTATGAGCCCGGTCATCGATGTTGTGGTTGGCAGGGGGGTGGATGGGATTTGAGCGGGGAGTGTGGCGTATCTTGTAGACGAGGCATAGGCATGTAACGACTGTACACATATGCATCTCCCCCTCCCCCCCAATCTATGCAGGCCATATGTATGAACAGAATCTAACCACGAGTGATCGCCCATGGACAACACCCAAGCCCGACGGAACCGACAAGCTCCGCGCCCACCTAAGGAGTGGCACGCCCCATCCATCGGGGGTAGAGCGAGCATTCTCGCACGGTGTATCGCTTGAGCAGCCAGGCGAGAAGACGCTCGACACCCTACATTCGTCATGGCGTTAGTACCACTCGAGAACGACGGCTCACAACATGGTATGAGACTCACCAAACCGTAACCGCCGTGCTCGGTGGTACCGTACCTCCTCTGGTCCGTGAACCAGTAGTACGGCTCGTGCGGGATCCCATCCCTCTTGTACCCAGCCATCAACTCGTCCAAATCGCTAATCCTCATGCTCCCGCCGACAACCTCCCCGACACCGGGGACGAGCACGTCCACGCTCTCGGTAAAGTCCGGAGCGGACTCGAGCGCCTTCATGTAGAAGGACTTGAGGATCTTGGGGAAGTGGATGAGCATGATGGGCTTGCCGATCTGGTCCGTCATCTTGCGCTCGGCAGCCTCGGCAATGTCGTCGCCGATGACGTGCTCCGTGCCGTCCTCCTTGTTGATGCCGTGCTCCTTCAGGTAGGCGATGGCGTCGCGGTAGTCCAGGCGGACGAAGGGGCGCGCGGGGGGCTGGAAGTCGGGGTTGAGGGTGCGGATTATCTCGGCGGCGATGGGGTCGGCGAGGAGAGTGTCGACAACGTCGCAGATCTGCACGAGGGGTTGGAGATCAGCTTGGCTCAGTGTAAGCCTGGATGAACATATATCTCACCATGCCCTCAATGTGGTCGAGCAAGTCCTTGAACTCGATGAACACGAGCTCAGCCTCGAGATGGGTGTACTCGGACAAGTGCCTGAGTTTTCGTCAGCTTCCATAGCGCACCCGCCGTCTTTTCTGAAGCTCACCTCCTAGTCAAGCTCTTCTCCGCCCGGAAACTCTCCTGGATACAGTACACATCCCCCAGAGCAGGGAGCGCCGTCTCAAGGTACAGCTGACTGCTCTGAGTCAAGTACGCCTTGGCGCCATAGTAGTCAAACTCGAAGAGCGTCGACCCGCCCTCGACGGAGGTCTGCACCATGCAGGGAGGGGTGACCTCGGTGATCCTGCGCTTGTGGAAGTGATCCCGGAAGGCGCGGAGGAGGAGGGCGCGGACGCGCATGACGGAGGCGGCGGTCTCGCCTCGGAGCTCGAGGTGGCGGAGGTCGGCGCGGATGGAGGCGTCCGTGTCCTGTTGGAATCGTGTCAGTCAAGCTTGCGACGTCGCCAAGAGGTAGCAAGCTTACGGGCTGGAGGCGACTGTCAAGACAGTCGGCACCGCTGGGGGCTCTACCAATAGTCTTCCAATAGTCGACGATCAGCTCAACGCCGCCAGGCGCAGTCTGGCCCTCCTTGACCTTCTCGACCTGGCCGACGACTTCAACGGTGCTCTCCTGCGTGAGATCAAGCGCGTCGAGGGTGCGGATGCAGTCGCCGGTGAGGATGCACTGGAGCATGCCGGAGCCGTCACGGAGAACGATAAAGTAGTTGGTCTTTTGACGGCGGTAGCGGTGGACCCAGCCTTGGATGCGGACACGCTTGCCGACGAGCTCGGGGACGGCCCAGACCTTCACCTGTGGTTTGTTTGTCAGCTGACTGCAGGAAATGGTGAAGAGCTGAGAGCTGGACGCACCTTCTGGCTCTCCTTGGAGACATCATCGACCAAAACCACGCTCTTGGCCTCCTCCCTCCTGAGCTTGTCCTTCTCCTCCTGCTCCTTCCTCTGCTTCTCAAGCCTCTCACCCTCCTGCGCGAGCTTGGCCTCGTTCTTCCTCCACCCGCCAACAGTCTTGACGAGCTTCTTCTTGGCCGAAGCGGAGATCTCGACCCACTCGTTGCGCTCGACCGAGTCGGGCTTGCGGACCATAAAGGTCGCGAGCGCGCTGGGGTTGGCGTCCGATTCCGGGGCGGGCTTCAATGACTGGTAGGCGGCAAGGGCGGAGGCGAAGGGGGAGAGCTCGGCGCCGGTGCCGGTGGCGTCCGAGCCGGCCTTCTCGTCAATGTAGAGAACAGGGAGGTCTGATAAGAGAACAGAAGAAAAAATGAGCTCGGGCCTCTTTGGTCGAGCCAGATACCATTTAGCTCACCAGACTGCTTGGACTCGCCGCCGAGGTTGAGGGTGTCAGAGACGGCCGAGGCGAGCTTGGAAGCTGCGTCCTGGGCCTGCTCCGTAACAGGCTTGGCTTGTTCGGCCATGATGTATAAGCGTTTTACTGCGTTGGTTTGTGTTGGGTCTATAAGTGTATAGATGTATTCCAGGCGGTGTTATGGGGTGCCCTTGCCACTGCGAGGTACTTTTATATGCTGGTTCTGTCTCTGAGATGAGAGAAAGGAGGAAGAGTCGAGATGCGAAATCGAGTCGGACGTTGTCGAGTGTGTGGATGTTGAGGACACGGACTGATAACGCGATAACCGTGTTTGGCCCCCGGATATCCACGTCACTTTGCCCAGGCACTTGTGACGACATCGGATGTCACTCTCCAGCTCCATGGGCCATGCCTCTCGAGAGGATGGATCTAAAGCACCAGCAGCAGCACAACAACAACTGCATCCCCACCCGCCCACCATGACGGGCTACGGCACCCCCTCAGTAGCAGTCGCAACAACCCCTACTGTCATCTCCACCTTCTTCTCTCACCTCTTCGCCCGCAGGAAGAGAAAACACGCGACAAAGAAGTCACTCGAGTCGGGTGGTCCGGGTGGAGGGCCCGAGAACCAGCTCAGCTATGAAGAGGGGCTCAAGGTAGTCAGGCGGTTCTTGGACTTTGCGAGCCATCATGGGGTAGAGGAGGTGCAGGGGTTTACGGCGATGTGGGTGCCGACGCCTCGTGAGTGCTTGTTACAGGAACCGCAGGACTGGTTCGCTGACGAGATCACAGACTGGGTAAAGAAGGACGTGGTGACAATACCAGACTCCATCATCCGAGATGCAGAGGACTACCTCTCCAAGCACCTTGCGACGTATGGCCCCCACGGTGCTGAAGGTGGAGGCTTAAAGCTCGTGGGAGGGGAGAAGTGGTGGAGGGTCCGGCGGAGACCGCTCGAAGGCGAGTGGATCGAGGTGCGTCTCCCTATATTCATCGCTGCCATATGGGGCTATACGGGTTAGCTAACGACCCCTCAGATGCAAAAGGACTATCTCAAACGCTCGGCCAAGAAGGCAGCAAACAAGCCGGCAGCCCCTCCACCAAGCTCCACCACTGTCGCTTGGAACAACGTCAAGTACCTGCCCCATCGCGGCCATACCGTCGGCAGCGTCAAAGACAGCTCGGGCGGAGAGGTGCTGGACGACCGGGTCATCTTGTATATCCATGGTGCGTTCTCAGCTCAAAAGACCCCTCGAGACAAGCTGGGTCTCAGGAGCTGACTACCAAAGCTGCAGGCGGCGCATTCTTCTTCTCATCCCTCGAGACGCACCGGTACCAGGTCCAGCGACACGTTCGCAAAGCCGGTGCCCGGGCCTTCTCCCCAGCCTATCGCCTTTCTCCCCAATACCCCTTCGTGAGCTCTCCATCATTCACTGCAGTGTTAAGCTCGCTGCTAACACACGCCTCTAGCCATGCGGCCTCCTCGACTCTCTCGCCGCCTACCTCTACCTCATCACCCCCCCACCAGGCGCCCACCAACCCATCCTCCCCACCAACATCATCTTCATGGGCGATTCCGCTGGCGGGGGGATGATCGTCTCTTTACTCATCCTTATCCGCGAGATGGGCCTGCCCATGCCGGCGGGCGCGAGCTTGATCAGTCCGTGGGTGGACTTGACGCATAGTATGCCGAGTATTGGGGGGTGGGATGGGGGGGATTTCATCCCGTCCTCTGGGTGGGTCTTGCTGTCTAGTCCGCTCACGTCGGCGAAGGTCGAAGCTGATAGACGGCCTCTTACTCTAGGTTCCACTACAAGCCGAGTTGCGCGTGGCCCCCTCTGCCAGGAGGCGGGGTGGATATCACCATGCCGGACGGGACGCATAGGCACGTCGATGAGCAGGTGCAGATGTACTGGTGCGTACCTCGTTTGGTCAGATATGACCCTCGCTGACAGAGATATGGGTAGCCCGAACGATCTCTTGACACATCCGCTGGTTTCTCCGGTCAACCAAGGATCGCTGGGCGGGCTGTGTCCGTTGCTGATCGTGAGTGCTCCTGTCGGTACTTCGGGGAAGAATTTGACTAATCAGGTGATTGTTCGTAGATTGGCGGGGGTGCAGAGCTTCTGCGAGACGAGGTGAGTTGCCATGATCAGGCTAACCTTTAATTATCTTCAACTGATTCCGCATACCATGCAGATCATCTACCTCGCCCACAAAGCCGCAGAACCAACCAAATACCCTCCCTCCTCCGCGACTCTAGCGCAGTACCCAGAGCAAGAAGCACTGGTCGACAAGTACAAGCCGACCAAGGTGCATCTGCAGATATATGAGGGGTGTTGCCATGTGGTGCCGACGATGAGCTGGACGAAGAGTGCAAAGTACATGTACCGGGCTTGTGCTAGGTGAGCTGTCGCATCGAAGACTATCTTTAGTCCCCCGCTCATAATATTCATCTCTAGCTTCAACATCTGGGCGTTCACAGCCGCTCATAAAGCCCTCGAGCGGAAACTGGAGCCAAAGAAGTCACAAGCTTCCCTCCGGCCCAGCGAGAAGCCCACTCCGACCCCGTCGTTGAAGAAACACCGATCGCTCGCATCACTCTTCCAGCCGTCGCGCGCCAACACCGGCAGCAGCGGCGACAGCGCTCCTACCCCTCCTCCTCTCTCCATCCCTTCATCCAATGCTTTGAGCGGTACCACCTCCAGCCGCTCGCCTTCCACCCACTCTCCCTCCACCGGCGTTACCAGCCCCCCCTCCAGCCGCCCATCCGGCATTGACCTCACCCAACCCATCATCTCCTCCGCCGCTGCCTCGGCTGCCAACGTCGAGCCCATCGACGCCTCCGACGTCCAATCCGAAGCCGAGTCCGACTCGGACTCTGCGTCACTCTCATCCGCCTACTCGTCTGCCTCCCAAGACGAAGCCGGCGAGCCCCGCGTGCCTGCTACGGGCATCGTGACGGTAAGCGGCAGCGAGCCGCTCGTGGGCAACGTCGTGCTCGTATGCGAGCGCGTGTCGACGCACGGCAAAATCCGGCCGTTCGAACCCGCCGAGTCCGTCCCTGCTCTACAACCTTCCCTGCGTGAGCACATCGGCCAGATCCACGGATCCGGCGCTATCCAGAAATGGCTCGCGAAGCGCGCCTTGTGGGATGACAAGTACAGCAAAGAGCTAGTGAAATGGCGGGAGATCAAGCGGGTGGACAGGGAGCAAGCGGAGAAGGGAGGGTTCTTGACGAGGGATCTGCAAGGGGAGAAACCGCCGTTGGGCGCGGTGGTGGGGATTTGGGATAAGGAGCTGGCGAGGCAGGTGGGGAGGAGTGTGGATGAGGTGTCGACGAAGACGAGTGCGGGGATGGGTCTGTGGGTCAAGTGGGGTACGAAAGTGAGCTGCGTAGTCATTTGGCGCCGTACGTGGGTCCCTCAGGATACAGCAGCTGACCAGATTGGACGCGATGTACAGGCCGACAAAGAGCACGCCGACCGAGGCGAGCTGCGCGAGATCAAATCCCGCGCCGACGAAGAAACCCGCCTCCAAGCCATCCAGAGCCGCGCCAGCCACCTCACCCGCGCGGAGGCGGGGCCTTACGGTGACGCCCAGCATGCGACGGGCACGCAGGGAGAGCAGCACAGGCAGATGTTTGTGGATGGAGCCGGGGTGGGGGGTAGGCCGAGGGCGATGACGCAGGAGCCGGGGGTGATTTTGGAGGAGAATGCGGTGGAGGTGGAGTCTGAGAGGGGGGTGAGGGTTGATGAAGGTGCGGGCGAGACGAGGGGGTGAGGAAGCGAGCTTTAGGCGTAGAGCGTACTGGTGGGTAGTAGCAGGACGATAACATTATCGAGCAACGATGACTGTAGCCTATAGTAGATGCAAAAGACATATATCATTCGGCGGCATCTTTAGGACCCCACACAGTGGACTGATGGCAATGACGCACCCAAAGGCGCCTCAAAATCAGTCACGGCCACGCACCGTCACCCACCCGCAGGCCCCTGCGTCCTCACGCACCGCTCCCAGAAGCATATAACCCCACCTCCTCCCAGAACCCCCCCTCCTTCTTTCTTCTTCTTCGCCTCCGAATCGACAGTCTTCCCTCCCCCCATACTCCGCTGGATAGTCTACTGTCCTGACCGCTTGTTGGGCGCCACCTGTAACGCAGACCGTCCACTGGCAGAGGTGAGTCTTACAGCTGAACATATCGCACTGATGTTCTATGAGGCTGACGTTGATGAATCACCCTCTTCCCCACCACCACCGCCGCCCGCCGCCGTCACCCCACCCCACCCCACCCAGTCCGACAAAGCCCGCACCCCCCTCCCGCCGGCGTGAGCCCATGGATATCCCCGCCACACGGCTTCGCTACCCTACCGCCCCCGCTACCTGCATCCCTCTGTACCGGTACTCGCCACCAGCAGACAGTACCAGCGGTCCCCTCTTCTCCCTTGCCGTACCCCTCTACCTCGCCGTGCGTCGCGAGTCTGACTGTCGATTCCCAACCTTGAGGCCCCCGCCGTCGTACGTCGATCACCACAGCTAGTAGCATTGAGATCACCGCTGTTTGCTAACTAGTTGGATGGAATACAGATTCTGGTCGTACAGCCCCCTACGGATGCGGTGGGTCATGGCTGTGGACTATGGGTGAGTGATGATGGGTGAGTGATGATCTCATCCCTCCTTTTGACGCGTCGACGCGTCGATCTTCCTTCGGTGATCGCCGGGCGGGTGTCGCAACCATGTGGTCGTGCCCGTGCACCATACTGTACCCGTTCTTTCACGGCTCTCATCCTCTGCACACTATCATCTACGCCACTCCATGTCCCCAACCAACCTTGTCTCTTCAGCGTCGACTTCATTGCCACGATTCAGACTGGCTGCTGACATGCCCTCCCTCTCCCCACTCATCCTCCTCCCATCAGCCATCCCTGCTCACCATCACCGGCCTCCTCGTTCTGGCACGTTCGTTGCCGGCTGTCCATGCTCGTGCTGTCTGCTGGGAGGCCCATAGCCCACAAGGGAGCGGCATCTCTCAAGTCGCGAGCATATATCGACATACGTCGGAAGGTTTGCGATGGGCGGTCATCGTGGGTTGGTGGTCGTCTTGCAGCCTCGGCGACAGTGCCAGGTTCTGTTTCTCCCCCGTGTCAAGTGAGTAGAGCAGATACCTCATCTCATTGATACCATGGCCATCGATGCTGACATGTGACATACAGCTCGACAGACCTCACTTCTCGCCGACAACATCCCCCGCGGGCCTCCGCGGTTTCGCCTATCCTCCACAGCATCCATCACGGCAAACTTTGAGGGCCAAAGAGATGCACCTGGCAACAAGGAGGCAGCCTGAACTTTGTGGTGTGAGTCGTTACCATGGCCGGAGTCGACACAGAAGCTGATATGCTTGTTTTAGTCTGTATGGCCACCGTAGGGGTGTTCTATCAGTTCTGTCACTGTGACGGGTGTTGCTGAGCGCTATCTCTTCTTTACGCGACCCGAGGAGCGAGCCATGACAGCAAGATTGTAAGCACGTTGTTCAGCCTTGTATGGACGGCTACTGATCCGACTTATGTATAGCATCGCATCACATTACGGCTTCAGCTCCGAGTGCATCGGCAGGTCTTGTCGTAGGCAACATCGATCTGCTTCTCGATGGTACTGCGCCAGACTGCGAATCTGGCGTGCTTTGTTGTGGGCATCAAGCTTTGGTCCAGGTCAGTCCTGGTTTCTCCCCCTTGTGCTGTGGTTTGGTACCTATCACTGATACATGGCCCCATCCACTCAGCCCATCCGCATGTTATACTGTTCCCTACCACCCTTCTCTCACCTTCTGGCCTACCCGCTCGTCGCCCAACCGGACATTCAGACCGACATTTTATTCAGATCTGAGATCTGGAGGACAAACACAGCAAGGGTGGCATACAAGGAAGCGTGAGGGTAGTGTCTCAATGTAAGCCACTGCCCACTCTCCCACCACAGCCTTTGATACTCACGTCAGTCTTAGCTCGGACGTTGTGGGATGTCCTGATACTACCCCACGTATTCCTCGCATCCTTAGTCTGTGTTGAGTTTATTGCTGCACATCTACGATGGTGAGCTGATACAGCGTGCACCCACCCCGTATGCTGCTGACATTTGTGACAGGCACCGTCTACTCACGTCTACCTCTCGAATGACATCGAGAATGGGAGCCGCTGTCCGACCACCACGAAGCAGTCAGTACCGCAACGCGCATTCGTTCGACTCCGGATCGTCGCTGATCACCCCTCACAGCTTCCAACGCTTCATCCTATCACCCTCACACACACATCCCATCCCCCGCCACCACCGCTTATACGCCAAAGACCGCATGCCAAACCACTTCGGTCACCAGAGACACTCTTACTCGAGGTCCTGGTTCAACACCACTCCTCCCCAACTCGGCTACGACTCAACTTCGAGCTTAACACTGCACTTCCGACTACCCCCGTCTCGACCGCAGGTGCTAGACATGAGGTCTGACCGCGCACAGCTCTCGGGTGAAAAGATGAGGTGGCAGTGTTCTGGTGGTCACAGTGGATACTCTTTCTTGGCGTCTCCTGGGAGGGGAATGTTGGCTGGATGGGCTGGGCAGATGACTGGGCTGGAGGCTGGGGGTGTAGGATGGGTTGGCAGTATGATGTGAGTCGATGGCTCTATCTTTCCGGGGGTTGGGTGCTGACTAGCAGTGACAGTATGCCTGCCTGACCTGATAGCACGATATCCACGACAAGACTGTACCAGGGGCGCGCCTTCAGTGACGACCAAAGGCGCCCCCATGAGGGAGATTGAAGACGACCCGCAGCCTGTGCATGTTCTGGCTGGAGTGCTCAGTGGATTGCTTTGACTCTTCAGATGCTTATCCCCCTTCTACTCCGCCTACATGGCCTCTTTTACCGTTACTTTTTTGTCTCGTACATTTTCGTAAGATCGTTAGTGGCCAGTCTCTTTTCTCTTCCATTTGGGCTCATTCGTAGTTCCGTTTCGTGTTGGTTCGTTCTGTTACCGTACCCGATGGCTACTACACGGGAGAGTCTGCTCCGTACATCCTAGATACTAAAAGTTGTATGCAAAAGCAGAGTCTGGTATCCTCTTCGCGCCGAGAGCACCAAAAGTGACAAGTGCCACACTCGCGTCGATCCCTGAAAACGCCGAACATCATCGTCCTCTTCTTGCTTCGGTGCGTCTCGGCGAGCAATCTTCGACTTTCTTGACATTTCTTCGGCATACGCACACTCGCTCTCGACCCCACCACCGCGCCCCCGCACCCGCCCACCACACAAATCACAATGGCTGCTCCCCAATACCTTGGTCCCGCCGGCGCCCAGCCCTCCAACATCTTCGCCGCCATCTGGAAGGACCAGATCGTGAACCCCGCCCACCGTGAGGGCAACAAGAAGTGAGTCCCCTCTAAAATGACGCATGGCTTGTTCCGCTAGACTGCTGTCAGGAAGTGATGCTGATCTAAACGAACCATCCCTATAGCATCCTCCGGGCTACTGCCATCTTCGTGCTCGGCGTCGCCTTTGTGCGATCCGGCCTCGGGGACGCCCTCGTCCCCATGTTCTAAGCGGCGATAGAAGGAGACGGAGAGCATGGACTAGGAGAAGGATGGGCCTATGAGGCCGGCCGGGAGAGAGGTGGCGGGCATGTCATCGGCAGAAGGTGAGTTACACCATCGACTGCTATCCGGGTGAAAGAAGGGTTTAGCTGACGGGCAAGGCAGCAGGGCGAAAGAAGGGCATAAATCCTCACTCGGCTCGAGGGGACTGTATCACCATCTGTATAACAATGCAGCACATCACGACTCCCGGTGTCGTTTTGATACACGGCGGAGCGACTTGAATGACATACGAGCTGAGACGAGAGGAAGACGGCGCATGAGGGGGAGCAAGGACGAGCGTTGGGAGCAGAGGCGCATACATCGAGCGGAGAAAGACAGTAGCGAGAAGAACTGATTACTTATGGTACAGACAATAATCACCGTCCATCACATCAAACCCAACAAGATCCCCCACGAATGAACCTCGCAAGCCTTCACCACCAGCACGCCATCAAAGCCTCCAGCTCTCCTACATCCCCTCGATAATCGCCACCAACGCCTTCTCATACTTTCCCAACGTATCTCCCTCGACAGCTCGCCTGAGAAACTTGCCGTACGCCTTGTGGAAATGGCCCTTGATGAGGTTGAGGTGGTGGCGATTCCAGTGGTTGCGAACGAGGCGGTAAGTCCTGCGGGCGGGCGGGGTGGAACAGGCAGTCAGTGATGGGAGTGGGCATTGATGCGATGAGGTGGGGGAAGCGGGGGCGGCTGAGAGATGGAAGATGGAAGATAGGCGAGAGGTGGGCAGGGCGACTTACAGCCTCTCATCTTTCGTGCCCATCCCGCTCATAGCGTCCTGCAGCAACTCGGCATCGCGCACAACCCCATCTCCATCGACCTCGTACGCGCGCGCGATCAAGTACAGCCCATCTCGCATGTGGCCCGAGAATTCCGAGTTAACCCTATATTCGCCCGACGGGAGTGCCAGCGGCTCAGCGGGGGTGGGGAGGGCGGTGCTCGGAGCTGGGGAAGGGGCGTACATTTGGGAGAGCGCGACCTTGCGGCGCGCGGGGAAACCTTTGCCAATGGCTTTGAGGTGCTCGGGGGAGCGGGAGAGGAGGATACCGCAGATGGTGTACGGTGACCCGTCTCTCTGCCCCAAGAGCGCCAAATTGAACAGCCTATTCCCAGTTCCCGTCAGCTTTCTCTCCACGACGTCACTACACTTTGTGAGAAAGCCAAGCCCACCTCTCAGTCTTCATGCTCAGCTTCCCCTGGATCATTTGCTGCAAATCCTTGTGATAAGTACGCCTCCACGCCTCCTTGATGTAGTGCATCTCCTCGTTGCTCCTGTTGAGAAGTACCTCGTTGAGAAGGTCCTCGTGCCGGCGCCGTCGCACGCACGGTGGAGGTGGTAGACGTCGACCGTGAGGCGTCCGAGAGGGGACAAGGGTGTACTCAATCTTGAAGCGGGGCAGTCAGCTCTTAAGCTGAAAAAAGCGAGAGAGGCAAGAGCTGTGATGGGTGTGCGGGACAGAGAACTCACCGGTCTCTGAGCACCACATAGAGAGGCACTGTGAGCGACTTGCCGACCATTTGTTCGTTCGTGTTCGAAAGCACGCCACCCTTCTGCTTGACACACTTTGTTGACATCGCGTTGATCAACGCCGACTTCTCTGTGCTGAGGCCCTACCGCCGACACTCGGTGACATAAGCGAACAATCTGACATCGTTCCGCACGCAGATGGACAAGTCACTCACCTTAGTAGTCGTGTACCCTTCGCTTGCCACCACCACCTTAAGGTGGCCCTCGTGAGAAAGGATTCTGTCCGTCCCCTGGTCCTATATCTCGATCTGGCACAACCTTATAGCACATGCATGGATATTGTATACAAACAGTGGGCACGAGGCATGGATCATCCCCCATCTTCATAAACAACTTGACCCCCGATTCTGGTCTTCACATACAGCTTGCTCCAACTTCATCCGCCCTCGACTGAGCGTCTCACTCCTTCTTCACCTGTCTATCATACGGTCAGTATCCAGCCTGCAGAGTCACACGAAATGCAGACTCAGGGTAATCATACTCACCTCGGTCTCAAATGGTAACCTTTAGTTTCGACGGCGTTCTCGGGGCCGACGGCGTTCTCGGGGCCAACAGCGTTGTCCCGGCCTACCAGTCCTCCGTCTACTCAGCATGCTTCTATATCAGAAAGGGCAAGAGACTCACGGGCACCACGCCTGCGACGCGGACGAGGTAAGGAGTTATCAGGACCAGAGGATTTGACAGGATCCGCAGGATCGATCTGTTTGGCGATGACAAGAAGACGAAGGCCCTCGTCAGCCAAGAGTCAAATCGGGGGAGTAGAACTTTCTGACTTGAGCTCACCGGAATGATACGTGGTGGCGCCTCGGAAACGCGCAGAACCATCTCGCTCTGTGTCTCATCAGGATCGGAGGATTTGACAGGATCAACAGGATCGGTCTGTTTAACGATGACAAGAAGACGAAAGCCCTTGTCAGCCAAGAGTCCGATCTGAATGGCGCGCCGTTGTCCAATCGAACTCACTGGAGAGAGACGCGACGGCACCTCGCCAGTGCGCGCAGCCACCTCGCTCGCGGTCTCATCCGGGATGTACCTGCGCAGCTCAATCTCGCTGTCGTCGATGCCCAGGCGCAACTCGGGAGGGAATCGCAGAGTCGGGGGGATGTTCTCTGCCCCTAGGACCTCTTCCGCAAGATCTCACCAGACAGGATCGTAGCCCCTCTCGTGCTGGAACAGAATGTAATCTGCGACGTTGTGGAAGAGGCTCGACATGCTACGTGGCGCACGGTTTCCTATCCTGTACCAGTAAGCCTCTTCGGTGTCGATGATGAAGTGTAGCGTGGTATAGTCGACGGGGTCCCATGCTTTGGGGACGGTGTGTGTATCCTCCCATATGCTCAGATGCCGCATCGATATCTCGAGAATTGCTGAAGCGAGGGGGCAGATAATCATCAGTATGGTGTCGCAACGCACATGGATGAGCCCACAGCAGGGATACGGCGATAGACTGAATCGAGACTCACCAAGGCACCCCCAAATCTGATAATGAGTGAAATTGCTGTCAGCAGAAGCGACATGACAAAGTGAAGTATTAACAGAGGTGACTCACTCGGGCAAATACGTTCACCATGCTGAATTGATCCGTCAAGTAAACGCTCAAGTGCCTCTCGGCGAGCTCATCGTCGAGTCGGAATGCAATCATCAGGGGTCGAAGGAACTCTCTGACCCGCAAGCCGCATGCCCAAGCTTTGCATATACGCTCTCGGGACTGTTGTAAACTGTCAGTGGCAATGCAAAAGCGGAGCCGCGGGTTTGCCGATTCAGACTCACTAGGGTGCCACGCTCCGTCTTGAACTTTATGAAGTGCGGACGGTCGACTGTGTACTGGCGTTGTAGTCAAGAGAGTTCATCCACTCTATATGTCACACAAGGGTTGTCGTGGATTACACGAAAGCGTAGACGAGGTTGGAACCAGCCGGGCTGTCGTTCGACCGTTTCTTTGTCGCGGGCCGTTCTGAGGACGAACCTGTTCGGAGGTAGATGGTCTTTCGGGCGGGACGTTTGAGTTCCCATACTGCGGAGACGGGGTTGGGTTGATGAGTGATAGGTACTTCACATTTGCACAAATGCAGTGGTGGTTAGTGCACGACAAAGAGGAATTGGAAGTCAAGAGAACGACGACATGTTGAGGCGAGACAGAAGTGAGAAGTGACTGGCGAGCGGGCGGTGCGCCAGAATCTGATCCCGCCTGGACCGAGTGAAGTGTGTGGGCTGATGCACGACATGATGCACCACCACGAGGAGGCTGTTTGCTGCGGTCCTGGTTCGCCCAGCTCTTCTTTACTCTTTTCGCATCGCCAGACCGACAGCGTGGGCAAGATTGCCCTTCGAGTGCTTGCTGTGTACCTGGACAGCAGTTGATTCTTATGACAAGACATGGCAAGCATAGCGCCTGTGGGGACCTCCATGTTCGCGCCTGTCTGACACCGCCGGACTCCGGAGCTGATCTCGCTCACTGACCTCCTTTGCATCACGGATACGAGCTGAGACGGAAGAAGGACGGTGAGACGGCCAATGAGGTGGAACAAGGACGAGCGTTGGGGGAAGAGGCGCATACATTGAGCGGGAAAAGACCTTCACGCGAAGGACTGATTTTGGTACAGACAATTACCACCGTTCACCACACTCATAGGATCCCCCACGAATCAACCTTGCAAGCCTTCACCACAAGCACGCTATCAAATCCCAAAGCCCCCTACATCCCCTCAATAATTGCCACTAGCGCCTTCTCGTACTTTCCCGACGTCTCACCCTCGACGGCTCGCCTGAGGGACTTGCCGTACGTCTTGTGGAAGTGGCCCTTGATGAGGTTAAAGCGGTGGCGGTTCCAGTGGTTGCGGACGAGGCGGTAGATCCTGCGGACGGGCGAGGTGGTGGTTAGTGGCGGGAATGGGCATGAGAGGTGCATGGGGAAGCGAGATAGCTGGTGTAAGGGCAGGGGAGAGGGGTGGTGGTGTGTGGAGAGTAAGGATGGGACGACGTACAACCTCTCATCCTTGGTGCCCATCCCGCTCATTGCCTCCTGCAGCAACTCGGCATCGCGCGCAACGCCGTCCCCATCAACTTCGTACGCGCGCGCGATGAAGTACAACCCGTCTCGCATGTGGCCCGAGAACTCGGAGTTGATCCTGCATTTGCCCGACGGGGACGTCAGCGGCTCGGCGGGAGTGGGAGGGCGGTACTCGGGGTTAGGGAAGGGACTTACATCTTGGTGAGCGCGACCTTGTGGCGCGCGGGGAAACCTTTCCCGATGGCCTTGAGGTGCTCAGGCGAGCGGGAGAGGAGAATGCCGCAGATGGTGATCTCGTCCTGTAGGACAGCGGCGCGTCAGCCAGTATCTGGATGAGAATGCAAGTGGACATCACGACTGACAGTGCCGACTTTGCCCGGGCCAGCACGGTACAACGCCTCGATATCCTGCGTTACCTGCTGCTGGTTCACGTACGGCGACTCGTCCCTCTGCCCCGAGAGCGCCATGTTGAACAGTCTAAGTAGTCCTCATCCCCGTCAGCTTTCGGTCCACCCAGAGAGATAGTCAAGCTCACCTCTCAGTCTTCATGCTCAGCTCTCCCTGAATCACCTGCTGCAAATCTTGGTGATAAGTGCGCCTGTACGCCTCCTTGATGTAGTGCATCTCCTCGTTGCTCCTGTTGAGAAGCACCTCGTTGAGGAGGTCCTCGTGTGTGCCAGCACCATCGCACGCGCGGTTGAGGAGAAAGACGTCGCCGGCGAGGGGGCCGAGAGAGAGGAGGACGAGGGTATACTCAAGCCTAAAGTGAGACCTATCAGCTTCTGTCCCGTAGGGGCGACACAGGGGCAAAAGCTGCGCTGAGAGTGTGGGGGAGTAGACTCACCAGCTGTTGAGCTCCGACTCGAGAGTGGCCTTGAGCGACTTGCCCACCATCTGCTCGTACGCCCTCGAAAGCACGTCCATCTGCTTGGCATCGAGCGGTGCCATCGTGCTGATCAAAGCCGACTCGTCCGTGCCGAACCCCTACAATAAAGACCCGGCCCGTGGCGTCAGCGAGCGCTCTGGAAATGTTCTGTACGCACAGATGAAGAAGCAACAGCTCACCTTGGTAGCCTTCCTGATCTTCTCCGCATCCACGTTCGGGTTGTACCCCTGCACGCTCCCCGGCACCGCAGGTGGTGGCGCATGGATAGACACACCCAAGAACCTCGGGCCCATCGCCCCTTGGGGTGCACCATACCCCTGCTGAGGGGGGGCGCCGTATTGGTTCTGAGGCGGCCCGCCGCCGTAGTTGCTCTGAGGCGCCCCGTAAGACTGCTGGGGAGGCGCACCGCCATACGGTTGCTGCTGCTGGTAACCCTGGTACCCTTGGTTCTGCTGGTACTGCTGCTGAGGCGGCCCACCCCCGTACATGCCCCCCTGAGGGGACGCGCTGTTCTGGTAGCCTTGCTGCTGATACCCCTGGGTGGGTGGGGGCGCCCACTGCTGCTGCTGCTGGGGCGGAGGGTATTGGTTCTGTTGGCCATAGGGGGGCTGTTGGCCGTAGGGCTGCTGGGTGTACATCATCGTCGATGGGGGGGCTGGTGGATGCGGGGCGACTGGTGAATGATGTGGTGGCGGGCGATGGGACTGTATGCGTATGAGAAAGGGGAAGTCGAAAGAAGAGGGGGCGGGGGGCGATATGTATCACCTGGTCTATGGCTGTTTACATACGCATGCCCAGTTGGGCAGACACATGATAGCGGTGCAAAACATCAAGAAGTAGTCACCAGCCATCAGGGCGCGGTACTCGATCAGATGTCGGAAGGATGTCAGATCAGTGCGCGTGCGCCGTGCTTCTTGGTGTCAATCACCCTTGAACACTTCACTCGGGGAGGAAGATCGCAAATCCTTACGTCTCATTCGTACTCTTGAGAACGGCGACTCCATCCAGCACCCATCGGCTCAGTACGATCCCAACCATCTACACCATCTACCAGCAACCAGACAGACAGCGAAGCAGCGCGGTGGTGGAGGGCGTGCCTCCTCCCCTGATCGTCGTGCGGCGGCGTGAGCTTGTTCGAGCAGGTACCGAGTGCCACCAGTTATGCCGCCAGGAGTGCGTACTCGTGCGAGTGCGTGCGAGTGTCTTGGCGACGATACACCCGTGGGGCTTGCACCCCGATGTGAAAGAGATCTACAAGGGGCAAAGACAGTTGAGGCACCGGGTGGGAGGGTATGCCGTAGCGTAGCGGAGAGGAGGCATCATCGCGCAGATCCGTCCTGCAGATCAGAGCGAGTACTGTAATGGTCCGAACATCTGCCCAATGTGGCACTCAGGGTTGGGCATTTGTCCCATGTCCTAGGCCCAATTTGGGCTGATATTAACTGTTATCTATCCGTTAATTTGACTTGCCCAGAGCCGCCCCATAGTAACTTGGGCACCTGTCCCATGTCCCACACCCCTTTTGGGCACCTCCCAGCCAGGAACGGCGGGGTCAAAAGTGCCACGTTGGGCAGATGTTTGGACCACTACAGTACATATGTATGTACGACGGAAGATCAAAGTTCGACAGTTAGTGATGACAGAAGAGAGGGGACGGGAGAAAGTCTGCCACAGAAACGCTCTACTACCGAAGTGGCACCCGATCCTCCGTAGGAGACAAGCGCCATCTGACATGAGTGCGGAGGAAGAGCAGCAGTGCCTTCGTTGGCGTATCCCGGCAGCCATCATCTGCTGGCTATCGTGACTTGATCTGTTCGTATTATGCTATCCTTATCTAGCTCTGTCGTAGGTTCCTATACGTACATAGAGATTGTGTATTGTCTACACGCAGTGCTAGTACAGCACATGCTTCACCAAGCATGGCTCACCGCCCATCTTCGTATGCAGCTTGTTGTCACTCGATGTATCCATCCTCACACACAGATTGGCTCACTCTGTCTTCACCTGAACCATCATCTGGTCAGTAGCCAGCCTACTGGAGGGTCTTACTGCAATACATCGCTGTCATACTCACAGAATCTGCTTCTTCGCATAGTCGTCTGCAAGTTGAAGTTCGGCAGCATTCTCTGGGCCAACAGCATGGTCCGGGTCTACCACACATCCTCTTGTCAGCATTCCCCTCTTCCAGAAAGAGCGTTATGCTTACGATCAGGTGGTTCCGTGCGCGGCATGTCAAGCGACGAGTAGGGGGGAGGATCGTCCTATATGAGATGGCGAGGGAGAATGCACTCGTAAGCCGAAAGTCTGATCTGAATGTCCAATTGAACTCACTGAAAAGATAGGCGCTGACACCTCGGTACTGAGCGCTCCTACCTCGCTCTCAGTCTCAACTGGGACGTACTTGCGTAGATCGATCTCGCTATCATCGATGGCCAGGCGCAACTCGGGAGGAAATCGCAGAGTCGGGGGGATGTTCTCTTTCCCGAGGACCTTTTCAGCAAGATCCCACCAGACGGGATGGTAACCCCTCTCGTGCTGGAACAGGATGTAATCTGCGACGTTGTGGAAGAGGCTCGACATGCTACGCGGCGCACGGTTTCCTAGCCTGTACCAGTACGCCTCTTCGGTGTGGATGATGTGGTGCAGCTCTGTATAGTCGACGGGATCCCATGCTTTGGGGATGGTGTGTGTATCCTCCCATATGCTCAGATGCCGCATCGATATCTCGAGAATTGCTGAAGCGAGGGGGCAAATAATCATCAGCATGGTGTCGCAACGCACACGGATGAGCCCACAGCAGGGATATGATATGGCGATAGACTAGATCGAGACTCACCAAGGCACCCCCAAATCTGATAATGAGTGAAATTGCTGTCAGCAGAAGCGGCATGATGAAGCGAACTGTTAACATAGGTGGCTCACTCGGGCAAATACGTTGACCATGCTGAATTGATCCGTCAAGTAAACGCTCAAGTGCCTCTCGGCGAGCTCATCGTCGAGTCGGAATGCAGCCATCAGGGGTCGAAGGAACTCTCTGACCTGCAAGCCGCATGCCCAAGCTTTGCATATACGCTCTCGGGGCTGTTGTAAACTGTCAGCGACCATGTGAGAGCGGAGTAGTGGGTTGCCGCCGACGTAGCCTCACTAGGGTGCCTCGTTCCGTCTTGAACTCCATGAAACGTAGACGGCTATTTTCAAAGTACTGCTGTTGCGAAGAGAGGTCGTCCACCACATAGGTCACACAGGGGTTGTCGTCGATTACACGGAAGTGGGTATGAGGTTGAAACCAGCCTGGCTGTTGCTCGGCCTCTATATTGTAGCGGGAAGTCCCGAGGACGAACCTGTTGGGAGGTAGTTGGTCTTTCGGGCGGGACGGTTGAGAACCCATACTGTCGGAGACGGCTGTGGTGAATGAGTGGCAACAACTTCAGCTTTGCAAGTATCAGGTAATGTACGACAATGGGGAAGAGGATAGATGACTGGATGATAATGTGAAAGAGTGGAAGAGTCGCCTAAAGGCAATGAAGAAGAGATGCCGATGACGAAGAGGACGTCAGACGACAGCAGCAGGCAAACTCTAAACTTGACCGATACCCGTCAGTTCCTCCTCATCCGGTAAGCCACGGGGCGCTGACACCGGGTATCGTACAGTGCCTTCTCCTTGTGAGCTTTCCCCGAGCCCCAAGCCCCGAGCATCCACGTCGTCTCCACAGCATCGCCATCATATGAGCCATATGAAGATGACTCCGTGGCAGTGTCAGGCTTGTGCTACATCTCGATCTGAAACAAACTTATGGTGCATGTATAGAGAGTTGAAGTGGGTACACACGCAGTGCACAAACAGCGCGTTGTTAACCACCCATCTTCATACAAGCATGCCTTCACCCGTATCATCTTCATTCTTTACACAGCTTGACGAGTAGCTGGGGGGATCGGTCTATTTGAGACGGCAAGCGAGAAGCAGGTCTTTGTCAGCCAAGTGTCCGACTAAAGCAGGAGGGGGGGGTAAGACTTTCTCTAGACAGAACTTACCGGGAAGAGAGATGATGGCGCCTCAGAGGTGGCCGCTTTCGCCTCGCTCTCAGTCTCACCTGGGACGTACTTGCGCAGCTCGATCTGGCTGTTGTCGATGTCGAGGCGCAACCCAGGAGGAAATCGCAAAGTCGGTGGTATGTTATCTTTATCTTTACCAAGAACCTCTTCTGCAACATCCCACCAGGAGGGCCAGTAACCCTCCTCGTGCAGGAGCAGGATGTAATCAGTGACTTCGTGAAAGAGGCTCGACATGCTGGGCGGCGCACGATTCCCTATCCTGTAGAAGTAGGCCTCTTCGGTGTCGGTGATGTAGTGTAGCTCTGTATAGTCGACGGGGTCCCATGCTTTGGGAACGGTGTATGTATCCTCCCATATGCTCAGATGCCGCATTGATATCTCGAGAATTGCTGAAGGGAGCGAGGGGACAAACGATCAATCATCAGTATGGTGTCGTCGCAACGCACATGGAGGAGCCCTGGCCTGAGCCCACAGAGGGATAGGGAGGGAGGGATATCGAGTCTTTGACTGACCGATGCATCCCCACATCTAATGATCAGTGTCAGCAGATGCGGCATGATGAAGGGGGGTCTCAGCAGAAGCGGCTCACTCGGGCAAGTATGTTCACCATGCTCGATTCATCCGTGACTAAGACTCCCCAATGCCTCTCGGCGAGTTTCTTGTCGTCCCTAAATGCATTGATCAGGGGTCGAAGGAACTCTCTGATCTGTATGCCGCATGCCCAAGCCTTGCATATACGCTCTCGGGACTGGTGTGATCTGTCAGTGGCCATGCAACAACAACAAAATCGCGGGCCATGGGTTGCCGATGATAATGTAGACTCACTAGGGTGCCACGCTCCGTCTTGAACTCCATGAAGTGCAGACGGTCGACTGTGTACTGACGTTGTAGCCAAGAGAGTTCATCCACTCTATAGGTCACACATGGGTTGTCGTGGATTACACGAAACCGGAGACGAGGTTGGAACCAGCCGGGCTGTCGTTCGACCGCTTCTTTGTCGCGGGCCGTTCTGAGGACGAACCTGTTCGGAGGTAGATGGTCTTTCGGGTGCGCGCCCATCCTGTTGGGAGACGGTTGCGGTGATGAGTGACGATTGGTTCAGATTTGCAAGTGTACTGGTACTGCATACGACAACGAGGGATAGTTCAAGGAGAAGATTAGAGATGTCGATGGTGGAAGCAATGATGTATCCGAGCCAGATCGGCTATCTTGCCGGCTCGCTCCGATGATACTGGTGATGGCACTCTTACTGCTACTGCCTACTGTGGCTACGGCCACCCAATTGCAACCGTTCGACCTACAGACAAAGATTATACATCTTCCCAATTGTGTACGCGGGAGACGAAGGTATACTATAGCTGAGATTAATCGCCCAATCCTCACTACCTTTAACAAACCCCAGACACCAAGAGTCCAAGACCCCTTGCCCCTATCGCCTCTCCCTCCCACCCTAATTCTGCTCGATGATCCCCACAAGCGCCTTCTCATACTTGCCCGACGTCTCGCCCTCCACCGCCCGCCTGAGCGTTTTGCCGTACAACGACTGGAACTGGTTCTTGATCGCGCCGAAGCGGGGGCGGTTCCAGTGATTCCGGACGAGGCGGTAGATCCTGTAGCGCCGAGGGGGTCGATCGTCAGTTCTGTCGAACGTCGCCTTGAAGGTACGGGTCAGAACAACTCACAGCCTCTCGTCCTTGGTACCCATCCCGCGCATGGCATCCTGCAAGTACTCGGCATCGCGCACGACACCGTCCCCGTCCGCCTCGAACCGGCGCGCGATAAAGTACAAGCCGTCGCGCATGTGGCCCGAGAACTCGCTGTTGATCCTGTAAGTGGTGGCCGTAGCATTAGCTGGGGGTACATCACGGACAAATCAAGGGAAACGTACATTTGCGAGAGGTTGACGCGGTGTCGCGCGGGGAAGCCCTGCGCGATCGCCTTGAGGTGGGCGTCAGACCGGGAGAGGAGAATACCACAGATAGCGATCTCGTCCTACAAAAAAACACGAGTATACCACATCAGCATTACTTCGAAGACGGTGGGGTGATGTGGAAGCCTCGCCGGGACTCACTGTACCGATCTTGCCCGGGCCAGCGCGGTAGAGCGCCTCAATGTCCTGCTGCACCTGCTGCTGGTTGGGGAAGGGCGACTCGTCCCTCTGTCCCGACATTGCCATGTTGAACATCCTGTATGCCGCCCACACACTTGTCAGCGGCTGCTCACCATTGCAGTTTACATCGGTAAAAGAGCAGCCGCGAACTCACCTCTCAGTCTTCATACTCAATTCCCCTTTCACAATCTTCACCATATCCTTATTATACGTACGCCTGTACGCCTCCTTGAGGAGGAACATCTCCTCGTTGGTCCTGCAGAGGAGGATCTCGTTGAGGAGGTCCTCGTGGGTGCCTGCGCCGTCGCATGCGCGGTGGAGGAGGTAGACGTCGCCTTGGAGGGGGCCGAGGGAGAGGAGGACGAGGGTGTACTCGAGCCTGCATGGGGGTCGTTAGTAAAGGCGCGGAAAAGGTGGACGCGGAAGCGGAACGTACCACCCGGAGAGCTCTTTTTCTAGAGTGAGCTTGAGGGTCCTCCCGACAGTCTGCTCGTACGTCCTCTCGAGCACGGCCATCTGGAACGCATCCAGCGGCGCCATCGTGTTGATCAACGTCGTCTCGTCTGTCCCGAAGCCCTACACCATCGCCCCAAGCCACATCAGCAATGCCCCAGCCCATGTTGCCCCCACGGGGACCTTCAGCACCCCGGCACTCCCAGAGACTTACCTTCGTAGCCTTCCTGATCCGCTCCGCATCAAACTGGGGGTTATACCCCGGCAGGTTGTTGGTCGGCACAGCAGGCGGCGGCGCCGGGATCGACACGCCGAGGAACCTCGGCCCGCCCGCCCCGCCTTGGGGGCCCGCGAACCCCTGCTGCTGCGGGGGCGCATTGTACCCGGGCTGCGGGCTTGACCCGTACGCTGTCGACGCGAACCCGCCCGCAAAGGTCCCCTGCGGGGCTGGCGCGCCGTAGGCCGGCTGGGGGGAGTGCCCGCCATAGTTGTTCTGCTGGGGCGGGGGCATGCCGTAGTTGTTTGGCGGGGGCTGGTACTGGTTCTGGTTCTGCTGGGGCGCGCCGTAAGGCGGCTGGGGGGAGTGCCCGCCGTACTGCTGAGGAGGGGGTGCACCGTAGTTGTTGTTGTTGTTGTTGGAGGGGTAGGAGTTGTAGTTCGGGACGGGGGGAGGGCCGCTCTGGTACCCGGGCTGGTAGTTCTGGGGCGGAGGGTTACCCCATTGTTGTTGTTGTCCGTACCCGCCGTTCTGGCCGTAGGGGGGTTGTTGACCGTAGTTTTGCTGGCCGTACATTATGATGGGTAATGTGGCGGTGGTGCGATGGGAAAGCGGTGGGGGGATTATAAAGTTACGAGCAAGAGGGAGTGAACGGAAGACAAAGACAAAGGTTCTGAAATATATATACCCGGCACTCGGCTATGCAGGAGTGGCAAGTGATCAGCGGATGAATGTATGACGAGCTGCCTGCGGATAGAGATGAGATAAGGACGAGGGAGATGCACCGGATCGCGGGAACAGGACAGGATCTGGTGTTTGGCTGCTTCTCTCCCTCGTCTCTCGCCGGCCCGCCGTTGACGAATGCAGTGCGTGCCGGCCAGGGTGGAGGGCGTGCCTTTCGTCCCAGTTCCCTTGCAGCGGTGCCGAGTTGGCTCACGGCGAAGGTCTCTTGGCGGTGGCAGAGCACGGGGGGAGTGCGACGAGGGATCTCGGCGTCGTACTGAACTCTCTGCAGTTCAAGCTTGCAGTGGCACAGGTGATGGCCTTGTCTTCTGACCTCTGAAACTCGTTCTTGAACCAGAGCTGGGGGCGCCAGAGCTTGCTTGGCTGTGTATCGAACGGTATATAGCTTCCATTGAAACCTCTTGACCTGTGTGTGAAACCAGTAGCATGATCGTATGAGTGCATGTCAACAACAGCAGTTAATAATGAGTGTTCCAGCAACAAAGAGATGATGAAGAACAGTTCACAGAAGAGGATCAACTCATCACCATCCACCTCCGGCTTCGGACGCTTTCATGGCGGCGGACGGAGTTCAGACGATGCCCGCGGCGATCACCCGAACGCAGCTTCGACTTCAGCAGCGAGTTCAAGTCTTGACCCACACACCTCTATCACTCGCCAGACACCACAGACTCCTCCTTAATATCAGCGCCATGGCCCACTCTCACCGCCCCTCGCCCCCCAAAAATCTATTTCGAAAACCCTCCCCCAAAGCCCACGCCGGACCCTCTCCCAGAGCAGCAACAGCAGTACCCCCACCACCCAAGCACTCATCCCCGCCCAAACACTCATCTGCCCCCGGCCCCTCACGGGCTGCACCATCCCAGCCCGCGGCGAGAAAATCGTTCTTCTCAACACCTGCACCTGCACCAGCACCTGCACGGGCTGTTGGTAAGGGGACAGGTTCGGTACGGCCCCCTGCTGCTGCCGCTGCTAGTGCACGTGCGGCTCCCCCTCGTACCCCCGCGCCTGCCTCGAAGGCCCCCACCTCGACTGGCCGGCGGACGCTCATCCAGTCTTTTACCTGTAAGCCAAACTTCTGCCTCCTGCCACTCTCTCCTCTCTGGGCAGTCCATCGGCATGCAGACTGACAAATCGATGGCCGTGTCAACGCGCAGCGCTCCCATCAAATCAGAGGATCGCATGGGGACTTGGGGCGTTCGCCCTCGCCGGGCTAGGGTTATGGCTGGGGGATAATTTGGTACCGCAGGTGAAGAAGGATGAGAAGCCGCCTGTACAGGCTATTGTGGTGGATAGAGATTAGGGGGCTCGAAGAGGGGGGGACAACGCTGTACGACTACTGTATCCTTCTTGGCCATGCACTACTTATAACTTCTCACGCCTTCTCACTCCCTTCCTTACATGCTTCTGTGCTGAAACCAGTCCAGCGAGCCAAGAACGACGCATGCATGAGAACAAATCCCAAGAGACGAGGTCTATCACCAACAAGCGACTTCTGCCAATCCCCGGCAATATGCAATGCGCGCAAGAAAATACACAAAACCAGCGAGCAAGCCATGCCCCAGTAAAGAAGACGAAGAAGCGCCCTCGCTCACTCCCCCAGCTCCCGCCTTATCCTCTCGCGCACCTCCCTCAGCCCGTACTGCCTCCTCACCTTCCCAGGACTCGCCGGACCGGCGAGGGTCACCTCCTTCAGCCTTGCCGGCGTTGAAGGCGAGCCCCCAGGCGGGACACGGGGGACGCTGCTCGACCCAGACCCGGGGGAGGCAGTGGCGGTGGAAGTGGATGTGGTGTAGGACCCAGTGCCAGGGGAAGGCGGGGCGGTAGCGAGTACTGCTGCGGGCATCTCAAGCCACTCTTTCTTGCCGACCGTTTTGACGGTGAGGAAAAAGGGGCAGAGTTCCGTGAGGAGCTGCAGGGACGATTGCGCTTCGGCTAGAAGTATCGTCCAAACATGGGCCAGCTTTACTCAGCCACATACACAACGTGTCATCAGGGGCGACTCACCGATAGACAGCGGCGTCTTGGAGCTCTTGACGATGACCTCCGCGACTTCAGACAGCGGGATAACCCTTCGTCGACCCTTCGGAGGCGTAGGCAGCGTATTTGGCCCAGGAGACGGCGCAGAGAACATCCTGCACCACACGTCAGCTCCGGCGACAAACTAACACGTCCAGCAGACTCTCAAACGCTCACATGTAAACGCCCTCAGCAATCCCCTCCAGTCGACTCAGCGTACTCCTCCGCTTAAGCTCCTCCGCCTGCTGGGCAGACGACATCTGCGCCCCGGCAGTACGGCCGAACCCGCCCACAGACGAGCCCAGTGTCTGGAGTCCTCCTCCGGGCCTCTTTGCCTTGATCTACAGAAATACACAATGTCAGTCCGAGCTGCGCGCGATGCCAGGCAACAAGGAGAGGGAAACCCACGCGGTCCTTCATCGCCTGCAGACGCTCATTAACCGACCCCGTCCTCACCACCTTCCCCTTCTCGATCGGTTCCGAGATCTCGAAGGGGTCAGACAGACCGGCTGTCTTGGCGGGGTTGATAGTCGGGGGAGGGGCCAGGCGGCGGGGGGTGGTGCTGGCGGATGAGGGGGAGGTAAATGATGTGAAGAGGTTGGCGGCGGGGAGGCCGGTTGATGATGGGAGTTTGGGGAGAGGGAGGATGGGGATGGGCGGAATGGTAGATCGGGTGGAGGTGTCGGAAGTCGTAGGAGTAGGTAGAGCGTTGGCTTGCGGAGGCTGTTCCATAAATTAGCACTGTTCAAGACCATCTGCCTCCCCGCAGACTCCGTAGACTCACCTCATACCCCCCGTTCAGCTCCACCCACTTCTCCAACCTCTCCCTAAACACATCCTCCCTCCCCTCCCCGCCAGCACTCCACCTCCCGATCGCCCCCGTCCCTCCACCCTGCCCCTTATTCCCAAAACCTCCATCCGACCCCGGCAAGAGTTGCCTCGTCTCGCCTACCCTCAGCTCAAGGTCAATGCCGAGCCCATGGGTGAAGACCATCTTGCCTGATCCGGGGTCGCGCGTTCGCGTCGACGAGATGATGTAGCTCAGCCCCGAGACCTCGCCGGCGCCGATGTCGGGTGCGGAAGGCACCACGAACGGGTTATCCTCCTCCAGCATCACCGCCTTCTTCTTCTCCTTTGCCTTCTTCTCATCAGGCAGCTCTACCCCATCCCACGCCCAAACCCAAGCCAGCCGCCCAAGCTCCTGCGCACCGAACCGCCTCCCGGACGTCCGCTCGACATCTGCTTTGATAGCGAGGTAGTTGGTGAGGTTCGGCAGGGGGACGCTGGTAGCGGAAGCGGGGTGGGGCGGGAGGACGGGCGGGTGGGTGGCCATGTGGAAGGAGAGGGCGAGGTTGACGGCGGTGTGTAGGTTGAGGAGGGTTTCGAGGTGCGGAGGGAGGACGGCGGGGCGGTTGGATTTGGGGGTGGGGAGGGTGAGGAATGCACCGGGGTCGGCTTTGCGGTGGCGGGATGATGGCGGGGTAGGCGGGACGATAGGAGGGTTGGTGTTGGCGCTGTATCAGATCGCAGGTCGTTAGCATAGTCGACGCTACCTATAACGCAGCAGACAGAAAACTTACCCAGACCTCGTCCTCCTTCCACTTCCAGGCGTCCCCTTACTAACCGTCTTCTCCCCCTCCTCTTCCCTACCACTCGCCTTCCTCTTCCTCGGAGTGACCTGCACCAAGTTCGACATGCTCAAAGTTGTATGAATCCAAGTTACTTGGGTAGAAGTTGCGCTTCAGGGGGGTGGAGGGAGCGGATGTGAAGAGGAGGGAAGCGCTTGATCGGACCAGCCGGAGATGAGGGGTGACTCTCGTTTTCGCTCTACAGATGACGATGCGCCCTACACAGCAAGGCGGTAGAGAGATGGGTATGTCCCGGGGAGCAGAGGGACAGGGGACGAGAGGAGGATGTGGAGAGGAGGATGTGGAGAGGAGGATGTGGAGAGGAGGAAGAAAGGAGGAAAGAAGAGTGAGAGTGAAGTTGAGTGATGTTTGTGATCGATAGGGACGGATTCACGGGAACAACAACGGAGACGGAGAGATCTCCGTGGCCCGCCGATTTTCATCGCGGAGGAGGTCCACCTTGAACGCATCTCCATGCACCTCTTGCATCCAGCACTCCAGCCCCAAAGCAACCCCCCAGCACCATGTCTTCCTCCACCACCCCCGCTCCCAACCCCGTGGTTGTGTCCGTCGCCCTCTCAAACAACGGTCGTACCCCTGGCAAAGCCCACAAGGGCGGCAAGACCGCCGTCCGACGGAGCTACATCAGCCCGTCTATTAAGACGCCGTTCGACAAGCGGATGGACAAGGAGAGGGCGGCGCAGGCTGCGAAGCAGCTTGAGCGGGAGATGAAGGAGGAGAAGGAGGAGGAGAGGGTCCGGTGGGTTTGACGAAGCTTGTTCACTACAGCAGGAAGCTGACCCATGATGTTGCCCCCTCTCGCAGGAAAGTGACGGTGATCAAGGAGCGGAGAGCAAGGAAGGAGGAGAAGGCGAGGGAGGAGGAGATGCGCGCGAGGATGTCGGCGAAGAAGCTCCAGAGAATGAAGAAGGTGTGTCTGGGCCTGATCAGTCTACCGAAGTTCCCACTGACACGCCTGGCTGGCTGTAGCGACTCGGCAGGACCAAGAAGATCAATGGATGATCACCTCGGATCCTTGTCTCGGCACGCCATCTCCCAGCGTTATTTGTACCACCATGTACAATTGTACTACATGCATACGATACCCGGATACTCATCTAGCCCGGCATCACCAACACAGCCCCCTCCCCCGGAGACTTAATACAAACAACTACAACAACGCTACCACTTATCCATGAACGTCTTGACGTCCTCCGGCGAGGGCGCCGGCGCCTGCGCCTTGACCAAGACCCCGCGGGCTTCGTTGAAGCACAGGTGGTTCCAGAGCTTGACGACGTGCTTCTTCAGAGCCTCTTTGATGGCGTCTGGTCGTGTGAGTAATCCACAGGTGGTTGGGAATGCACAGTGGGTGGTGGGCGAGAAGAACAGCCGGGGGTGAGATCAGAGTTCGAAGATAAGGTAGTCCACTAATCCATCAGCTCCCATCATATCCCACACCCCTCATCCTTGCCCGCAAACGGCCCTACTCACCTGGCGCGATCACAACAAACGTCAACAAGATGAACACCACCGACGCCGCCACCGCCAGCACGATCGCAGGCGGCCTGCCCCTCCCCCTCCTCCGCCCGACCTGCAGGTACACCCCACTAGCGCTCGTTGGCATCCTCTCGAGATCTTCATAACCCCCTCGCCTGGGCACCCCCCTCCTGCTCCTAGAAGCAGCAGCATCGCGCTCACTCTGCCCCGAGCCCGAACCGAACCCGTCCCACAGATACCTCTCCCCCTTCTCCCCCCTCACGGTCACGGCCCCAGGACGCGGGCTCGGCGAGCGGGTCACCCCGCGGAGAACGAACGGCGAGCGCAAGCACGCTGACGACGATACCGGCTGGACGGGCACCACCAGTGACTGGAGGGTGCGGGAAGGAGGGGGCACGGTGATGCTGAGCTGGCGGCCTGGGCGAGGGCGGGTGCGGCGGCGCGGGGTGTGCGGCGCGGAGGAGGAGTCGGCGGTAGGGGACGGGGGGTGGGGGGTGGTGGGTGTGGTGGAGCTGGGTGTGGAGGATGTGGTGGAGGATGGGTTTGGAGGGAGGATAACGGGGGCGAGGGGGATGGAGGTGAGGGGGTAAGACTTGGGGTGGGAGGCGAAGTAGTTGGTTCGTGTCGACATTGTCGCGTTCAATAGCAGTGACCAGTGAGATGGCTCGTCTGTGAGTGTGTGAGGCCTGCCTTGTACGTAGTAGATCCAGAGACATGCATGCCCCCGCCGAGCCCACCCTCTACTTATAGCCCCCACCCACCACCCCCCCGTCTTCCCAAAATTGCCTCGCACAACCGTCGTCAAGGCCACCGTCCGAGACACCAGCCCCCCAGCCCCGCCTCGCGCGGTGTCGGATCCCAGCGCCGCGTTGGTCGAGATGCTACAGCATTGGCTGCTGTGGGCTTGTTACCTGCGCTTCGGATGGATTGGACGGGGCTGGCGGTTGTGAGGTTCCAGGCCTCACAGCGCAAGCAGAGATGTGGAGGGTGGAGCTGGCGGAGGACGTGTTTGAGCTCTTCGCGTCGACGCGATCAGGTTGTTAGTGGTGGTCGTTGTCGGTCGTCCACGTGCGCCACCGTGGCTTATCTGGCGGCCATTTTCCTTGAGGTTCATGATGGGGGCACCGTATTGAGCCAACACTGGGAGGAAGAGAGAAATAATAGCTGGGTGGTTCCCTTCTCTGAATCTTGTGAACTTGTGAAAGTGGTGATGCGCCCATCCATCATCGGCCGGTGCCGCGGCCGTGGCGTTCTTCTTCTGTACGACGGTGCTTGATGACTGTCTGGAAGAACGGTGCTCATGATGAGCAGTGGGCCTTTCTGCGACTTGGCGGTGTGAGTCTGAATGTCGTTATATGAGTACTGCGGCGTGGATAAGAGGGAACCATATCGAGCCGACGCATAAAGTCGTCGAGCGAGAAGTCGTGCGTGAAGACGGAGGGCCGACCTGCTGACAGCGCCAAGAACAGGCTTTACCGATAGCGCACCAGCGATTTGCCGGATCGGACTCAGTCATCATTAGAAAGTCATATGGTTATCGGCGGTCCTCCGGATAACGGTGAATTAGAAGGAGATACCGATGTCGCCACAAGATCAGACAGAGAGCACACCATCGCGAGTGACCAGAGCACGCAATCCCAGGCCGTGGTGCCTGCTCTCTTCACTCTTCACTCGCTCGTATCGCAACTCGGGATGTGCATTCCCCCCACCACTGGCCCCGAGCACAATCCCGAGATGCCCAAGACTGGCACCCGATATGCAATGTCCGCCGCCGATACCACAGATTCGGATCCATGCCAGCTGGAGAATCCGCACTCGATCTCATATCTCCCCCCTCTTCCACCCCCCCTTGATGCCGTGCTCGCCATCGTGACCAACAGAGCTCCTCTTTCTTCATCACACAGGTACCAGACTATCCACCATGCAAGACGCAACCGTACGACATCCAGAGATCGCTTCGCTTCACTTCGTATATATACGTCGCGTCGCGAACACCCCTCCCACGATCAAGAGCCAATAGCCACCGCCCCATCTCACCCAAACCACCACCGACACCATGCCCGCTGTCGTCAGGTGGATGCAAAAGTCCAAGTTTGGACGAGTCGTCGTAGATGTCTTTGACTGGTATCGTGAGTCATCGAGGATTGGCTCGCGGGAGACCGGTTCTGACGCTGGATGTCAGCTTCCCACCTTCCCAAGGCCGAGAGGAAACTTCTGAGGAAGCTGGACTGCTCAATTCTGATCTTCGCGTGCTTGAGTTTCTTCGCAAAGGTGAGCTCACTGAAGCCTCCAGCAATGCTTCATGCCAGAGAACACTGGCTGACATGATCCACTGCAGTTCCTCGACCAGTCCAACATCACGAACGCGTACGTCTCGGGGCTCAAGGAGGACCTGCAGGCGAATGGGAATGCTCTCAACTACTTCAACGTGTCGTGTGAGTCTGCAGACTATTCTGCCGACCCATACCGGTCGGTCAAATAGACTGTTGCTGACGTTCAGTCGTTAGACTACACCGCATATGTCGTCGGCCAGATCCCCTTCATGTACCTCCAGACCAAGCCCTCTTTGTAAGTACTGCCCTCAAGCATTGCCTGGCCAAGTACCCGTCTAACACCACCTCCTCCGCACAGGGCCCCATACCTCCTCCCCACCCTCGAAGTCATCTGGGCCATCCTCACCTTTTGCCAGTCCCGCATGACCAAGCTTTGGCACGTCTACCTCATGCGCGCGTTGATTGGGTTCTTTGAGGCGCCCAGTTTCGGTGGGACGCACTTGATCTGTGAGTGCCGAATGAAGATGTGGGAGGGGATTGAGCTGACGTGATGATGGGGTGGTAGTGGGCAGTTGGTACCGCAAGGAAGAGCTGTTCAAGCGCGCGGGTGTGTGGTTCATGGGCAACTCGCTCGGTAGCATGTATGTGCCCAGCTTCTGTCCATACGAAGTACCTCAGCTGACAGTCATCGCAGGTTCTCCGGATACCTCCAAGCCGCTGCCTACAAGAACCTCTCCGGCGTCCACGGCCTCGCCGGCTGGCGCTGGCTCTTCATCATCGACGGCGTCATCACCCTCCCCATCGCCTTCATCGGTTTCGCCCTCTTCCCCGGTCTCCCCAACTCGCCCAAGAAGTGGTACATGACCGACGCAGAGTATGAGCTGTCTAGCACGAGGCTGCTGAATGAGGAAGGGAAGAGTGGGAATGATGGGGGGTTGACGTTCAAGGTGATCAAGGATGCGTTGAAGAAGCCGATGTGGTGGATCTGCGTGTCGGCGTACATGTGAGTCTCCCGGTCCCATCTCTTCTCCCTCTCGGTACTCGACTGACACGTCGGTCCTCACCTTGCAGCTGTATGATCCAATCGCACTACTGGACAGGCTACATGCAGCTCTGGCTCAAAGCCGACCACTACACCACCGTCCAAGTCAACATCTACCCCACCTTCGTTAACCTCATCCAAGCCATCTCTTCGTGGTTGGGAACTACACTCGCTGCGAGCGTCAGCCTGGGGTGGCTTTGGGGTGTGCATAACGTGAGTCTTTCTGTGGACGGTGTTTGATGCGCTGCTTGCTGACGGCGATCGTTCGACTTTGCAGGCTGCGTTCACGGCTGCGTGTGTGTTGTTGACGGTGTGGGATATCCCCAAGGCGCTCAAGTTCATTGCGTTCTACCTCGGTGGAGCTAGTGGCATGGGCTCTCCCATCCTCGTGAGTCCACCCTCTCTCCATCCCTGGACAGCTCGCTCACCCACTCCCACCCGTAGTACTCCTGGATCAACTCCACCATCCGTGACTCCACCGCCGAACGCGGCTTCATCATCTCCAGCATGATGACCGCCGGCTACTGCACCTACATCTGGATCCCCATCTTCACCTTCCCGACCGTCGAATCCCCCCGCTTCCCCAAGGGCTACTCCTCCTCTATCGCCTTTTCGGTTGGTCTCTGGGGTATCGTCTGGGGCGGGATGATCTGGGCGAGGAGGAGCGGGTACGGCAAGCAGGACGGGGTGGTGAGGGAGGATGAGGAGAGTAGGGAGGGGTCGACGATTGGCGGGAAGGGGAGTCCGTCGGTGGAGGATGTGGATTCGAAAGAGCTGGGGGTGGAG
Organism: Cryptococcus sp. DSM 104549; assembly: GCA_036427605.1. NCBI lineage: Eukaryota > Fungi > Basidiomycota > Tremellomycetes > Tremellales > Cryptococcaceae > Cryptococcus > Cryptococcus jaspeensis. The sequence goes on along the minus strand of CP144044.1, from coordinate 4,297,290 downwards.
GAGGATGAGTTGAGGGTGAGGGAGGCGCAGGTTGGGGGTGCGGTGCCGAGGGTAGCGGAGGGGAGGCTGCCTTGAGGGGGGTGATGATGTGCTTGCTTGCCATAGATGTCGGATGGGTTTCCGGTTCATAATGTCTTGTCGCTATGTATATGTTAATGGACTCATCAGGTTGGGCTGAGAGGCAATCGTTGTGCAAGGTGTTCAGTCTGGATATGAGGCCGCCGTCGTCTTCACCTTCGCCCGGCAGCCCGCCGACGCGCGCGTTGGTGAAGTGATGGAGGAGATACCTTCGCTTCCACCTCATCCCCGAGCCATGTGTCGTCCGCCAAGGACGAACTGTACAGACGTCGCTGCTTCCACATCGGCATCAGCCTTTGCAAACCATGAAAAGACCTGCTTCGCCATAGCCGCGATCCCTCCCTCTTGCTCATTCTTGCCACCAGCAACAGCCCTCACGTCAGCATCGTCAGCAACCCCCCGGGGTCCCCACTCATGACGCGTCAAATGCCGCCAAGCGTGCTCATTTCGGAACCTGTTGTTACCTCAAAGAAGGCTAAGAAACACCACCAAGGGGCAAGGGTCAGTCGCAAGCGCAAAAACAGAGAAGATAAAAACTGCCACTGCCGCCGTTGCCGCATCTCTGGATCCTGAACTGACGTCTAAATGACAGCATCCGAGAGCCATTGCCGCTTGCCGTAGCTTCGATCTCCTTTTGGAAGAGCAGACACCGGAGGTTTTCATGTGCTTTAATCGGCGCAGGAAGGGTGGTTGGTGAGTAGCGTGCCGCTGCCGGCTTTTGACGCGTCGATGATGTGTGGAGCGTTGGGCGGGATGCATGGTGCGTTTTAAAGAGGCCGTTGGCACCACTTCGACTTCTTTGAAGGAAGGAGCCGAAGATGAATCCCCAGTCTCGCGACCAGTTCAACCCGAGTCCCCGCCAACCCCGGACGCCTCGGACAGAGACCACGGCATCATGCCGACATCTCATCCCCACCCCACGCGTGTCACAGCAGTGCATGGCAGTGAGGCACGCTGGAATCCAGCCGGCATCCCAGTCACCCTCGGTATCCCCGAACTTCCCCACACACAACGGTTTGCGACGCGCTGATCCCGGAACCCGGACCGGCGCCCAAAGACACTTGGCGTGCAAGAACCCGAGGGCGGAAGGAAGGACCGTTTGATCGTCCCGGACTCTTCCACACAGAACCCCAACCTTGTTCCCACAGCCTAGCCCGCAGACCACTGCTCTTGCCGCCTCGCAGTCTCGCCCACTGGGGCGTTCCTGCGCAGGGGGTCCCGCCATGCCGCTGTGCCCCGTTGAGCCCCAACCTTCCCATTCCATCAACCGCTCTGGGCGTGGTCTGGCCCCCTCACGCCCCATCGGCATCGCGGCAACTAAGAAAGGGAGCTTCCACTGTCCCGGATGCGCTTTGTCTAAACTGGGTCTGCCAAAGGATGCCAAAAGGAGCCAAAGGAAAGTCAAAAGCATCCTTGGGTTGGGACCTCTGGGACCTTGACCGGCGGGTCCTTTGACATGTGCAGCAGGTCTCAGATGGGTTGATTCCTTGGGATAGTGCGGAAGCTTCGCGGCTGTTTTGGACAATGCGTTCCTTGCTGATCCATCTCGGCAAGTCGAGGGAAGAGCATTGCACGGATACACGAGGATGTGTTCGATAGTCGATGAGCTGTGCCAAAGGGAGTGATTCCAGTCAAACCTCACTCGAACGGCAAGAGACGGCTATGCCCCCCCCCCCACTTCCATCACACATCCCCCACTCAGGAAGCGATCCCAAGCCACACAACGACGAGCATGCGAAACCACGACTGTGCACGGTGTGCATGGCGAGCATTGCATGGGGACGAGGAACCACCGACGGCGACGGCTGGTGGGGGAAGCTGCGCGCTGCCACCAAAAGTCTGGAATCCGTACCTGGCCGCTGGTGGCCCCTCGCCCAAAGAACGCCACATACGTGAGGGCCCCACGTAAGGCGCTTGTGGTTTGTCTGGTTCTCGTAATCGAGAGTCACCTGCAATTATGCACCACGCTCGCGCACCAGGCCATCGGTGTTCTTCTTTTGACGCGATGTGTCGGGCTGGCTTTGTTGGTTTGTGGGTGCGGGAGGTCTGGGGGAGAGGAGTCGGCCTCTGCGGAACACGGTGGACAAGGTTGGCTCGCCAGATCCCAACGAGCCTTCAAGCTTTTCTTCTTCTGCTTCCATCCTTCTCGAAAGATCTTCATCCGAAACACCCTCCTGCTCGTCGTGGTCCTCGTCGACGCCTGCCATCGTGCTCTCTTCGGCGGAGTTCCCACATGTCACCAGCACAAACTTACAGCGAAACCAGATCTGAAAGAGAAGAACCAAGATGGCAGAAGTGCCACCCTGAAGATGAAATGTCGAGGAGACCGACGCGTTCAACTGGAAAGTTGGGACCCTGAGCTCCGTTCCCAGATTGTCACGATTGGGAAGCTGAATCGGCTTCGTTTGGGAGCTTGTGTGCAGGGAAAGGAAAGAAGCTTCGGGGTGGCGTTTCTTTTCGGGTTGGGCCGGTATCGTTTTGCAGATCACTTCAGGTCAGACGCGTTCAAAGAATTCTTGATTCTGGTGTTGAGCTTTGCTGGTTGTCGGTTTGACAGTCTGAACAGCGCTGCAAGAAGTTTCACACCGAACACGGAGTATAACAGCTATCTACATCGTAGGCGCGTCGTCGCGGTGAAGAACAGGCAGCGCAAACCGAAGCAGACCGGTCTACCGACGTGTGCGGACCGCCAACCCACTCGGCCCGTCTCTTCTCGTCGGGTGAGCTCGCACAGCGGTCAATGGCCATGGGTGCGCCGGGTGACGCCCCCAACATGTCCTTTTGTCCTCAACGCCTCTCTCGCTCCTCTCGCACCTCACCTGACGGGGCGGGGTGAGTCACTGATGCTTCTGTTGCTTCTTCGTGAAAGCTTGTCAGCGCAGTGTGCAAGGCGGCGGCCGGCGGCTGGCGCGCGGAAGAGCAGTGCAGAAGGTGGTGGTTCACATCGTCGGTAGGCCGGTGAGTACCTCTCACAAGGAGGAGGAGAAGGGTTAAACGGAGGAGAAACGGATGGAGGAGGAAGACGAACGAAGGGAGGAGGACGGAGAGAGGCAGGGAGGAGGTGCGAAGAGGCGGTCGAGGAGGGTGATGATGGTCAAGGAAAACGGACGACGACGACGTCGTCCTCCTGCCGCAGCTTATCCGTCCGTCTGTTGTTCTGCTGTTTCTGCACATGACACACGTACCAAGGATACCAAGGCTGCAGAGCTCCACCCATGTATGATCATCCGTTCAGCAGAGGCATACTCACGCAAGAGAAGAGACTGCACTCGCCCGGCCGGGCGCGTGCGCGCGTCCGTCCGTGTTGGCCCACGACTCTTCTTCTTCGTTCTGGGAAATCCTTATGGGTTGTCACCATGACCTCGACTCCATCTCTTGCCTTCGCCACCTCGTCTCTCGTACGTACACTGCTCTACGACTGTGACTCTGAAAAGGCAGGAGAACGACGCGTCGCTGTTCGTGGGGCTGGCTGTGGTGGGGAGAGGTGCGCGTGCGAGATTAGTGGAGGTTGTTGTTGGGGGCGTGAGAGTACGTGTGACATATTATGCAGATATGCATAAGAAGGTATGGTTCCATGAGATGGCATCCCAGAATTGTCGTCCGGCATAACTGGAAGGCTGGGGATGAGGTAACGTATCGCAGCAAAACTCGAGTACGTACAAGTACTTCATGGCGTCGGTTCGTGAGAGGTGACTGCTTCATGTCTTCGGGTTTGGACATCTCGGCCTGGCGCGTCGATACATAGAGCACGCTCGGCGAGCCGGAGAGTGCCGGTCGCTGGTTGCTGATGTGTTGGCTAGTTGGGGATGAACACTGATATCGAGAGGATGACATGCATGACTTGGGTCGGTCATCGCTCATCGGTGGTGAGACCAGCGTGAGATGAGCGAGGTGTCGGTCTGCCCTCTTGCTTCGCTGTTGATGTTGGGCGCGAAGGACGAGTCGCTCGGCACACCAGCCAAGCCAGGCCCACCCTCCTCCTCCTCCTCTCGTCCTCCTGCATCCCCCGAGCAACAAGACACCGCCGCGCGCCAGGCAATCTGACGCGACGGACCGCTTCCCCGTCATTTTCTCACGTTAGCGCAGCGCGCAGGACACTACGGATGGAGTGCTTGCTGTGGTCGCGTTCCTTCTTTGGAGACTGCACGGAGGAGAGTGGAGACTGTGATGTGCGTACCTAGCCTATGCATAGCGCATATGCATGCAGGGCGACACCATGCCTCCAAGAACAGAAGCAACACCGCTCTCTCGCTGGACGCTCGCTGGGCGCGCAGATCGGTGAATGTGCGAGACATCCAGGTCCCGGACACCAGGGCCAGGGTCCAAACGCGCGGCGTCGCCCGAAATCCTGTCTTGTCTCAGGGCCGGCCCAGTTTCTCGCGGGCGCGCCAGGCGCGTAGAGATTGGGCCAGGTAAGGGCAAGATGGGACTTTTTCCCACGCCCGTTATCTCGTCAGCCGTGCTGCCTCTTTGTCCCTCGAGCCTTGAGCGTTTTTTGCCGCTTGCCGCTGGAACCTGGAAGTTGGGCTGGGTTCAAGATCCTGGCTGGGCTGCTGGCATCCGTGGCCCGTGGCCGTGCAGCGTGCGTGCGTGCGTGCGTGCGTGCGTGCGTACGTACGATAATTGCGTTGCTTGGTGAAACTCTATGTGGATGGGGAGCAGGGTTGTGAAGCCGCCCGCCTTGCCAGTTTGCCACGAAAGACTTTTCGGTGCTGGGTGCTGGTTGTCGTCGTTCGACAACTCTACCGCTTTCGGCTTGACCCGTTGACTTTGTCTCTATCATTTCGACTCTTTTTCATCACCACTCTCGAACGAACGGGTTGTTCCTCGGTGGCGAGGACGCACACATCAAGAAAGACAGAGTCTTATCGACATCTAGAGCGTAGACGTGACGCGGTGACGATCGCTAGGAGAACATCGAGCGGGTTGTGAGGCTTGGGTAAGCATTCGCTCGTGCCGCTCTGCCGGACCGACACCCCGGTGCATATGGACTGTGCTTATACAGTACTGACCCCCCATCGCTCTCCCCCTCCTTGCAGCCCCATCACACACACGAACTGGAGACACATCAAGACCGTGGGAAGGACTCGGCACACGCAGAGTCATCCATCGACCGCGGAACGATAGAGCGCGTAGGACTTGAAGGACGACGACGACGAGACGACGTGGGAGAGCCCCGCCGAACCAAAAAGTGCTGGACACGCCCCGCCCTCGCCGCCGCTGTCGCCGAGTGCCAAGCAGACACGGGACACAGGAGAACAGAGGGAGAAGGAGAGAGAAGAGCAACAAGAGCAAGGTCCGAGGAACGGCCGTGTCGTATCCCCAACCGACCATCACCACCGTCTATCCGCCTGTTGCCTCCCCATCGCACTCGCCAGGTTCGGTAGTTCTATCCGGCGTCTGTCGATCCCCCGCACTCCCACGACTCCACCCCCGCGGGCCAGATTAATCGAGCTGTGGGGCACAGCGGTCACGGGGACTGTAGAGTCTGTGCGTGCGGAAGCTTGAGGAGCTGGAGCGGTGAGTGTGGGGAGTCGGTGTTGATGAGTTTCGGGATTGATTGTATCTGACGGGGTTGTCCTTCGTCCAGCCAGTATCCCGAGCGACGAGGCCGAGTCTTTAGCAGGGAGTGACAGGGAATAGTTGTGTGAGTAGACGGTGTGGCTGTTCTGTGGTGTTTCATGGAGCGCGGTGGGGACGACCGACTGCTGGAATCGTCTGTGTGTGTGGATCTGTCCGCTCGGACCACCCCGCCGTCATCATCACGTTCCGCACGCGTCTCCCCGATGTTTTCCTCTTTTTCATTATGGATGGCTGACTTGTTGTTGTTCTCTTCAAAATCATCCCCTCTATAATCCCCCTCGCCACTATATACTCCTGCCCCCGCTGCTCCCCTCCCCCTCGCCCTACAGCCCAGCAACCACCCCGCACCAACAGACACGTCCAACTCTAGCTGGTGTACCCTCTCAAGGTATGTCCCGCGTCACCCCCTGCTTCTCGCTCCTCGTCTCGATCTCTTCCCCGCGTCGTCGTTCGTGTCTCTGTCCCCGCTCCCCATATCCCCAGCCCCAATCCCCAACCCGCCTCCCCCGCCCCCGCATCCCCACCAGCCCACAGCCTACCTGTCGGCATCCCCCATTTCCCGCCATCTTCCCACGCACAGACGGAGAATACCGTCTGGTGTGTCTCTTGGTGTGGGCACAGCCAGTCGCAGCGGCGGGCGTCTCCGCGGCTGGCTCGTCTTTCCCAACACGTTTTCCCCTTTCCTCCGTTCGCTTCTCCGATATGATGATGGTCGTGCTTCGGCGGCATCGGCCAACATGTGCTGTTGCATGTACGACACCGCCGCCGGCCGGCCCTGGCTATGCTCCGCCCAGCTCCGCCATGCCCAGGCAGCCCAGACTGTGATCGCGCCTCGCCGACCTGCCCTAGCTCGTCCTTCCACCCAAGCCACCCTTTACAACACCCCACCACCGTCCACGCGAGCCCACCCCTATCTCTATTCTTCTCTTTCTCTCTCCACAACCTTATCCCCGCGCCCGTGTCGTGTCTGTATACTATAATACCCCCTGCCCACCCCCACCCCAGGGCCCCTCTTAATCCCTTCATCTCCTGCCACTTTGCAACAAAGCGAACGCGGCGTGGCGCCCCCCACAAAGCAAGCTCCTTTATCTCCCCCCGGCTCCTCGAGGGGTACTCCTTCTGCGGCCCTTTCCTTTTCGCGCATCGCTGTCCGAGTACGTCCAGACCTTTCCTGCAGACTCGTGACCGGCGGGCCGGGGCAGGTCTCTGAGCGGGCGAGTCGATTCATTGAATAAATGCCTTGCTCTTCTCTGCCAACCCATCCCCCCGCGTCACTACTGCTGTTTTGATTTTTCACCATCATCTCATCTCGTCGACGTCATCCGCGCCGTCGTTATTCCTGGACTTGTCTCCGTCTTTCTCTGTCCGTCATTGCGTCTTTACGCTTCCCTCTCCACTCGCTCCATTCTTCCCCCTATCAAACACTCACAAGGACGATGAGCTGACTCGCCACTACCCACTCCAGACACCAGCAATGCCATACGCCGACCCCAAGACCCCCTCCCCCCTCCCTTCCCCCGCCAAGGAGCACGCCCCGTGGCGCAAACACCAGATGCCCACCCCATCCCACATCGAGCACGCCTCGTCCACCTCCACCCCCACCAACGGCGGCATGCCCGGCATCCCCCGTCGTTCCTCCTCCAGCTCCTCCACCCCGCGGCGACACCTCTCGCCAAACTTCTCGCGGCACAGCACGGGCGATAGCGGCTCGTTTGCTGTCTCGCGCCCGATGGAGGGGCTCCCAAGGAGGTCGCCGAGCGCCAACTCGGGCACCGCGCTGGGGATAGTCGGGCTGCCGTCGGTGGTTCCGCCAGAAGGGTCGGGTGCGGGACCATCGGGCGCGGGACCGTCGTCCTTGGGTCTGAGGTTGCACGGGAGCCCGAGCAAGGCGCCGTTGCAGCATCATGTGAAGGAGGCGGAGTCGCCGTCCTTCGGGCCGAAGAGAAATGGGGACTCGGCGGGGGTGGTGGAGCTCACGGATAGGTCGCGCGAGGCCGCGAGGTCGGCGCCGACGTCGGCACCGGCGTCATCGTCTAAGCCATTCCCATCGTTCGACCCGTCATTCCAACCCCAAGCCCGCCCCTCACCCACGCGCATCCCCAACTCTCGGCCCATCCCCCAGCGGCGCGGCTCTGGCGGTTCCTCCGGCCACATCCGCGGCGGCGCCGGCACCGGCTCCCTCCAAATCCCCTTCCCCACCTCCGCCTCCACTTCCGAACTCCCCTCCGCCGCGCCCACCTCACCCATGGCGCTCCGCCCGCACCACATGATCCGCAAGAAATCCGGCGAAGTCGTCAAGCCCTCGCTGAAGCAGCGGTCCATGTCGACGCCCGACTTGATGCGCCAGGGGGAAGGCTCCCCGACGGACGAGTCGGCGAGCAGCGGGTTCGAGCGGAGCAAGAGCGTGCGCTTCGCCGATGCGAGCGAGGGAGACGCCAAAGCTCTCGAGAGCGTCGTGCTTTTCCTGCGCGAGCAGAAAGTTACGGCGGTGGGCAAAGCCGCCGACCCGGAGAACGCGCAGCTCACAGAGACAGAGACGGAGAACGACACGGACGTGTCTGACTTTGTGCAGTTCCGCACGAGGCGGAACGCCGCTGCGCGGGCGGCGGATGAGCAAGGGCAGTTCACGCTGGATGGGGCGAGTCGGGTGCCGCGTAAGAGGACGGATTTCTCGCCGGACGCGAGGGGGAGTTTGGTTGGGGAGAATGTGGTGCTGGAGAGGGTGGAGTTGCAAGGGGGGAGCGGGTTGGTGTTTAGGGGGACGGCGATAGTGAGGAATGTGGCGTTCAAGAAGTGGGTGGCGGTGCGTTTCACGCTGGATCACTGGCAGTGAGTTGCCCTTCTTTTTGGTGTCCGTGTGGCGAGAAAAGTCAGCTGACATGATGTGTAGGACCGTATCGGAGGTAGCCGGCACACACGTCTGCCACATCCCCTCCGGCACGACCGGCGACGAAGGCTGGGACCGGTTCAGCTTCTCCATCAAACTCGAGGACTACCGCCGCAAGATCGACGAGCGCCAGCTCATCCTCTGCGTACACTTCTCCGTCGAGGGCAAGGACTGGTGGGACTCGAACGACGGGATGAACTACAACTTTACGTTCAAGAAAACCGCTCCGAGGAGGGTCTCGCGGGCGTCGGGGCCGGCGTCGCTGGGAGGGAGCTTCTTGAGGCTGAACGAGCCGCCGAGTACGCCCCTCCCCGGGTTGAGGAGCACCGCGACGCCCCCGCCGTCTTCGCAGATAAAGAAGGCGTTCAGCGGCGGTGCCCCCTCTGGCGCTCCCAACCCCTCCTCCTCCGCCCCCGGCGCCGGGCCCAAGAACTGGGTCTTCCCCAAGCTATCTCAACGCTTCACCGACGCCACCCGCCCCTTGCGCCCCGACTCTCCCGTCGGCACACCCCCGCCCAATTCGTACAAGGCGCCAGCCCCGCCGACGGTGCACACCCACTTGTCGTTGAGTAAGTACTGCGCGCCGTCGCCGCCGCAGTCGCCCCCCAAGGAGTCGGGGTTCGACCTCCACCCTGGGGTTCCCGGGTCTGGGGTACCAGTGGGTGTGGGTGCGGGGATGGATGTTCACGCAGGCAACTACGCGACTCTCTCCCCGCCGCCCCCGCCTCCGCCGGTGCCAGGAATCGCGCTGGGGGTACCCGTCGCAGCGCAGGATGTGCCAGGGCATGATCGCAGGAGTAGCTGGAACGGGCAGGCGAGCCAGGGAGGAAGCTGGGATTCGTTCGCGCAGGTGATGGGGGAGGATCAGAGGGTAGGACGGGGGTGGGAGGCGATGGGTGATGGGGAGGCGACGCCTGTTGCGCAGGGGTCACGGTCGCCCGAGATCCGCGCGGACGCCGGCCAACCCGCAGCGCGCAGGGGCAGCGGCAGCGGGAGCGGGAGTGCAAGCGGGAGCAGCCGCGAGACCTCCCCTCACAAACCCCTCAGCATGAAGCGTTCCACCGGTGACCTGCGCAAGCTCGTCCAGGAAGCCGAAGACAACGAGAACGGGCTTATCACCCCTCCCTCGAGCAACCTGTCGTCTCCGCCGACCCCGTCGGCAGAGCTGCCCCCGACGCTGATGTCGCCCAGCCCGTCGGCGTCGACGGGGGATAGCTCGCCGGTGAATACGGTTAGCACCGAGTCGACGCCGGATTTGGCGGGGCTGGCTATTGATATTCATCCGGAGGCTGGGGAGGGGGCGGAGAGGGGGAGGTCGACGCACCCGAAGGATCACAAGATGTTTACTAGCGGGAGTTACCAGGAATTCGTAAGTCCCGTTTACCTGTAGTGAAGTAAGACGGCGCTAACAGGCAATGGTGCAGCTCGACAAGTTCTGCTTCTTCCAATCCCCGCGATCCACCCCAAGCGAGATCGAGCCAGTCTACACCCGCCCATCCTTCATCCCTCTCTCGGGACACGACTCCCCCGGCGGGTTCCCGTTCTACCACCACGGACCGCACATCGGCGGGCACCAGAGCCAGGCGAGCCACTCGCCACGCAACACTCCTACGCCGACGAGGCACTATGCCTCGGCGCAGGAGGCGTTTGGGTTCACGCCCTCGCCGGGGAGCACGTCGAGCACGACACCGAAGGGGGAGCAGGTGGCGGCGGGGGGCGAGGGAGGGGCGGGTGAAGAGGATCTCTTGCAGCCGCATCCCCAGCCGGGGGGCGGGCCGACCGTCGGTCAGCTGGTTAGCGGGTTCCACGCGAACCCCGCGGACACGAGGGCATGGGCGCAGCAGATCTACAGCAACAGCGCGTCACCATCTTTGGCCGCTGCCAAGTGATCCCCCCCTCCCATCACCCACACCCCATCCAACCCCCATCCTCTCGACGCCCAAACCGCGATTGTGTCTTTACATTGTTGCCCTGTACTACTACTCATTATCATCTTTGCTTCTGCATCTTTTCTTTCTTCCTCTCTTCCTTCTTGGCCCCTTTTTTCTACCCTTCCACTTTGTCTATAATGTCACCACCACCACCACCATCACCATCACCCTCCCCACCCATTTCTGTACACGCTAGCTAGCGTTGTACACCCACTCGCTCCCCACCACCGTATCTGCACCATCGCACCATCTCACACCTTGTCTGTCTCTTCTCTTAATTCATTGTTTACCGGCCAACCATACACACGGCCTTGTAGCTACTCTTCTCACCCCCCGCCCCCTTCCAAAAATCATTTTTCTCTTTGCCTCGGTACATCGTCGCTCATATACGAGTAGCCCTCCCTGTGTATAAACATACGATAAATTCCTAGATAGATGTTCTTGGGGGCAAGCGTTCTTTCTTCTACTCTTTGGTATGAACACATCCGCAAAGCGGTGTTTGAAGTGAACAACAAATGCATTTCTGGTTGGCGAACATCAGTGGACTTGGCATCCCGAGCGTGAAGGCGGTTACTGGAGAAAAAGAACGCTCCATGGACTTCACTTGGACGTCTCATACATCTGCTAGGTACACTACATAGGAAGCAGGCTACACACAATCATATGGTCTCTTCTCGCTTGTACAGAGATCCCCATTTACACCCGCTTCCTTCACTCGCTCTTGTCCCTTCCCTCAGGCGTCCCGGCGGCCCCCGCACCCCACCCAAACCAGCTCCCCTTCCTCCCCGCCGACCCGGGCCTCCCGGGACTCCCCCCGTTTCCGCCGCCGGCCTGCATCCCTGCGACCTCCTCCTTCCTGATCTGCTCATACGAGTCCCACCTGGCACTGCCGCCCGAGGCCGAACCGATCGAGTCGTCCGAGCCGTGCGGGGAGAGTCCGGCAGGAGAAGAGACGGAGCGGTTAGCCCCCGGCTGGGTGAGGTGCGCGGTGGAAGCGAATTGGGGAGGAGGGCGTGCGGAGGTGAGGGCGGCGTATTGCGTGGGGGTGAGGTTCGGGGGGTACTGTCCCTGCCCCTGCTGCTGGCCCTGCTGCTGACCCTGCCCGTTGTTGGCAGACGCATGCAAGAACGTCCTTAAGCGGATCGACGGGTCCGACCCCTGCCCCGGGGTGTGCACCCCCGGAGTCGGCACGGGAACGGGCATGCTCATCTGCTCGGGCACTTGGGACGCGCGGGAAGACTGAGAGCCAGAGTCGGAGACGGAGCGGGTAGCTTGAAGGTGGGCGGGGGCGGCACCACGGGCGTTGGCAGTGGCGGCGCTGATGGCGGTGATGGCTACCGGCATGTACCTGTGGCGAGGTCAGCGGGTAAGACACAAAGGAGGGCGGGAAGCTTATAGAGGAGGAGGGAGAGACGTACTGCCCGGCATAGCGAGACATGAAGCTAAACATGGTCTGCATAGCGCCCGAAGCCGGGTCGGCGAGGCTGGGAGGCTGGTGGACCCCCTGGACGGGATAGCCTTCGATGCCTTGGCCTTGGGCGAGCATGGCAGCGGCTTGAGCGTCCGCGGGAGTGGCGATCTACGACCGGCATTGATTAGATTATAGTTACACCCTGAATAAACACACTAAGTGCCAAGGCCAACGAGGAGGTACCCACGTTGAGCTGCTGCTTGGCCTTCTCCCAGCACCAGCCGACGCCACCCGCCAGCGCAGATCCCGCGCGGGTTCGAAGCGACGCGAGGAAGATGTCAATGTCGCGCTCATGTTCTCGGAACAAGGGAGCGAGGTGGGTGTGGTAGATGTAGGTAGATCCCTGTTGAGGCGAGAGTCAGATACAGTCTTGGGTCACTAGTGTGTAGCTCCCGAGAGGAAGACGTACCTCGGACTGCGGGAGAGAGAGGTAGAGAAAGAAACAGGTCTTGATCAAGCTGTAGAAAGGAAGCCTGCAATGCCAGATTATTGTCAGATCAGTTAGTGGTCTGTTGGGACTACTTCTGGAAGATGGGGGTGGCGAATACGCACCAAGTAAACGTCCACCCGATAACAGCCTCGACAGCCGTCCAAGTTCCCACCACCGCCCAGTACATGAGCCACCTCTCCACCTGGGCGGCCGCCTCGAGCGACGTATCAGGGTGGAGAGAGAGAGCTTTATAGGAGGCGTAGGCCGGGTAGAGGTAGGAGCAGACGTTGCTGTATTGTATGGGGCATCAGCGGGTGTGCGAGAGGACGGGTGTGTCCGTCGCGCGCGGCGCGGGAAGGAAGGCGAGACGACCGGGTTATTGATTGGCGGGGACGTACCAGGCCCACCGGCAGATGAGTGCGAAGAGCATGGTTGAGGTTGCTTGGGGGTTGTAGGGGCGACTATGGGATCCCTCTGGGAGTCGAGTCTCTGGCTTGCAGATGTGTAGAAGTGGTGGCAGAAAGAGGCGATTGCACCAACAAGTAACCCGCTGTGCCGGCCAAGATGACGAAGTGCCGGAAACGGAGATCGCCCGCATCTCCGGGGGCGCGCGTGACTTCGGCCAAAACAGTCAACGACGAAGTCAACCCTCTCTGATCTATCGTTGAATTGTCCAACAAACTCCTCATGCAGCATCGCATTTTGCATCTTTCTATACGTAGTACTACCCGTAAACCCGCTATACACACTCTCTAAGCCCCCGACTAGCCACTTCAAGATGATTCGCCTCAGACGCATGTCCCCATCAGCACCCGACCCCCAATCTCCTTCCTAGGGGGCCGGTACTTGGATCACCTTGGGTGTAGTCATGCATTCGAGCAGTTGAGCGCATGTATGCATGCTGGATTGGATGTGACTTCACCACTTCTGGAAATCCAAAATCCAAAATCCAAAATCCGAAATCCAGAAAACCTAGCGGAGTTCCGGACCACCGTAACCGTACATAACCGTACACGAATTCTGATGAATGGAAAACTAAAATTTCTCCCTTCGATGCATGCCTGTCTTGACGCAACAAACGGATATAACATTCCTCACCGCCGTTGGCCTACAATGGATATGTACACCACTGCACCACCGCCAGCAGGGATCCAGCCCGAAAAGAAGGATCCCGCTCTCGCCCCCGGAAAGTTCAACGAACTCCCAGAAGGTATCATCCAGTCCATTGCCGAATATGCGGGTAGACATGCCTATGCTCTGATGCGAGTGTCCAAAGTGAGTGCGACGAGCCCCGGGTATGGGATTTCTAGGTTGACAGATAGATGCTGATGGGTGTGTTGGTAGCACACCCTAGTAGAGGCGGGTAAGGTCCTCTACCGTACGGAATTGAAGCATTCACTTGGGCAATGTCGCTCCGGTTCGCATCATATCTTGAACCTTTGGCACCCCTTGGCAGGGCTTGAGCACACCAGGCGGACCAAAGAAGCGCCGTTTGGGAGGGAGTTGAAGCTCGAACTGTTGAAGGGGGTGCGCACCCTCGACCTTGGGGTGTGCGGCGATTGCTGGGACGAGAATGACTTAAAGTCCAGAACGTAAGTGCATGCTTGTTTTTCGACCGACCACAGCCGACCAAGATAACACCCCCTCTCCCCCCCTCCTTCTTTTTTCTAGCTTCCTGCAGCACAACATTCACAACTTGGCGAAACTTTTTATCCGGCTCAGGCGCGATGGTGTCCACCCCTTCCCTGGGCTGCTCTTCGTCGGGTTCCACTACGACCAGTATGAGTGTTCTCCCGCTATTTTCAACGCAATGCGCACTCTTCAGGTCAGGATCACAGCGCTCTGCAGGCCGGAGGTCTTGTTGTCCTCTGGAGAGGGGGTCTCCCCGTGGGATTTCGTGGCCGCCCGTGGCCAGTACCGTGGCTTGAAGTTCCCTGCGGGACACCTACCTCGGGTCGCCATCCATGTACCAGGCAGGAGGTGGCCGGAATCATCGGAGCGAAGGGATTACTTACTCGCTTCAGTGGTGTACGGGACCGTTAATGCGGTGCTGATACCGAGGAGGTTGCACAACCCGGAAGATATGTTGTACTACATCATTGCGGTACTCGAGTTCGTACAATCCACGACTAACCTAACCGGCCAGTCAGCGGAAGAAGCGGCAAAGCGGGCGGCGACGACCTGGAAGTTTTGGGTGCAGTGGCTGGGGACGAAACTGTTCACAGAGTGCGAGCGGGCTGTACAGGAAGGTAGTAGCACGTTCCACCAGTCGATGGGGATTGTCGCACTGCAAAAGTACTGCGAGATATCTGTCCAGCCAGGCGGGGGCGTGGCAAAGACGTTGCCCGGGATGAGCGCTCCGGGTGGGAGCAGCTCGACTAAGAGCTACAATGGCAGTGCAGGAGGTGGGTCAGAAGTACTTCCTGGTGAGTCTCCAAGATCCCCAGTCCCACATGAATACTGTGTTCTGATCGGCTGCTCCTTGTAGAAGTCGTCTTACGGGATCACTCGAGCAGCAAAGGAGCTGACGACAACGCAGTAACCACTGATCAGATACTACGCGGTTGGGACGACTATGAGCGATGGTCACGCATATTTCATTTTTAGAACTGCATAATCAATAGCCTATGTATGTAGGCCCACCATGTATCGCAAGTAATTGCACACCGCCTTCTTCACTACTGACTATGGAGCAGGATGCACTTTCCATCGCCGCCCGTCATGCCCTTGTTGCCACCGCCTTCCGTGTTTGAGCTGGCCACAGAGAATACCGACCATTTCTCAGGCGACAATGATGCGAGTAGTGAGAGGACAGTGATGCGTTGGCGGTTGGCAGGACGCACAGCAAGACTGACTCCCCTCTCCCATCCGCTCACAAGCTTGCCTAGCGGGCCAGCGCCGGCATGTGCCGTTCAAAGGGGCGCGTCACAATTGGCTCGCTTGCGGCGGATGGAAGCGCTGTCGCTTCTATATATCCGCCCACGAAGACATGATTGATAGTCTCATGCTCGAATGAATAATCATACATCCTCTCTCGACGCAATAATAAACAGATGCAACATTCCGCATCGCCCATAACCTACAATGGATATCTCCGCATCTGCACCACCACCGGGGATCCAGTCCGAAAAGAAGAAGGATACCGTTCTCGCCCTTGGAAAGTTCAACGAACTCCCGGCAGGTATCATCAGTTCTATTGCCGAGTATGCCGGTAGTCAGACGTATGATCTGATGCGAGTGTCCAGAGTGAGTAAGACGAGGCCGGAGTATGGGGTTCCCAGGTGAATAGGCAGATGCTGATGGTGTGTTGGCAGCACACCCTACTCGAGGCCGGTAAGGTCCTCTACCGTACGCGATTGAAGCATTCACTGGAGGAACGTTGTTATTATTCGAGTCATATTTTCCAACTTTGGGTTCCCTTGGCAGGACTTGAGCACACCGGACGGACCAAAGAAGCGCCCTTTGGGAGGGAGTTGAAGCTCGAACTTTTGAAGGGGGTGGGGACCCTCGACCTTGGGGTGTGCGGCAATTGCTCCGAAGTGATTGGCATCAGCCACAAAACGTGAGTACTTTGCCTGTTTCTCGACCGACCACAGCTGACCCAGATCCCCCGTCTTAGTCTCGAAGACAACATCCGCCGCTTGGCGGAACTTTTTACCCAGTTTAAGCGCGATGGGATCAACCCCTTCCCCGGGTTACAGGTCCTCGGATTCCACTGCGACCAGTGTCGCTGCTCTGACACTATTTACCGAGCAATGCGCACTCTTCAGGTCAGCCTCACAGCGCTCTGCAGGCCGAAGGTCTTGTTAGCCTCTGGAGAGGGGGTCTCCATGTGGGACTTCATAGGAGCCGTCCGTGGCCAGTACGGTGGCTTGGAGTTCCCTGCGGGACACCTCCCCTGGGTCGTCATCCATGTACCGGGCAAGAGGTGGCCGGAATCATCGGGGCGAAGGGATTTCTTGATCCCTGTAGTGGTGTACGGGACCGTTAATGTGGTCCTGGTACCGCGCTCGGTGAACGACCCAGAAGATATGCGGGCCAACATCATCGGGATACTCGACTATGTACAATCCACCAGTAACCTACCCGGCCTGTCAGCGGGAGAAGCGGCGGCAAGACTGGCGGCGACGACCTGGAAGTTTTGGGTGCAATTTGGGCATGATGAACAAGCAGACGACGGCGGAGTCAGGCCCACAGATCCCGCGAGTCCCGAAGCCGGGCACGAATCCCACCTGTGGCAGGCGGCCTTGATCTCGGAAAGGGTGAAGAGAGCTCGGCCAGATATGCAAGGCCAGGTTGAGGTGCAGTGGCTGGGGACCAAACTATTAGCAGAGTGCGAGCGGGCTGTACGGGAGGGTAGTAGCACGTTTTACCAGTCGATGGCGATTGTGGTGGCACTGCAAGAGTACTGTGGGATATCTATCCAGCCAGGCGTGGCATGATTGAAAGGGCAGACGTCGAACATCATGATCTATAGTCAGTAGTAGAGGCGGGGTACAAGTACTTGCGATACATGGTGGGTCTCCGCAGACTATGCAGTTCTACATCTATGTGACCATCGTTAAAAGTCGTCATCACACCCAAGCGCGCACGTCTACCACATCCGATCAGTAGTCGTCGTCGCCTCCTTCGCTGGAGTCATCCCCCAATACGATCTCTGCATCATCCGCAGCCGGTTAGAACACATCATTCTGCCTGGACTGGGTCTTTGAAGACTCACCAGGAAGCACCTCCGAGTCACCCTCCGCACTCCCATTGTAGCTCCCCATTGCACTGAACCCGCCCGCAGCGCTCATCCCGGGCAACGTCTTTGCCCCCGTCATGCCCCCGTTGCCACCGCCTCCCGTACTTGAGCTCGCCACAGAGAAGACGGATTTCTCAGGCGACGATGCGGGAGAGGAGAGGACGGTGGTGGGTTGACGATTTGTAGGAGGTCGGCCGAGCTTGGAGGGGGGTAGTGCTTGCCGAGGGAATTGCGGGGTGGGGGTCGCTGCGGTGAGATTGGTAGCGTGAGTATAGGTAGTACGACAGGAGGCTACTGATACCTACCGGAACCTGATACTGATCCAATCTTGGCCTTCTTTCCCTTTGGAACAGCCTTAGTGGGCGAGCCTGTTCGCTTGGCCGAGCCGTTCGCCGCTTCTACGTGACCGTTCTGTAAGCGCATGTTCGAGGCTCAAGGACTCTTCTTGACCACTCACTCTTCTTCTTGCTCCCCGTCACACTATCCGCATCCGACCCCCAATCACCATTCTCGCTCCCTGTCCCAACATACGGCGAGGGGCTCGACCGATCGTTCGTGCCCATACGGACTTTCGCAGCGGCGGACCTGGCTGCTGTTCGCCGGGTGGATCCGCCAAAGCCGAGGCAGCGAGCGAGGTGGGGCGCGTAACGGTTGGAGGAGATCTGATGTGGGGATAGAAGGACGGATAAGTTCGGATCTTCTCAATCAGCAGGGAGGGGGAACTTACAGGTCGCGAGCAGACCAGACAATCAAAGAACGCATTCCCGCTCCCATCTATCCTCCCACTCCCACTTCCAATCCCCGTAGACCCCCCTGTCCCTTTCTCGGGCCCCACGAGATACCCGCCAGACCTTCCTCCTTGCGAGTCTGATGCCAGAGAGGGAGTGGCAGCTCGGCTGGAAGCTACAGATGATCCGGGGTTGTCTCCGTTTGACTGGGGGACTAGGAGAGTGGAGGCGCCGGAGGAGGAGGTTGAGGCGAGATTAGAGGGGAGGACGGGGGTGTGGCAGCGGCATCTGTAGCATAGGTGAGACGGTTATTGTCAGTAATGCTTGATCCCCGTAGAACCATGCGCCCAATCTAACCGAATACCACTGCTACGAAGCCACTCACCTTGTCCCGCATGTGCCACAAGTCACTCGCCCGCGTTTGATTTCGCGATGAGCAGCAATAGCCGTGGTAAGTACCAGGTCATCAATCATCTCTGACAAAATCATGTTTGCCTTTTGAGTATCGTGTCACATATGTGTCAGCACTGGGAACGCAAAGCATGCGTAGGATAATGCTTGGACAGGTCAGAAGACTCACTGCAGCACGGATTTCCTCGCTTTTGTTCGGCATCTTGGCGAGATGAGATGTGGACGACGCAGGCTCTAGGCGCTGATTTTCCGAGTTTCAAAGTAGCTGTGGGGTTGTTGAGAGTCACTGTGTCTGGTTGTATACCTGTAGAATGCCGTCGCTATGCTTGGGGTGATGAATATGGGGCGATAGAGACGAGAGGTCGATAGATGAGATGGTGGACAAGGGGTGGACATTGCATCCGGATTTAGGCGGACATCCTTGGCTTGGACCCTGAAAAAGCCACGCAAGGACTGCGTCCAAGATGTCCGCCGCGTCCGGATGAAGTGTGTGGAGTGGGCGAGGGCAAAGGAACGCGTTTTCTTCTTTTGAAAGCCGACTTTCATATCAGAGACCGTACATATTAGGATATCCCCCAGATATCACCGTGCATCACACCGCACTACCCTATTATTTGCTTCTTCTTTCCGTGTATAACAACCTGAGATGCCACCGATTACACGTACAGCGCCAAAGTGTACGGGTTGACCGTCAACCAGTCGCCCTCCGTCATCCATTTCATCTCCTACAAAGGGGCATCAAAGTCAGCAGTGCAACCTGTGAAGTCTACACGACAAGGGCCGAACAGGTACTGACAATGAGGAAATCGCAAGGCATGTCCACGAGATGCCCGCGGATCTTGGACAGCTCCTCCTTGACCTGCTGCAGAGTGAGGTCCTTGGCGGCGACGTGCCCGGTCTGTATCCCATCGCGTGTCAGATCGGTACATGGGTCTATTGAACACTGGAAGGGAGCGGACTCACAGAGATACCGGCGTTGGGCTCAATGTACTTCTTGTACTGGTCCCAGTTCTTGATATCGTCGTTCGGCACCTATCCGCCGCCTTGTTAGCCCCCTCTCTCTTCACATGGCCCCCGGCATTATCACTTACAGGCCGGAACACCCTCTCAAACGCCGCCCTGTTCTGCCTCCCCGTCCCGATCCAGAGCTTCTGGAACTCATCCGACAAGACATCCTCCACAGCCTTGTCCTCCTCGGAGCCAAAGTCGTACACGTGCGGGATGGGCACGGCGTGCATGGACGAGGTGGGCTGGCTGTTGGCGTCGAAAGCCGGCTGAGGGGGGAGAAGGCCGAGGTGCTCTGTGGAGTTTGGTGAGTGATATGTAAGAGCTGCGCTGGTGCTTGCACGGGTCACATACCTCGCATGAGGGATCGACGGAGGGTGGTAGCGTACTTGGACGCCAAGTACTTCTTGCCGTCCATGGTAGACTCAACCATGTCCGTGTCCTCTGTATAGGTCTTTAGCTTCACTCACTCCCCTCCACCAAGCTGCGGAAGAAGTCAAGAGGACCTACCGATAACGATGGCGATCTCCGAGTCGTGGTCACCGTTCATCGACCTATCATTGATGTTGGCACTCCCGCAAATGACGCGGCGGTCGTCGACAATCATAAGTTTGCTGTGGATGTAGCACAACTACTCGGGCAACAGCGCGTACGGTCAGACGCAGCTTTTATGCTACCTACGCAAAAGTGACCCACCTCGGAGACGTAGCACGAGAGCTCTTCCTCCTCGGTACCGTCCCATTTCTCGTCGAACAGCGAGGTCTTGTCCTGCATGGCGTGCTGGCCCACTGTGGGTTTGTCAGCTTCTGATCAATTAGGGCACATAAGCTGGGGAGAGATAGCGTACCATTGTCCGAGCTATATCATCGCCCAGTCAGCATTGACGCACTTGCCCTACCTCAACCAGCTGCCGTCCACTCACATATGCGTATCATCATTCCTCGAAGCCGCCTGGAACCTCTCAATAATCTCCTTCGCCTCCTCCACCGTCTTCGGCAGCTTCACCTCCTTCTGCACCGTATCCTTCTTCCCAATCTGGTCCACGCCGGTGGTCTGGTCATGCGGCTGCTCAATGTTGACGACCTCGTCGACGTCGCCTTTGACGTCTTCGGAGCCGACGTAGATCTTGGCGAGGGCGACTTGGGCTTCGTGGAATGTGACGCCGGACTGGGATATGGGGAGGGGGAAAGGTGGGGGTGAGGGTCAGCTTCGTTGGAATGGAATGAAGCGAGAAGCTGGCGCACCTTCTTCTCCATGTCCTTGATACGGCCCCAGGGGGTGTTGATACGGTCGTAGCTGCGCAAGTTCCAGAACTGTCCGTACATGTCAGTTTGAGAATTCTGAAACCGATTCGCAGCGATCCTGCCAACTCACAGAGATGTAGTCCATCCTGATAGTCCAGTCCATCGGGCAATCAGCTACGCGTCCTGTTTGCCTTTTGTGCCACATCCCAGGACTTACGGCTCGAACCCAGCTTCGCGAACCATCTCAAAGATGGAGTTACCACCACGGTTGATGGTACGGTACTACAGCGTTATCAGCTCGGGAGTCCTAGTCCTGGACGCCGCAGCTGCTCGCTTGACATACCTGGGCCTCCATGATAGCCTTAAGACCAGACTGAGTCTGGATATCTCCCGGCTGTGGATGGTGTCAGTAAGACTTTAAGTGCTCGTGTAACTTGCACAGTGTGTTGGCTCACGAAAGCGCTACATATGGTATCACGTCAGCGACACGTCCAGGAAAAGGTCGCTCCGGAACGGTAGAAGGCACTTACGGCACAGCAGGGATGATGATAATGATCTTGAACTTCCTTCCCTCCTTGGCGGCGGAGATGATCCTCTGGGCAAGAGCGAGACCTGCCATTATGATCAGCTACCTGTCAATATGGGAGGGTGTATTGGTCTGGCAGATGTGGGAGTGAGGACGTACCGATGAGGTTCTCCACCGGCTGCTTTGTGCTACACGCCGAGATGCTGCAAACGGTCGTGGTCAATTAACCTTGAGTCACAGGAGGTTCAATTCAAGGCCCCGTGAACACGTACACTATACGCAGTGTCAGCGAACAGCCCCGTTTCAGTCAATGGCATATGACTCACAGAACTGGTTCTCGATATAGATGCAGTGGTTCGACTCGCGGATCAGGCCGATGTAAGCCTCTACCCATCGTCGCACGTCAGCGATCACGCCTGGATCAGGTTGTGCGCAGACGTACGCTGGATACTGTCCTCAAGCAGGATACCGTGACTCCAGTCCGCCGCAGAGCGGAGCACCTGTGTCACCACTAGTCAGATACAGCTTTGGATCTTCGATACCAATATATCTCACCTGCACGCGGGAAGTACCATGCGGCACGACCTCCTCCGCCCGAGGGTCCGCCGAGGGCGGGAAGTGGTACGGGTGGAAGAACTGGCGGCCTCGCTAGTGATAGTGTCAAGAATCAGCATGGAGGCACGGAGTCCGGAGAATGGAGGAGGTGACATGCCTCTTTCCACTCGGAGAGGTGGGGGTGGTTGAGACGGAACTCGTTCTCTTCGGCGATCTTCTCTTCGTCGTGGCGGGACCTGATATTCTCCCAGGCTGTGGCACGCAGCGTCAGTATGGTGTCGATCTACGCAGGAGTAGATAGGTGAGACATACGGTGGGGGAGGGACAGCCACTCGAAGCTGTGGTTGTGCTTGTACCTATGTGATGCCTTGTCAGTGCTGGAGAAGCGTGAATGTCTTTCAGCACACGCACTTGAACTCCTTGACAAAGTTCCACCTCTCGACAAAGTGCTGCACTAGGTCGACGACGCTCGGGCCCATGATGGTGAGGGACACATCGTGCCATGCTACACGAAGTCTAGGTATCAGTGACTGAAGACCGGTATGGACCAGCCGCAATCGTGGCACTCACGCATCCTCGGGGCGTCTTGGATCGCGAGAGCGTTCGAAGTGAACTTGTCTACGGTCTGTCCAGCGGGTCAGCCAGGTACCCATACCTCACATTTAGGACTCCAGACCCACCTGGAAGTCCATAATCCTCGAATTGTTATAATCCTGCCCAGGGAACAAGCTCTTATAGAACTGCGTGGGGTGCACATCCGCAAGCGGGTGGTTGTGCGTGTCCCATCGGCCAAAGCAGGCGTCGAGGCCGCCCATGCCCGCGGCGGTGTTGTCGACGACGCAGAGTTTCTCGTGGTGCGAGAAGTAGTAGACGAGCTCGCCTGGGAGGGAGTTCGGCTGGTGTCAGCATCCATCGAATGCTCGTCGCAGCAGATGTGCATACCTCCACTGTGATCAGGGTGTCGCATGACGGTGATGTTATCGTGCAGATCCTCGAGCGCGTGCTGCAGGGTCACGGTCAGCTGTGTAATTAACTCTAAAGACATGAGAATGTCAGGAGGTATACACACCTTGGTGTGCTTGGAGGATAAGCTCATAGACAGATCCACCTGCAGATGCAGCGTCAGTGCCACAGCACGGAAAACAATGCGCGGCTGACGCTCACCTCCTTGTACACCTGGACATAGACCTTCACGCCTTGCTCAGCCTTCCTTTGAAGCAGTCGGTCAAGACGCCACTCTGGGAAGAGTGCAGCCGGTCGACGAAGCTACACGTGGGGGTCAGTATGATGATGATGTCCCTACGCACACGACCAGTGACTTACCTGCAGCTCGGGCGAGAGCCACCAGTCGAGGATCATGATGCACTATTTGGTTCGAGTTAGCTTCCGGCCGGCGTCGCCGAGGAAAAACTACCCACCTCCTTGGCACCGTCAATGAGCTCAGAGAGCGCCCAGAAGTAGTCTACAAGGAAGACAGCCGCTGTCAGTAGCC
Organism: Cryptococcus sp. DSM 104549; assembly: GCA_036427605.1. Classification (NCBI taxonomy): domain Eukaryota; kingdom Fungi; phylum Basidiomycota; class Tremellomycetes; order Tremellales; family Cryptococcaceae; genus Cryptococcus; species Cryptococcus jaspeensis. Next base: position 4,274,205 of record CP144044.1, on the reverse strand, counting down.
CTTTCATAGGACACCACCGTTCGAGCGCCACCCACCGTGCCCATCAACATGCCACTTGACAATATTGTCGTCCCGCTCCCCCGCAAAGCTCCTAAACCTATGGCTGTCTCTGATCGCCTCCATCTTGGCATCCTGCTCCTTCTCCCAATCTTCGTCGTGTCTGTGGTTCGGCACGAGCATGGTGCTCGCTGCGATACCGAGACGGTGGATGTCGCCCGTGAGCTTGTCGACCTTGTTGCGGACCTTGGCGAAATGCCTGTGAGGGGCATTGCCCTTCTTCTCTGTGTCGACTGTGCCATGGGCGTCTGATGCTGGGGTGGCCATTGTGCGAGTTACTGTACTGTGTATACGTATGGAACGAACACCAATGGAGCTGTGTCTCATGCGATGGCAGCTAGCACTAGCAGAGCACAAGCTGGTTCGGGCGAGCAACAGCACCCGGCCGGGAACATCAAAGTGCTTGCGTCATAGCCCTTATCTAGTCTAACCCAAAATTACGTAAGCAGGCCCGCGCGTCCCTCGGCGGACACGGTTCACACACGGACACGGACACGCGGACACGCGCCAGACACGACACGAGGAAGCCCAACAACATTGAAATCTTCGACGCGTTCAGTTTGTCTCTTCATCCAACTCAGACCCATACTGACCATTCAGCCATGCCGCTCATTCACCCTCCCTCAAGCGAACTCCGGCCGTCAGAGTCAGATCTTACATACATCCACGCGTACAACTCGATCGTATCACGCGCGCGACGAACAGCCGGCTCGGGATCGGGGGGCGTGGTCGTGTTTGTCGGCGTCGATGTGGTACGTGTCGTGGCTACATCATATGGCACAATCACGACTGACCCTACGCGCAGGATGGACTGCTTGGAGCACGGATATTGTGCTCCATGTTCAAAGATGACGACGTGCCGTATAGACTGGTACCTATTGGTGGTTACAAGGAACTTGAACAAAAGCGCGACGAGGCGCTCGCCAGTGAAGAGGTAAGCGCGCGTCCACTCTGTCACTGAACATTCGCTGACCTTGCGTCACTATGAATAGCTCCACACCATCGTCCTCCTCTCCCTCGGTAACCTTCTCCCCCTCGCCGACTACTTTGTCCTCCCCAAAACCGTCCATCTCCACATCCTCGACTCCCACCGCCCCTGGAATTTGGACAACCTGTTCGGCCTCGACATCGTCGCCGACGACGACGACGGCGACAGCGGCAAGATCTGGGTATGGGGCGACGGCGGCGAGTTTACGGACGCGATGGATGATCTGAGGAAGAGTTACGAGGCGCTGGCTTACGCGCCGGACTCGGACTCGGATTCGGACTCGGATAGTGAGGATGAGAGTGAGGAGGATGAGGCGGATGAGGAAGAGCCAGAGGAGGAAGATACGGAGGGGAGTGAGACGGAGGGGTCGACTGAGGGGGCGAAGAAAAGGCGGAGAAAAGGGTCGGCGGAGCCAAAGAAGAAGCGGCAGCGTGATGATGATGATCGCGTGAGTCCCCTCGACGCGTCGCGCTCACCATCTCTGACATGTGCCCACTCACTTGTAGCCCCGAAAACTCACCAGAGCCGCCCGAGATGCCCACGACGACCGTATCCGGCGCTACTACGACGCCGGCACCTCCGTCGGCCAGTCCGTCGCCCTCACCATCTACCTCCTCGCCACCGTCCTCGAGCGCGCCGACAACGACATCCTGTGGTACTCCATCCTCTCCATCACGCACCAGTACATCACCTCGCACATCGACCGCGAAAAGTACGAAGAGTACCACGTGCTGTTTCTGGACGAGGTGGTGAGGCTGAACCATGAGATGCCGGACGCGGGGGCGGCACGGACGGCGAATCCGGATAACAGGAACATCGTGAAGAGCGAGGAGCTGAGGTTTGTGCTGCTGCGGCACTGGGATTTGTATAACGCGATACTGCATAGCAGTTATGTGGCGGGGCGGCTGGGTATCTGGCGAGAAAAGGGGCGAGACAAGCTGCGGGGGCTGTTTGCAAAGATGGGGTAGGTTCGGTTCTCGACATGGTCAGTAGTTAGAATCTGCTCTAACCTGCCCACAGATTCGCCATAAAACAATCACAACAAACATGGGCCCATATGGATCGAAACCTCAAGCAAGAGCTCCCCGAGAAGCTCGAAGAGGTCGGCCCGGAGTACGGCCTCGTCGAGCTCTCCTACCCGTCCTTCACCCGGTCCTACGGTCTCCAATTATCCACCCTCTCCTCCGCCGACGCCGTCGAAGTTCTCTCGGCCTTACTCGACATTGCCGTCGGCTTGAAAATCGAGGTGGACCGGGAGGGCGGGCGGGGCGGCGGGGAGTGGTTTGGAGGGATGATGCGGTGGAGTGTGGGGACTAGGGAGGCGGAGACGAGTGGGGCGGTGGATGAGGAGGAGAGGAATGGGGAGAGGGGGGAAGGTGGGGAGGAAGGGCAGGAGAAGAAGAAGGAGCAGGATTGGCATGTGACCAATTTCTGGATCGCGTATGATGCGTGCGAGGAGTGAGTACTCCTTTTCCACAGCTCCATACTGCACCTCGTTGTTCCCCGAGCTGACCCCCACGCAGCGTCGCCCTCATCCGCCGCTCCCTCCCCCTCGCCATGGCCCTGCACCGCGCCATCGTCCGCGCCGGCTCCGACATCCTCGACAAATCCGTCATCCGCACCCTCAAATCCTTCCGCCTCGCCATCATGTCCGAAGGCCCCGACCTCCGGATGTTCTCCCACGCCTCGACGCTCTCCCGCCTCGCGCTCTGGCTCGTGGACGCCACAAGAGACAGGTGGATGGAGAGGCTTAATAAGAAGAATGAGAGGACGGGGGCAAAGGTGAAGAGCTTGCCGTTTGTGGTGGCGTGTTTGAATGAGGATAAGAAGACGTTCTTGATCTCGGGTGTGACGGGGGCGCCAGAGTATGGGGACGTGCGGAAGAAGTGAGTCCTGCTTGAATTCGTCCGCGGACAAAGCTGACAGGACGTGCGACTTTGCAGCAAATTCGGCCTGGCGTTCCAGCGAGCAGCGACAGAGTGCAACGCAGAGCTCAACAACGACATGTTTGACACCAGCGTCGTCGAGATCGCCAAAGACGACCTCCAGAGCTTCATAGAGGAGCTTCACCTCAACTCCGCATAACTCTCTCCCCTCCCCTGTAGACCACCCTCGCATATCCTCAGTTTGTCAACGTATACATGCTTCTCTACACTCTATTCGCATACGGGCGCTCTACTCTATCTGTCTATACAATCCTTGTTTTTTGTTTCTCCGTTCTTCGGCCACTGGCATCTCTCTCCTTAACCCATCTATGTCCACATCGTCATCCGATAGCGGGCCGGCGTATCGTGAATATTCTCCCGCCGGGGGTGGTTGGTTGTTTTTTCTTCGCATTGCATGTTATCTTCATCGGCCTGCATGAGGTGTGGTGGGTCAGCTGCTGCACAGGAGGAGTGGAAGTTGGGATGAGGAGTGACGCACCTCTTCGTTTGACAACGAGCCCCACGGGGTCCCGCAGGCCCCGCAATCCTTCATCGCATTGTCGTCCACCACCCCTCCTAACACCAGGTCAAGCACCCCAACACCCTCTTCCCATCCTCCATCCTGCCATACCTCGCCGCCAGCTCCGGACAATGCTGATCCAACTCCCCCATCAACCAATCCACCACCCCCTTCCTCTCCCTCTCCTTCTCCTCCACCTCCTCCTCCTCCGTCCGCCCCCACTCACTCTCCGGCAGAGGCGGGAAGAAATTGGTCACGCTCCACGACATGGTAGCCAGGCTGGTGCCAGAGTAGTGGTGGTGCGGGACGACGGTTTGGTGGTGCGTCTGGGCTTGGGAGGGGTGGGTGGCAGTGTGCTGGAGGAGCTCGAAGTTGGTGCGCAGGCCGAGGAGGAGGGCTTGTTTGCGGTCTTCGATGAGTTTGGCGCGGGGGGTGAGCTCCTCGGCAGGGGGTGCGGGGGCGGCGGCACCGGCAGCAGCGGGGGCATTGGGAGCGTTGGGAGCACCGGCAGGAGCGGCCGCGGGTGCGAGGGCGGCGACACCGGGAGCACCGGGAGCGATGGGAGCGCCAGCAGCGGCAACCACGGGGAAGGTGGCGGGGGCGGGAGCGGGGGCGGGGGCGGGATAGGCGGCCCGAAAGCAAGCTGAGGGAAGGCAGCCGGAGCGGGCGCAGGGTTGCCCACAGGGATGATGGCGACGCCAGCACCATTCCCATCCTCCTCCCCATCTTCCAACTCTTCACCGACAGATTCTCCCGCCTCATAGTCGGTATGCACCATCTTCAGCCCCACCCCGGGGTTCGGCAACACCAACCCCCACACCTCACCCCTCAGCTCGACCTCCTCCAGCCTCTCCCACTGCTGCAGCGCGACGCTCACCCCGCCAAACGTATCCCACCACTTCTCCTTATCCTCCCCCGCGAGCTCCTTACGCACGTTCAGCGTGTGGTAGTCCACCACCACCCTCTTCGGGCGGATCAGCGAGGGCAAGTGCGACGCCCAGAAGGACGCGAGGATGCGCGGGGCGCGCGAGAGGGAGAGCTTGGAGTGGAGCGACATGATCGCCGCGGGGGAGAGCTCGAGGGTGTGCGAGATCAGCGGATGGGGGAGCTTGTTGGCGAGGCGCAGGCTGGCGCGCGAGGGGTAGACGTCGAGCTTGAGGCTGCTCACCATGGCGAGCGCAGCCACCTTGCGCTCAGAGGGCTTGATGCTGCCCGACCGACCCCGCTTCGGGCCAGAGGCCACGCCGAGGAGACCGCGCGACTTGCGGCGGCTGTCCGAGGGGAGGACGAGGAAGCGCTGGAGCTGCTCGTCCGAGGTGAGCTCGACGTGGGTGTAGAGCAAAGGGGTGATCATGGAGTAGTAGGCGGTGCAGCATCGCTGGAGGGTGGTGAGGGTGCCGAGAGAGGAGGTGGAGTGGAGGTCGTACACGATGATGTGCAGGAGGTCATAGGGGAGGGGGATGGGGGTACGCTCGAATCTGATAATCGTCGACGTCGTCGAGTCTTCCGTCAGCCATGGCTCGTGGGGAAGATAGCGAAGGAGCCGAAGAGGATGGGGAAGGCAACTCACACAGCAGTCATGATGCCGTGCTCTTTTCGCGTCTTTGTGCGGTATACGCCTTGTCAATGCTATGCTGTTCGAACCAAATGCAACCGGTACATGGGGATGAAGATCAAAAGCAAGAAGCACTTCCTTGCATCCCAGCCTCGTCTTTTTATACATTCCGATCGGGAGAGGTCAATGACATCGGCCCCCCCCAGAAAAACCAGCGAGAACGAACATACGTAAACGCGCTATCGGCGCTGATAGACCCGGGCGCCCGTCTTCTGTGCATGTGGGTCTTGTCCCAGAAGGTTGGCCCGAACAGAACCCAGAATTACCAACCTTGCATCTCCCCATGAGCCCATCGCCGTCAACGCCCGCGCTGCGAGAGAGATGGGGCAGCGCGGGTCGCGGCGCCGGTGCGGTCCCGCCGATAAGAAGGCGGCAGGGCGGTGCCGAGACATGATGATCTCAGGTATGGGCTCAGGTAAGGCAGCGGTGAGATGAGAAGAGATGGTGCGACTTCGCCGTGCCCGCCCCGCCTCTTCTCCGCCCTCGAGTTGGGCCGGGGAATGAGGGGCCAGAATGGCTCCGCACGTTTCTCAAATTGCCCCAGATTGCCCCATCGGGCTTATCGGCAGACGAGCCGGACCACCCCACACTCTCCTGTGCTTGCTTCCTCATCGCGAGCTAAGCACAGATTACGAGGTGATTGATGAGCGCATAAAGCATCATCCACAAGCTAAGCAGGTCAACGTTGCTCGTTCACACCAGCAGCCACTACCCGGTACACCACCAACCACGTCGCCTACGCGGGGCCGTCGTTCGACACCTTCTTAGCCTGCTTGAACCGGTCTTGGCCTTGGGTTGTTCTTCAGATCAGGCGGGACGTTCCTTCTCACGCTCCCACCCTGTCGCTCTCTCCTGGATCCCGCCGTCTCGAACATCTGGTACAGAAGAGGTTATCTATGCACGAGAAGGCTCAAGGCACCAGATCCCATACAGTTCTGCGATCGATTTGATACGAATGAACCGAGATATTTTCCAACTCTGATCTCGCGATAAGAGCCGCCCCTTCCCTTCCCCTATAAGGTCGCGACGCCCCCGCTGCCTCTCCCACGACAACAGACGGGTTCGCACCCTCAGAACATACCGTACACGGCAGCTTACTGCTCGGTCTCGAGCTCGTCCTTGATCTCCTCAAGAGCAGAGTCCACCTTCTTCACCTCACCGCCCTCGTCCTTCTCGGGGAGCTGTCACAGCCAACGTCAGCCAGCAGTCAGTGACCGAGCAAGTCGGTGAGAGATGTGCGTACCTGCTCGCCCTCGTCCTCCACAACCTCGGGGCCCGCAGCCTCACCAGCAACGGCAGCAGCTGCACAGAGATGTCAGCCATACGTTTTCGACAGGTCACAGGGCCGGCAACGGTGGGCAATGACTCACTGTGGACAGGCTCGTGCACACCGCCGTGCACCTTGCCCTCCGCATCTGACCCCGACGCAGGGGTCTCGTCCCCCTCCTGCGCGTCCGTGAGAGCTGCGTTCTTCTTCTGCAGCTTGGCGACGACCTTCTCCACGCGCTCGATCTCAGCCTACAGGTGGACGGGTGTCAGCTAAGCCGTATCTCGAATGGGGCGAAGACTTGAAGCTCACCTTGGTCTTGGCCGCAGAGTTGGCCTCGTACCAGGCCTTCTTGGTCTCGAGGTCGTCGATCGTCCTCTGCACGTCATCCTTCGAGCTGGGGGGAGGGATACCGAGGCTCAAAAGCGCGCTCAGCAAGCTCATGGGCAGGTTGACAGCCCCAGACGAAGCCGACTTCTCCCCGTCATCCTGGCTCGCAGGCGTCGCCGTGCCGCTCCCGTTCGCACCCTTTTTCCCGCCCTTCCCCTTCTTCCCCTTTCCGCTACCCCCAAAGAACCCAAGGTCGTCATCCCCCTTCTTCTTCAAGACCATCCCCTTGAACGCATCCTCGTCCACCTTCCTGATCTCGAGCGCCTTGACGCCCTCCACAACAGTGGCCGTGTCGGACTTGCCCCCAGCGTTGGTGGAGGGCACCTCGCCAGAGCCGTACTTGCCCTTGAACCAGTTGACAAGGACGTTGCAGTCGTCGATCTCGCCGGCGAAGGCGGGGGCGAGGGCCTCCTCGCGCAGGCGGGCTATCTCTTGCTCGCGGCGGGCGGCGTCCTCGCGGGCCTTGTCGGCCTTGTAGCGCTCCTGGCGGGCTTGACGGTCGGCCTGGACCTTGGCGTAGTACCTGTGGGCAGTGGGGTTAGACGAGTGAGGTCGCGGAGTCGGAACGGCTAGCTCACTTGTCGTTGTCCTCCCTGAACTTCTGAGCCGAATTTCGCTTCTTGTCGTAGAGCTCGTCCTGTACAGACCCATGTCAGCTCTTTGATGGATTCCATTGGAGAGGGAACATGGACGAGACGTACCATCTGAGCAGACAACGCGTTCCTCTCATCAAAGAGCTTGCCCCGCTCCTCAAACGCCTTGTTCCCCTCATCCCTCAACCCGTCCATCTCCTTCCTCAGCTCGTCGAACCTGTCGCTGACCTTCTTCGCCTCGGGGTCGTCAAGCTGCTTCTTGAGCTCGTCGATCTTGGCCTTGTCGGCCGCGATGCTGTCGTCGACCGAGCCGGACGCCTCGAGCGTCTTGCGCGAGCGCTTGAGGGTGGTGATCTCCTGGAGAGCCTTCTTCTCATCCACGAGCTTCATGTTGCCCGACTCGATCTCCCGGTCGAGCGACCTGCGTCCGTGCCCGTCAGCTTCACCCAGCACATGCCTCACGGGGCGCCCTAATGGTAAGCTCACTCGATGCGCGCGTCAATCTCCGCGACGTTCTTGTAAGAAAGCTTGCCCCTCGATCCCTGCACCTCCTTGATCTTCTTTTGCACGTTCTCCTGCAAACGCTTCATCTCGTCAAACAGCCTGTTCCTGTCGCCCTTGAACTTGGCCTGCTCGGAGCGGAGGCCGTCGAGCTCGGCCTTGATCTCGGAGCGGCGGTCGTTCCCGGCGGGCGCCTGGGAGAGGGAGATGCGCGAGCGGACGGCGTCCTGTTGGGTGGTGTTTGGGGGTTACAGCGGGAGGTAGAGTGGTCGTGTGCAACATGGTGGGTGGGCGGAATAGGTGGAGGGGGGTTGACATTCCATGAGCTTCCGCCCTCTCGTCGAGCTCGATCCCAGCTCCCGCAAACAACTCACAAGCTTCGCCTTCACCGCGGCAATCTCCTTGTTAAGCTCGTCCTGCTCCGCATTGTACTTCGCCTGGTCAGGCTTGGCCAAGTGCGAGCTGGCAGACTTCTTGTCCCCATCGACTTTTTTGGACTCGGCAGGAGCCGCAGCCGCGCCGTTGGACTTGGCGGCAGAGGGCTTGAGGGAGGATGTGGGAGGGGGCATCTTGGGGGAAGGGGGGGCTGAAAGAGGGGGAGGGCTGGGCGTGGGTTTTTTGTGGGAGTGCGAGAGGGAGTTGTAGAGAGGATGCGGAAGGGGATGACTTGGAGCTGGGTGGTGAGTGGGCGGATTGGGCGGCACGTGAAGGCAAAGTCAGGATCGGGCTTTCAGGGACGAGCGGTCTCGACGTGGCAGCTGCTGGCGCCTCGTGAGCAGTCGTGATCGTGCTGCTGCCACGACAGTTTCGTGCTCTCTGCAGATTCACTGACTAGGGGGCCCCGATACGTACAGAGAGACTAAGGAAGAAAAAGAATGCATCTTGGCTGGGGCTGAATGGTACTTCAACGTCTATAATTTGCGACGACCTCTCTTTCTTCTTCCAGCGGCCTATTGCCAACTACGCATAACAATTGTGCCAGTGAACTGAAAAGTCTTCCTCCGGTTATCAGATTAAGCATAGCCATGAGTGATATTCACATGCATAAGAAGTCGCAGAGAAGAAGAGCACCAGAAAAGAAAGAAGGTAGTTCGAGTTCGACACGTCGCCTGCCTAATGGGAACAGAGTCCACGGTTTCCAACACAGTTAGGCGCGCCACTGGATGCTCTTGCGCGCCGACGAAAGGTGGCCTATCAAAGACTGTCGTATGCAACATCCCATCTTCCGTCCTCACCATCTCCCCCACCACCCCCCGCCATGTCTTCCGTCCCCACCGCCTACACCAAGGCCCACCGGTATGCCTCCCCGTCCCCCCCTCCCGCTCGAATGAGCTCCGGGCTTGCGGGATAGCGTCGCTGACAACCCTTTGACATACGTGCAGGATCTACGTCAAGTCGCTGTACAAGCGATACCTCACCAACGCTCTCGACTGGTACATCCGACGGGACCTGTGGAGGTATAAGGCGCTTGAGATTAGGGCAGAGTTTGAGGCGAACAGGTGAGTAATGAGGATTGTTGGTTGTGTTGTGGGCGAGGATTTGAAGGAGTGAGACTCGGGCGGAGCGGTGTGGGGTGGGGCGCCTTGCGATGGATGATGGCCAATGTTGGGGCGACAGTCCGGCAACACTGCAGAAGATCATGAGGGGATGGGGATGCTGCATGGTACAAGGCGTATGGTGCAGCATCGTGCTGCTGGGCGGAGCTTGCGTCGCGTGTCGCTCCCGACAAGTCGCTAACGCTGTCACGCTCACTGTAGGGACGTCACCGAACCTCGTGCACTTGCTGTCCTGCTCGAGAACGCCGAGAAGAAGCTGGCGAAGCGTATCCATCCCGACCCCTACCGACGTGAGCACACTTCCATCCATATACCACTCGAAGTATGCTGACTCTCGTTCTTTGCAGCACCCACTGCTCCTGGCGGTACGAAATGGTGCGCTTCGTCTGATTCCTTCTACACTGTGTGCGAGCTTGCTGACAGTCCTTATCTTTACCTCTGTTCAGGGAGCGTAACCTCCACGTGAGCCGTCCATCTCCAGAGCTGAAAACACCATCCTGGCGTTATACTGACCATCACCATCTACAGCCTCCCATATTCTCAAGAGAGGACAACAAGGCAGCCCAGGAGATACGCGATGCTCGTGGGCCCAACATGAGGGAGCTGTTGGCACAGATGACGGCGGAGGCCAAGGCGGAGGCCGAGGAGGTGGACCAAGTCGAGGTACCCAAGTCTGTCTAGTATGCAGATAGGTCTAGAGGGTGACTGGAAGTCTGGGTGGGGGGTCCTGGAGACGACAGGATGGGCTGCCGTCGACACAGCCGAGGTCATATAACGATCAATATTCTTTTGCATCTGCATGACACCTAGGCGAGGCGGCAGATCCCCAACGACATCCATTCACTCATCTAACTCGCAATTCACTACTACCCACCGCTACACAACTAACCGTTCTCCCTCCTCTGCCCTGTCTCACCATCGTCTCTCTTATCTCCTGGTCTTTCGAAAATATATTTTCGGGTTCTGATAGCTGTGATCGACACGACTCAGATGGATCGGTTCTCTGTTGTGCAAGGCCGTTGTAGGTGGGTTCTGTCGGTCATTGATGACCACAGTGTCGGCACCTTCCGGCACCGATCTCGCTGTTGACTCCTGCTTCGGGGTAGCCATCGTCGACAGACCTTGGTTATCTCTGTAAGGGTTGACGCCCGCGGCTGACAGGTCGAGACTCTGCCATTTTGCCTTCTTCTTGCTCTTTTTGGAGTCGGGGTTACTGCTGCCCGTGGTTCCCTCAGTGGTACCAGCGGTGCTCTGGTCAGTCTTGTGGTCCTGAGTCTCTTGGTCGGGCTCGGTCCCGTAGTCTTTGGAGTCTCCCATCTTGGAAAGGTGGTTAGTGCTGGCCGATGATGACTGTTGTTGTCGACTGCTGCCTATTTCGATGGCTGTTGCCGTTTGTGTTCGAGCAATGTTTGGAAAGTCTGTCAGTAGAGTATGCGATACCGCCGTGCTATAGACAGAGCTTTTGTATGGTTCTCACATTGATACCATCGAAGTGCCATCGCATCTGTATCAAAGGACTGTACTGCCTACTCGGGCCCACCAGTGTGACGCGACTCACGTCGCTTTCACATGTCTTCTGGGAAAATAGCACCCCTCTAGGGTAGGGCGGCCTTCCAGCTCAATGGATATTTTCGCAGAACATATGTGAACGGTGCAGTGGTTTGACCGACCGCCCTCCTCGCCTCCTCGCTCCTGCGCCGGCAGATCCCCAACCATATCCTCATCTAAGTAGTGACATTTCACTACTGCTACCCACCGTTACATAAATAACCGTTCTCCTTCATCTGTCCTGTCTCACCATTGTCTCTCTTATTTCCTCCTACGAAATCGGAATCCCGGTATTTGATGCCTGGGATCGGTACGACTCAGATTGAGCGATTTGTTGTTAAACTCGATTGAAGGTGGGTTTTGTCGGTCATTGATGGCCACAGTGTCGGCACCTTCCGGCACTTCGGGCACCGATCTCGCTGTAGACTCCCCCTTCGACGTACTAACCATCGTAGACCGACCCTGGTCGTCCTTGTAAGGGTTGACGCCAAGGTCGAGAGCCTGCCATTTTGCCTTCTTCTTCTTGCTCTTTTTGGAATCGGGGTTACTGCTGCCCGAGGTGCCCGCAGCGTCCCAGCGGTTCTCTGGCCAACCTGCTGATCTTGAGTCTCTTGGCTGTGCTCGGTCCCGTAGTCTTCTGTGAAGTCTCCCATCTTGGACGGAGGGTCATTGGTGCTGGTCGATGATGACTGTTGTTGGCCGCTCATTTCAATGGTTGCTGTGTGCGTTTAAGCAATATTTGGATAGTCTGTGAGTAGATTGTGCGATACCGCCGTGCTAGACAGGGCTTTCATATGGTTCACTCAATGATATGTCCGACACAATTTTGGCCGCCGTGTCTTGCTTGCACTTTGCTGAGCCCTGCCGACGCATCATCTATTGGAAAGGACTGCCTACCCGGGCCCACCAGTGTGACGCGACTCACGTCGCTTTCACATATTTTCTGCGGAAATGGCCCGTTCTCTAGGAGAGGGCCTTCCAGCTCAATGGCTATCTTCGCAGAACATATGAGAAAGCGACATGAGTTCACACCGGTGCAGTGGGATGACCGACCGCCCTTCTTGCCTCCTCCTAGCTGCTGCTTCTTGTTGTTGTCCCTGTTGTCCGCCTTGCCTCTTGCCTCTCGTCGAGTGATGTCTCCATTATGTCTTGTCGGAGTCGATAGTCCAGTTTTCCCAGTCTATATGGGAATTGCTGTTCACTCTCTGTGCATGCCTGTGCATGCGAAGAAGCGAAAGCTGCGAAAAACGGCGCGCTGCAGTGTACGACGACGATCATGTTCGCGCAGGCAAGACTCCGCTGAACCGACCGACCAAGGCACGACCACCTTCGCCGTCATCATTCGCAACGAGACTAGACCACTCAGCCGACGACAACACCTCTCGTTCCGTTCACTCTCCTGCTTGTTTCCTTGAACACTATCCAGACGCTATGCGCGACACTGGAGAGATCCCGCTGGTGATACCCTTCCTGGTCGGCGCGGCCATCCCGTCGGAATCCGCAGACCACGCACTCCCCGTCACCCCCTCCCACATCGCCCACTGGACTCGGTCAAGCGATGCCGGGCCCTCAAGGCATACCGCCATAGCAGGCGAGGACAACACTGTCTGGGTCGTCTCTTCCTACCCCTCTTCCTTCCGCACCCCGAATACCCCCCGGCATCAAGAGCTGCATGGGACGGATACCGACATACCTATCATCCAAACCCCACTTCTCTCCCCCGGATCGTCGCGGCGCACTCGACCCCCTCAGTCGCGGAACCTCTCTTACAGCAACCGACCCCGCGCTACATCCTCTGCCTCGTCTGTAGTCGGCTCGTCTACATCCAAGCGGCGTATATCGGCCTTCTCGCCGCCCCCGTCCGCAAGGCAGCTCCCCACGACCACCCTCTCGCAAGCGACAGCTTCCGTAGCTCCGCCGGATACGCACGCGCATCGAACTAGCATATCCGAGAGGGCTGAGCTGCGGGGGCACTTGAGAGAGCAAAAGGATAGGAAGGATGAAGGAACGGGTCTAGGGCTGGGTGGGGTAGGCCGGCGGGGGCTGCAAGGTGTGCACGGGAAAGAGGAGAACCAGGAATCGTCTGGTGCCGCTTCGCCCAAATCCTCCATGTCTGTCTCTACCGAGAGCACAGTTGGGCGCTTCGGCTTTTGGCGGCACAGCTCGGCGTCGATTGACGGCGTGAGAGATCTCCAAGACCAGATGGAAGAGATCGAGGTGGAGCGGGCGATGGAGAAGGAGCGGAAAGAGGGGCAGAAGGAGAAGGAGGATCTGAAGCTGGTGGAGGAGGCGATGGATAGGAGTCCGACTCCTGGGGCGACGTTCAACTTCCAGCAGACGCACGCGGATGTTCATGGGTGTGATTGGGAGGATAAGCAGGTGGTGAGGGTGGTGCTTAGGTCGCCGGGGACGGGCAAGGTGGTGGAGCTGAAAGTGTTGGAAGAGCTGGACACACTGTGTGTGCTACGAGACCAAGGGTGAGCGGGCCTTTCAGCATCAATTTCGTTGTCGGCTGAGGAAGCTTACGATTATGCTAGTCTTTTGGATATATTCTCACTCGCCACTCTTGACTGCACTGCGTCCATCGATCTGGAGTCGCCTGAAGACACGCCAGGTAGCAAGCCGGGTCTGAGGATTCCGCACTTCTGGTCCTGGAGGGGGGTCCACCTCGCGAAGAAGGAGGATGTAAGTTCAGTTGCATCGACTGCGCCGGGGCATAGAACCGTGATGTGCTAACAATTTATGGCGTAGACGTTCCTGCTCTTCGCCCATGGATTGCCGTGGCCCTGCGCATTGCCTAGTCCAAACGGCGAGGTGACTAGGGTAGTAGGCCTCGGACCGAGCCACGACCTACACGAAGGGCTTGAGATTGTAGCCAGGCTTGAGCTCCCCGGCGAGGGAGATGTCGGTATCTGCCGAAATGGCGATAGTGAGTTGATATCACAAGGCCACCCTATCGCCTTGACTCCACCAACTGACGACTTGTATCCTTAGCCAACTACCTAATCCACGCCACCCCCTCGTCTCTCACATCCTACCCCGTAATCTTCCCGCCTGTACACACACCCTCCCCAAGCCCCCAGCTCCGTGCCACCCCTCAGCAACGCGCCACCTCAAGTGCCTACCCCTCCCCCGCCCATCTCCGTGCCCCAACCCCGGAGATATCCCACTCCAAGGAGTCAGCGGCATCGGCTCTCCGCAAGTCTGCCTCAGCGCATGACCTTTCTGAGAGGGGAGATAAGCACGAAAAGGGGTTTGCCAAATTTTTGGCAGCTCGTCGGGCGGATTGGTCGAGGAAGGGAAAGGAGGATGAAAAGGTTGAGGAGGTGGTGCCGGGTCTGGGCGAGGGGAGTGAGGTGGAGAGAGATGGGTATGGACATTGGAAGAGGATAGTGCTGGATGTCACGGGGGAAGGAGTGGGGTGGGGCGATGACTCGGTTGATGTGAGTGATCCTCTTATTTCGCGATAAGCTCTGTTCGATGCCGGCTGACAGGGGCGCGGTAGATGTTCCAATGCGACGGCAAGACTATGTGGGTCAAGGGATCTGTTGTTGCAGGAGGCAAAGAAGCTGTTCGAGCTGTGACGTTCTCTCGGGGTTGGAATGAAGTTGTCGTTTTGAACGAGGTGAGTTCAGCTCCAGACTCTGGCACACAACAGGAGCTGACATGGCTTAGGGTGGTTTGATTGCCTTGTACGAACCGATTGCCCCTACGGACGAGTCGAGGAAGACTGGGAGATTACGGTGCGTCGTTGATAATTTAGACGTTGGCTCTGTGTACTGATACAAGTCCATGTAGGTTCAAACAAACCTTTGGACTGGAAGGCGTGACATCAATTTTCCTGGAAAGCGGCCGTCATCTACTCCTCTCCCAGCCCGAGTCCATCAAACTGCTCGACCTGGGCCGGAGGGATCGAACGCCCGACGTCTGTCTGGCTCTGGCGACGACCCATGGAGAGAAGCAGAGCGCGCTCAGTCATATCGTGCCGTACGGCGTGGAGCAAGCCTACATAGCTGATCGTGAGTTCCACCTCGCGGTTCTTGCTTCATTCTCGGCGTACGGCTAATTCATGTCCATCAGCTCAAGGAAACGTATATCGCCGAGGCCTTGACTCGGTCCTCACGACAGACAGCCCGACTGTGCCCAGCGACGAGCCTGATGTCGACCGCTTGGAGGCGTCTGTGACTTGTATGAAGCTCATTCGGGACCCAAGCGAAGGGGGCAAGCGTTTCCTCGTTGTGGGAGATGAGGATGGGGTTGTGAGAATTTGGACGGCAGAGTGAGTTCCCTGGTCTTGGGTGTCATGTGATGATTGGCAGCTGACCAGGACTGTGCAGCACGTTCAAATTCTGCGGGTCATGGACTCTGTTCGCGTGGCCCGTTCACTCGTTCACCCTCATCGACGTCCCGCAAGCGGGGCACCTGCAAGGTCACCTTCTCTGTACTTCAGAGGCAGGCACGATTGGTATACTGTCTCTGCGAGATATGGAACAGTGGGTGTCATGACCCTTGCCGACGGTGCAAAGCTGACCCCCTGGATGATCCAGGCTCTTCCTCATACCAGCTTCCCGAACCCCCCTCCGCCGCATATTCGTGGAGAACACAGACATCCTCATCGCCTATGCCAATGGCAAAGCGCGAGTGTGGAACACGAAGACGCAAGAGTTTAGACGGTCAACGGGGCTTGATGCCTCGGAAGACATGTTGCAGGCTGGCGATTGGGCTGAAGTGTGAGTCAACCGAGCCGGTGTAAGATTGCTGCTGAGACTTTGCATGTCAGTGATCTGAAAGAACATCATGGATCAAAAGCTTTGAGCTCGTCCACCAATTGCTCTCGCTCGGGAAGCGAGCTAGGTGTGTAGACCAAACTGATCACACAAGTCAACACAGTAGCTGATGTTCTGAATCCATGCAGGGCGACTACTCGACCTTGACTTGCGCGAAGTGGGGAGATGGCTTCATTCCTCCAAGAACAACCCCAACCACAGCCCCCTCCCCGCACTGCGGACACTGCTGTCAGTCGTTCTCACATTCGGCATCAACGATACGGTGGATGAGACGTGCACGTCAAAGCTGGGGATCCACAGGCCGACCAAGCCTATCGTCATCGGTCAAGGAAGCTCGGAGTACGTTGTCAGATTCAGCTTACTTCGATCCCGATTGTACCATGAGCTGACCTGAAGCAGGAGGGCATACGCTATAACCTATGCGACTGGTGTCGAGGCGTGGCGGGTGTCACATGCTATGACAGGGCTGCGACAGCTGGCTATCATCACCCTCCTGAGGCCATTCTTGGATTCACCAGGTCAGCTTTGATGTTTTTGTTTGGCTGCAAAGGAAGCTGACCATTCTACTTACAGACCATGAACGATATGCCGCGGAAGTGATTGCTTTCTACACGGCGTCCCTCCCATCAAACATCATCGAGCCTGACTTGGAGTTCTTTGCGAGCTACTATATGGATCCGTCAAGTAAGTAGATGTGTCCTACTCCTGGTATTGTACGCCCTTCACATCGCTGATCGTCGCTTTCGCAATGTAGCCGATGTCCATCAAGCAGCGCGAATGCTGTTTGCTGCCAGGGTGGGAAGGCTATCAGAGGCAGAGATCGAGGACGTTACACAGTCCAGGGAATCAGGCTGTACGTGTTGAGGAAGAGAGGTGCGAAGCTGGTAGCTGACAATCGCTGCAGTGCCTAGCCATCAGACTGGTGCCAGTAGGCTCAGTGCTGTAGCTGCCAATACGTTATGTCTGCTGGGAGGTATCGCTCTGCAGAGGTACCAGTTGATAAACCCCAGGTAAGTCGACCACATCAACCCAGCCTGTACAGGGGTTACTGACGTCGATGTGGACCACCAGCGTGCTTAAAGCTCTGTCCGAGTCAGTGGCTTTATACCTGCACGAGCCTCGGTGCACCCACCTCCCCCTCGCCATCGAGCTCTGCTCCAAGGGCTTCGCGAACTGGCAAACCTACGTTGACCCCTCCGACCTCCTCCGACGCCTCTTCCACCTCGCCACCAACAAGGAGCCCCCCTCCATGTCATCCACCTCATCCACCAGTATCGCCGCCCAATCCCGCCTCGCCGTCTTGCACGTCGCGTCAGCCAACGCACCGCTCTTCATGTCGACGCTCTCGATGGACATCCTCGACTCGCGGACGGCGGAGAGCAGGAGCAGTATCATGAAGCTGTGTGTGTTCATGGCGAGGAAGAAACCTGCTGTGCTGGAGAATGGGCTGCCGAGGATTGCGGAGGCGGTGGTGAAGAGTTTGGATCCGAATGTTGGAAAGATGAGGGATGATGTGTGGCAGGCGGCGACCGTGATTCTGCATGAGCTTGTGCTTGCGTGAGTCAATAGTTGGGTGCTTGGTATTGGCCTGCACTAAAGAATTTCCTTCAGATTCTCGACCATCGATTTCCATAGTGGCACGCAGAGGCTCGCTGTGGGCACACACGAAGGAGCGGTCATCATGTGAGTTACGGCGACCACAGCGTCCACTCGCCACCTAACTGACAAAACGCCCAGGTACGACCTCAAAACCGCATCCCGGCTATACGTTCTTGAACCCCACAAACACCCGGTGTCAGCAGTGACATTCTCCCCAGACGGCCGTCGCCTCATAACCGTATCGTTGGAAGAAGGTTCTGTGACGGTGTGGAAGGTGGGGAGCAGCTTGAGCGGGTTCTTCAATGTGGGAGGGCCGCCTAGGCAAGGTGCAGAGAAGGGCGAGCCATTCAAAAGGATCGAGTTCATGAGAGCGGATGACGGTGAGTCTACCTGAATTCTGGCGCATGCGACGTTGCTGATGCCATCTTCCGCACCAGGACCCCTGGAGTCAACCACGGCGCTGAGCGACGTGCAAGTGACCTGGCCAGGTGCAAGGCAGGCGAAAGTAATGATCAAAGAGACGGCGTTGACCTTTGAAACATGATGCAATGAAGATGAGCATGATGCTATGCTGGGATGCTATGATATACAACTACCACAAATCGGCTGCGCCCTTCCTTCCTGCCGTCCTAGGATCCACCGCGGGCTTCTCCACCCACATGGACAAATCGTCCTCCATCTGGGGCTCCTTTTTCTTCTCCAATCTCTCGCTCTTCCCCTTGCTACGCTCCTTCTCCTTCTCCTTCTCTCTGTCTTTCTTTCTCCGCTTCTTGTCTTCCCTCTCCTTGTCCTCTTCCTCATCTCCATCTTCCCCAATGTCAAACGACAGAACACCCTTCCGCTTCTTCTTCTTCTCCTTCTTCCTCTCTTTCTCCTTCTTGCCATCCGCGCTCTGCTCCTCGTCTCGCCGCCGAGCAAACACTGGCTTGAACGTGGTGAGGTCAACCGGCTTCTCGTCCTCCTCGGACCGCTTCGGTGGGAAAGGATCCTTGAACTCCTCCTGTGCTGCCGTCGGCTTGGCCATGACAGCCTTCACAGGCTCATCCTCCTCATCCTCATCATCCTCGTCATCGCTAGCAAAGATGGCTTTGAAGATATCAATGTTCGGCTTGGTATACGTGAGCGTATCCCTCCCCTGGTTGATATCTTCTGCCATCCCCACCTCAGCGATCGACTTGGGAGCACGTTCTTCGGAAGGAGGGAGTACACCAACGAGGGACGAGCCCGCTGCAGGGGAAGCAGGCTTCTCTGGCTCGGCGTCGCCCTTGTAGATGAACTTGGACTGCCAATTCGCCGACTCCACCGCCGAGCTTCCCCCTACACCCGATCCCGAGCCGCTCGCCTCCCCACCGCCCGCCTTGGCCGGCTCTCCCTCCGGGTGCGGGTCCTTCACGCCAAAGCGCTTGCACAGCAGCTTGACAGGGTAGAACGGCATCACCACCCTCGTCATCTTCCCGTGCATGCCATTCCGCGCAGCTTGTTCCCGGGGGGTCAGATCCTTCTGCACTTCTGGATCGGGGACTTTCGCCTTTGCGATCTCCTCTTTGGCCTTTTCTGCGTCAAAGATGTGCAAACCAGGCTTGATGGCCTTGTTCTCTGCGGTGACGACCGAGTTGCTGCCAGAGGTGAAGCGGTTGGCCATGGCGAAGGGCATGGGCTTGAAGATTCGGGCGGAAGAGGCGAAAGCCTCGAGCTCCTTGTTGATGGCGTCCAAGGAGGCAGAGGGTAGGAGGGTGGGGTTGGGCTGCTTGGTGTTGTAGGTCTGGGAGAGGAGGTACGAGCGGTAACGCTCCTGCTTGGCAGTGTTGTCGCCGTACGGCATGAAGCCTTGTAGGGCGGCCGATGCCGTGCGAGGGGATAGAGGAGGGATCTCAACCTCGGTGGCAGGTGGGCGGTAGTCCTGCTCAGGCTCTGGTGCGAGAGAGAGCGCTAGTGATGGGGGCATGGGTGGTGCGCCCGCCTGGAGTGACGCCAGCCGCTCTCTGTCCTTTTCGGACATGTACTCAAAGACCGACTTGGCTTGAGATATGCGCTGCTCCTCTCCAAGGGCAGAACCTCGCTGTAGGGCTCATTAGGATACGTTCGATCTAAAGCACATGGAAGAACGTACCTGCTCAAACGTCAGAGGCCTTCCAGGCGCCCCTCGTATCACCTCCTTCTCTTCGGGTTTGTGCCCCGGCATCTCATCCCACTTGCGCGTCGTGCCCCAAACCCTCGCAGGTCGGGGTCTCCAGTCCAGCGGTATTTCGGGCATCGCGAACCTGGGTCATAGGTCAGCCAAGACCATCCTCTCGACGGCGGTTAGGGAACCTACCATTTATCAGCTGGTACACCGTCTGGGTCTAGCATAAACCCCGCGAGCACCGGCCGGCCATCATGCCACCGATCATCTGACCCAGCAGAACTAGACTGACCGCCTCGCGAGCCGGGCATGCCAGAGCCCAAGCCTGGCCGTTGGGAAGCACCGCCCATGACGATCACATCGTCGTCGGCTTCGTCGCCATGGTCGAAGGCGAAGGCTAATGATGATGTTGATGGTCCAGCGCCATATGGGTCGTCATCATCGTCGAGGCGGGAGGGTCCTGCGGCTATAAAGATTGGTCAGTTATGGCTCAATCGGGCAACTCTAAAACCCGTCAACTGACCAGGTCCCCTCATCCCCTGTAGCCGTCCCATCCCTTTGCCCTTCTCATAACCCAGCCCCTCCTTGTCGTCCTTCGCCTCGTACACCAGGAGCTTTGTGTCTCTTGGTGCAAAAGTGTGCTTCCCCGCCTCGGCATCGTCCATATCCTCGTCTCCCCCATCGGCCAAGCGCGTTCTACCAAGCTTGCTCTCCTGTAATCGGAGCTTCCGCAGGGTCACTCGCGGCCCTATGCCTTGCCCAGGCCGCCATCCGAGTTTCTGGAGGAGCTTCTGGCCGATGGACGACTGGGTAGGTGCTATGAGGGACTCAAGGGAAGAGGGAAGGCTGTTGAAGTCGAGGATAGATGTCAGCTACGTCGACTTGGTTACGCCACTACAACTATGCAGCTTACCTCTTCTCCACCAAAGCCTCTCTCGTGCCAGCAAACTGATCGCTCCGAAACGTATCCGTGTTCTCCAGCTTCCTGTCATCTCGCATGTTCTGTAAGTCCTCCTCGTCCATGAAATCCTCGGCACGCTGAGTTTTGTTGGCGCGGTTGCTCCGCGAAGACTTGAATGTCGAAGGGGTCCACCCTGGGATTCGAAGTGTATGATCAGTCTCTGTAAGCGGCATCGCGATCCTTACACTCACCTTCTTTGGAGCCCACGCTGTTGTAGTACCCCGCAGAGAAACCACCGGTGAAAGCACCGTGGAAACGTCTCCGACCTTGCTCATCTCGCACCTTCATCGAAGTCAGCTACCTTTCGAAGTGAGCTGCCTGGAGCTTCCAACTCACCTCTTGATTCCACTCCGGCACATATTCGAGCTTGTCCTTCTTGTTATCCGCTAAAGCTGGTAAGGGTGTTCCAATCTAGAGACCAGAGTCAGCCATGAACTAGCGCGGCAAGAATACCATGTCTGACGACTTACCTGGACGAAAGACTCGTTCAGGTAGTTGCTTTTGAGGTTAACTTGCTCAAGCTCGAGCTTGTGCTTGAGCCTGGACGTCATTTCACCAGTGGTAGTCGAGGCTGTTGACTCTCGTAGACAATGTTGCCGTTGCTATTGCTGAGATGCTCAACGAGATGTCTCCACCGACTTGCAGAGAGCACCATCAAGCCGCCGCACAGACTAACGGAACCAAATTTCGGCAATCGACGACCTCCTCCCCGTACCACGCAGCCAGGCGATATCCCCATCCTTCTCTCCCACCAAGCTGCTGTATGCATGCATGCTGTTTACAAGGTGATGAAGCATCCTAAGTACTCGTGGTATCCTCCCTCAAAACCCATGCATGGAAAGAAAAAATCTCCTTGAAACCTCCTATCTGTGGCCCGCAAGCCGACCGCGCGCCGCTGAGGAGGTTGCACGCGGCGGCGTTCTCTGTGCACGCGCTCCTCTGACGTAAATAATGCGAAGCAAAATCTTCCCTTTCTTCTGCATCTACTATAACTCAAGATCTGTTCACTCTGTGTTGATATCGCCCACTGCTGTATACTTGCGAGGCGTAGCATCAACAGACTGCTGTGAAGAAAACAGCTCAATCGACATCGCGCTTCTTCACGCGCCGGCACCCATGTCTTACCGGTAGTCATCAGCGGCCACTCATCACGCCCCCTCTTCTTCAGCTGCCAGCCAGCTATCCCTCGACATGGCAAGCCCCCTCTTACTACCCCTCCTCATCCTCGGTGGCATCGTCTGCGCCTCGTGCGCTCAGACCGAGTTCGCCCACCACGTTACTGCCAATTTGCACTACGACCAGCCCTACTTCACATTCTACCTCACCCACTCGACATTCTCCCTCATCTTCCCCCTTCACCTCATCCTACTCTACTTCACCTCCCCCATCCCCATATCTGCATACCTCGCCTCCATCCGCCATGTGCTCACTGAGCAGCTGGAGCTCACCAGCCCCATACCGACCACCAGCACGACCTACACCGCCCCATGGTTCGCAGTCTTGCCCCGATGGAGCTGGAAGGTCTCCCAGCTCACAGCGCTGGTGAGCGTACCTGCGCTCTCGTGGTTTGTCGCGATGCAGTACTCGACGCCGATGGATATCACGTCGATCTACGCGACGAGCAGCTTTGCGGCGTACGGGTTCAGCTTGCTGCTGCTGGGCACGCCGCTGAGCCGCGTGACGGTTGCGAGCGTTGCGCTAGCGTTCGTGGGGGTGGTAGTGATCAGCTTGGATGGTATGGGCGAAGGGGGAAGGGATTCGAGTAAGAGGGCGCTGGGTGATGGGATCATGATGTTTGGTGCGTAGCTGCTCGCTCCCGTTCAAGTGTTGGCGCCTAGCTGATAAGGCGTTTGCATCTTCTAGGAGCGATCGCCTTGGGATTTTACGAGGTCGTCTACAAGCTCGCCCTTCCAGAAGGTCACGGCGGCGTCTCTGCCACCCCCACCCCCACCTACTCTCCTCTTCCAACCTCTACCACCCCTCCTGCCTCCCCTCCCCAAGACGACAGTGCCTTCTCCCGCCGCTCACTTCCCCGCTCGCATCACCCCCACCGCGCCGCCTCCACCCCCGACATCCCTCTCGGCCCCACCTCTCCCACTCTGGAGACAGACGCCCGGACAAACTTTCTCTACCGCACCACCTCCACCTCCCTTCTCATCCAGCCTAAACCGCGGCACGCCCACCCCCATCCGCACGTGCACCAGCACGGCCACCCTGTGCCGCTTCCGCCGGCTCTGCACGCGAACTTCTTGACGAGCTGCATAGGCGTGGCGACGTTTCTGATGCTCTGGCCGCCCATCATCGGGCTGCATTGGCTGGGGTATGAGGTGTTCAGGTGGCCGGGGAGTAATGGGGAGAGCGCGCTGCGGATCTGGGCTGGGTTGGAAGTTGTCGCGTGGGGAGGGTCGTTATACGTGAGTTGTCTTGCTAGATAACATTGGTCAGACTCTAGCAGACCTGCTCAGCACTGACGTCGTTCCATTACAGAACGCAGGCATAATGGTCCTCATCGGCGTCTGGGGCCCAACAGTCGCATCCGTCGCCAACCTACTTGCCATAGGTCTGGTAGCGCTAGTCGACGCCCTCTGGGTGGGCGTCATGCCCGATCTGCAGACCTTCCTTGGTGTAGGTCTTATCTGTGCGGGGTTTGGAGTGCTCCTCTGGCAAGGGGAGGAGTGACGAGTGAGACGCGAGGTATTAGGGGGGCGGGGTGTATCATAGATGCGCTGAAGATGTGTTCATAGGGCAGATATTTGCGTGTCGAGGCTGATCATACAAACAGAGTTTGCATATGTAGCCTTTAGCTGACGAGACGAAGGTGTGCGTTTCAGCAAACCTTATCCAAGGTCCTTGCCGGGGGCTATCAGACTCTCTGCTCCCGCACATCGCACAACTACTAATACTGCGCGTGCTGACTTCGTTCCCGCTCTCCTTCCCGGGAAGCACTTGTATATCCTCTTGGGTGAATCTCACTCCAAGACCTTCAACAACATCGCATCCACTTACTGTGCAGCATGCGTCACGACGACACCGCGCTCTACACTCAAGTCGATGAGACTCGCACCTACGTAATAAACCCAAACAACCAGCAGCCCGTCCTCAGCACCCACCACAAACAACATTTCACAGATAATCGCCCTTGGAAACCGCATCCTCCTCCATCACTGCCGCCCTCCATTTTCCTCGGCGGCGTTGGCATCATTGTCCTCCTACTCGCCACTATCTCCTTGCAGTTGTTGTCACTATCCTTCCAGCTATCGCCTCCAAACACGTTCGGAACCTCTTTGGGCGGGATCCTCTCGCTCTCCCGCTCTGGCCAGCAGCATCAAGTGAACGGGCAAACGGCAGAAGCAAGCTTAGACTCGGTCAAGGTTGAACCTGTCGGCGTACCCTCCGCTAACGTCTCCGACGTCTGGGTAAAGGCGGAAGACGTCGGGCCCGTCGACAACGGTATTACGGCAGAGGAGGAAGTGATATCGCCGAACGCCCAGGCTTCGCCTGCTAGCTGGATCGACGTTGGCTGGGGTAGGCAACGACTTGATCATCTATTGCTCTCATTGTCTACAAGGAGGGCCAGTGATACGCTGGAGCTGGTGGACTGGATTGAAAAGGAGAAGACTGTGGCGTTCGATAGAATCGTGCAGTCTTCTAAATCGACAAATTGGCCAACACTTGAAGGGAGGCTGTATGGAAGTCCGAGCCGCGGGGAGAGCACCGATGTGCCCGACTACTTTGTGAGTAGCTTTGACGCAGCAATAGATTGGAGTTGCTTTGGGGTGTACACAATGAGCCAGGAATCTTCCGCTAATGCCGGAGGCACCTTCAGTACACGTGGACAGCCCAATCATCCATGGCCATATCCTCTCTCTTGTCACTCAACCATTCCGGTCAAAACATTGGAGAGCTCATCCCCAACTGGATTGAAGCCCAGTCCTGTATCCAGGCTCGCAAGAACCCGTCTGGAACGATGGACAGTGGGGGGCTGAACGAGCCCAAGTTCACAGCGGGGAGCAGCAGTCCGTTGGGCAAGGGAGTAGAATGTGCGAGACCTCAGAGGTAAGTGGTGTCGAAGAAGATCTTGTTCTAGGGGAAATCAGCAAGCATACTGACCTTAACTGCCGTGTAGACATGCGCCCGCTCTGCGTGCACTAATCACCCTCCGCTACGCACATCATCTACTTGACGACTACCGACCCTACGGCGCCAAATACGTGTGGGACTGGCTGTATCACCCAACGAAGATGACGAACACTTGGGACGTACGAAACTGTCGCTGTCATAGCATCTCCAATCTTCCTAGCAGCATCATCAAGAAGGATCTAAACGAGGTGGCAAGGGGGTGGTGGAAAGGTGGATGGAATATATGGGAAGATGAGTAAGTTACATAACAGTACGAGGATTGTCATATGCTGGCGCTTACCACTGTGTTGAATTAGCTTTGGCCATCATCTGCTCCATCTGGCTGTCTCCATGCGAGCCCTCGAAGCCGGAGCCGCCCTTGCCAAGCGATACAGAGACCAAGCCGCCGCTGAGCTCTATTCTCGGCAAGCTCTTGAGATCGCCGACCACCTCCAAAAGTTCAAGGACCCTCATTCGGGCCTGTGGCGAGTGAGACTCAGCTTGGAAGAGATCCGGGCGGCAGACGGCTCTGCAGATGCACCAACAGCAGAACAGCAAAAACTCTTGAAGAAGAGGAGGGAATCGCAGGGAGATATCGTTGATCAGCAGGACTGTTCGCTCCCCTTGGCTATCATTTACGGTACTCTCCCCCTCACTCAAGCGGGCCCAATCCCCCTTACACCCATCGCCAACTTCTCATCGTCCGACCCAGGCGTGTTAGCCAGCTTGCACGAGTACATTCTATCGTTCGATGGGCTGTACGGGGTCAATATGTGGAGAAGGTGGACAGACGGATGGGCTTTGGGGAGGCACAAGTCTGATACGTACAACGGGGGGGTCGACGCTTCCTTCGGAACGACCGGAGGTGCATGGTGAGTTGAGACCTGTTCCCGATCCTCCCATGAAAAGCCATCCGCTGACCAGAAGACACGGTGCTGTTAGGTACGTCTGCACCTTCTCCGTAGCCCACGTCTTCTACCTCGCCCGCCAAGAGCTCCTCCAAGCAGGACTCATCAGGGTCACTCCCCTCTCAGCCCCCTTCTGGACGGCCGTTCTCGGCGACGGATCTGTCGACAAGAACGGAGTTACCTGGGACCGAGGAACTGCTGGCGGGCAGTTTGAGCGCGCGTTGAAGAGGCTCGGAGAGGTTGGGGATGGGTTCATGAGCGTTGGGAAGAAGCACTCGGGCGACGGGAGGCTGCGAGAGCAGTTCGATCGGTGAGTAGTGTTCATGGGGCAGCGAATGATCAGCCACATTGACGATGCTGACGCTCTCACACAGAGACACGGGGAAGCCGAGAGGAGCTCGGGACTTGACCTGGTCGTACTCGAGCTTTTTGGATGCTGCTATCGCTCGCGGCAACACGACGACTTGGGACGACTGAAGAGGTCAGCATTGATCCATATGTTCCAGGGATTCCAGAGCATGATGAGGAGGTGGCGTGGAAACGGAGATCATGATGTACAATACGTGGTGGAGGAGTAGTAAGTAGTTGTTGATAAGTAATCTTGTTTGCGCGATGTACATCGAGTACGTGCTACTTGCATATTCGTCCATTGCCAGCCGAATCGGAGGATGTACGTATCTAGTCGATGACGACGACAACTCTCGACTTTCATGGCGTTATCGGTGCCAGCTGCTCTATCTTCTCTGGTTGGGAGCGACTTGGATCACTCGTGGGTCAGAGAAGGGTGACACACCGCGACTGCCGCTTTCTCATAAGACAGCCACAATTCCTTTGTCCATCTCTCTTCCGCATCATTCGTTCATGCCACCGTCTCGCCACCTGTCTACCTCCAGCGTGCATCCATAGACCCCCGCTCGCCATCACACAACACGGCATCGTCGACGGCCAACAACAACGAACCTCGCTCGCTCGCTTCGGGATCTCCCCAATCTAATCTCAGGAACGGAAAGCCGAAATCCCACCGAACGCGCTCGGCCTTCGACATCGTCCTTCGCTGTTCCCTGGCCACAACATCCGTCATCCCCATCGTCTCCCTCCTCCTCTCTTTCCCACCCCCTCCCTCAAAGAGCGCTCGCCCAGGATGTCCGTCGCCGACACGGAACAAGTGGACGAGCACCTCGCGTCGCTCTCCCTCCCGCAGCTCACCCCACTGCCGGACGAGGAGTACCCGCGCTTGCTGGAGGAGCGCAAGCCCGACCGGGGCTACTATATCGCTCTGGGGATGGTCATGTCTGTGTGGATGATCACGCCTCTATCATGGTGCGTTTCCCCTCAACGTATCTAGCTGGTAGAGAGAGCTGCTTGTTCGGAGGGATACCAGCTGACACACCGACGCGTAGCGCCTACCTCATCTGGTTCACCCTCCTCACCCCGCACCCCCACTCCCTCACCGCCACCATCTTCGCCGCCTACGCCCTCACCGAAGTCCTCTTCTCAATCTACCACGCCTACCTCTCCTCCTTCGTGCAACGCCCCTCAGAACCCTCCTCCCTCACCGACCAAGTCCGCACCAAACTCTTTCTCGACGTCCTCCACTCTGGCTTGCGCTACCCCACCCCGCCGCGCGGGGTCGTTGATCGTTCGCGCGATGTCACCGGCGGTGGGGCCGAGTCCCCGCGGGGTGCAGAGACGGAGCGGGCGGAGGAGGATTATCAGAAAGGGTTCATCAGCGTGGCGGAGCTATACCACGTCCGCGACCGGGCGTACGAAGAGACTGTCGGGCTGCGCGAGCGCCGCCGCGTAGGCAAGATGACGCATGCCGAGCGCGGGGTGATCTCCGCCTTTGTCGAGGAGGATGAAGGTGACCGCGAGCGGCGGTTGCGCGAGCAGGTGGAGGGGGACGTGCAGCCCCCCGAGGAAGAATGGGGTTACGAAGGTATCGTCCAAGACGGCGAGGTCGTTCGTCTCCACCCGTGGGACCGCCGGGCGATCGAGTTCCGCGAGCGGCTGAGGACGTGGTTCAACCATGCACCATGGGAGAAGATCAAGAAGCTCAATGTGGAGACGTGGTTGGCGTGGTCGTGCTACGGGGTACCGCTGGAGGTGGTCAGGGGGAATGAGGAGTTCTCGAGGTTCATGGCTTATGCGCTGGATCTGCTGGAAGCGAGGACGGGGACGGTGTTTGAGGAAGGGTTCTCGCCTGGGGTGGAGGTGATGCGGCTGACGCTGGATCCTGTGAATGTGAGTTAGAAAAGTGGGATATACTCTCGGGTTCAACTCATCATTTTACCGTAGGCAAGAGGAAGACCTCTCATCCTGTACGCCTTCTCAAACCTCGTGAACCTCTGGCTCCAAGAAGTCGTCTACCCATATCAAGGCATGGGCCTGGTGAGCTATCTGTACCAAGGATTTCGCAACGCTAGCTGACCCCCGTCTTTCACAGTACCGTGAAGGAGACATCGAGTGAGTTCAGATGTATTTTTCCCCGGTGGTGAGCACACGAACTGACGTCCTTGCAGGTACCTCATCCGGATCCCGAAAGACTGGACACCCGAGCTCGGACGGAAAGTACCCAACAAGATGCCTGTCGTCTACCTGCACGGCCTCGGTTTTGGTCTCGTGAGCTACCCGTTCTGCTGCAAAACTCGATAGCTAGCTGACACTCCCCACCCCCATCCTCACCCCCAATCCCAACCCCGCAGCTCCAATCCCACCTCCTAATCAAACACCTAATCAAATCCCTCCCCACCCACCCGCTCCTCATCCCCCTCTCCCCTCACACCTCCCAAGCCCTCTTCCACCAACGACACCTCCGCCCCTGGTCGCGCGCCGAGCTTGTCGGCGCTATGAAAACGATCTGCAGGAAGTGGGGGTTCTGGGATGGGCCGGAGGGGGACGATGGGGAGAGGGTGGAAGAGGGGGAGGAAGGGGAGGAGAGGAGGGAGGAGGTGGTTGGGGGGGTGTCGATGTTGAGTCATTCGAATGGGAGTGTGGGGCATGCGTGGTGTGAGTTCGCCTATGAGTAGTTTGACAAGGAAGGTGACAGCAAACTTAGGCGCTAACATCGTGGAACATCCAGTGCTGAAAGATTGTCCGAGCCTGGTCAGGCGGAGCACCTTTGTTGACCCCGTTGTCTTCTGTCTCTGGGAAGGCGGTGAGCTGGACTCCACTCACCTCCTCAGCTCGATTCCCTGCTGATCGCCAGTATATGCTCTCCGCGACAGATGTGTGCCACTCGTTCTGCTACCGCAGGCCCACCACTGTACGCAGCTACATCTATTTCAGCTTTCCCGTATACTCCGCTGTAGACTGACCAAGCTGGATAACCAGGCGCTGGAACTGCTTCTCTACTACTTCATCGCCTCCGAAGTGGGCATCGCAAACTACATCCAGCGCGTAAGCCTCGTCCTTCCCCATACTATCTGCTGACCCCTGTCTCGTCCCGGGCTGATGGAAGATATTCGCGGGTCATAGAACTTTGACTGGACAGAGAACACGCTGTTCTTCAATGAGATCCCGAATGCTACGGACCCTAGCAAGACGGCGTTCTTCTTGGGAGGGCATGATATCATCATTGACGCTGCGGTTCGTCCCCCCCCTTTCTTCCTGCTTTTACCACCCCTCGCGAAAGCTAACCCCCCACCCCCAGCGCGTCCGCAAGTACCTCGAGCGCCACGGCGTCACCACCGGCCTCCACTGGGACCCCCTCGCAGGCCACGGCGACGGCCTCGCCGGCGCCTCGCGCGATAGGGTGGTGATGTACGTCGGGACGGGCTCGACGCGCGGGTGGCAGTCGTGGTTGGGGAGCGGAAGGAGGCGGCATAGTCTTGGGGTGGATGATTTGGTTAATCGGGGTGGGATGCGCCGGGGCGAATGAGTGAGTGAGTGAGTGGGGGATCTGAAAAGTCATGACGTGATGCTGTAATGAGTGCGAGTTAGAGGGGTTACTAGACGATATAGATGGAGTTTAGACGCATGTTACAGGTTTATGTCTTTGCATATGACCGTACGAATATACCATGGATTCTATAGACAACTTTAGTTCAACTTTAGAGCAAGCGGGAATACAATCAATTAGTGCGCGGTGCTGAAGAGGCGGTCGCCCTGGAGTGCGCTCGTTAGTAGACTTCCTGCTATCAAGGGACGGGTGCAACGAGTACTCACAGCATCGCCGAGACCGGGAGAGATATACCCCTTATCCGTAAGCTCATCATCCACCGCACCAATGAAGATCTACCCACCCCATCCCGAACGCGTCAGCCACCCTCTCTCCCCCCACCTGCTTCAGAGCAAACAACACTCACCTCGACATCCGGGAACTCGCCCTGGACAGCCTCCACACCCGTCTTGGACCCGAGCACCGAGATGATCTTGATCTGGGACTGGGCGAGCCCCCACTCGGTGAGCATGTTGAGCGCGGCGATGGCGGTTCCGCCGGTGGCGATCAGGGCTGCCCGGCGAGTACGTGTTAGCGTGGGTGCTTTGGGGGAGCGGGAAGCGAGACGTACGGTCAAGAAGGAAGACGAGGTCGGCGGTGACCTTTGACGGGAGCTTGGAGTAATACCTTCATACCAGACGTCAGCTATACCGCGGCGTGTACCAACAAGTTAGCGGACTCACTCGATAGCTTGGAGAGTCGCCTTATCACGGAACAGCCCGAGGTGAAGGACGGTCGCATCGGGGAACATGTCCAAAGCGGCTGTCCCGGTAGCGTGTTAGCTCTACATGGCACACAATTAGGGCAGACAGTGAAGCTCACCATCCGTGAGTCCGATACCGGCTCGGAGGATGGGGGAGAGACCGATACGGAGGGGGATGGTGTGGCCGGTGAAGGCGGCGATGGGGGATTGCAGCTGTCAGGCAGAGGTATCAGCTGTAGGTTCTTTCCTACGATGATGGGAAGTAGCTGGACTCACATCGGGGACATCGGCAAGAGGCAGGCTCCTAGAAGCCTCGTACACGAGCATAGACCTGCGCACGGGTGCGTGTTAGCCACGAGCCACGCCGCGCGGCATCACGCCGTCGACACATGACCAGTGATATGGCTCGACTCGACTCACCCAATAGCACTGATACCCTCGCGGAAGTCCTTCGCGGGGAGGTCATGCAGCCTCAGCTGGGTGAGCTTTGAGAGGACGAGGGGGTGCGACGAGACTTGGAGTTTGGACATTGTCGACGTGGTCACGGGTTGTGGTTGTAGATAAGCAGCGGTGGGTGGCTGGGGCCGGGGGTGGTAGCTGTGGGGTATGTGAGCGAAGTGGTGGGGGGGATAAGAGGAAATGAGAAGGCTTACTGTGGGCCTATAAGTAGGCGATGGGGTGCGTGGGGGATGAAGGGAGTGGGGGCAGTATCTGGGGGCGTGGCCTGATGCGATGTTATCGGACCACGTTCTCGCGAGTCGAGTGGATGGGCGGGGTGACAAAGGACGAGGGAAGGCGGCGTGGGTGAGTGGCTGTAGGTGATAGAGCGACTGCTGGGGGTGCTATGGTCTACACTCGTAGAAGAGTAGAGATGCAAGAGAGGGTAGGATGCCATCCCCCCCCACTCACCCACCGCGATAGCAACCACGCCGTCGGACATGCCCACCGCTATCTCTTCGGGTATCCTCGGGTAAATCTCTTCGGCATTCGGCTTACCCCGGCTATGTTCTGCCTGATATCCCCCGCACACCCAGTTATCAGCCACAGCGCGTCGCGTTCGTCGTCGAGGAAATCAATCCATGCTCATGGAGGAAATCATCCATTCGTCAGTCATTTCCCCGGCGCATCATCTGCTCCATGACACCCCAGCAAGCATAGCAGACCGCATAGCACAGCCATGTCGATGCGCCGCTCTCTGAGCAGCGTCTCAGTCGACAACTCCTTCGCCGGGTCCGCTTCCTCCTCCACGTCCCCCGCACCCCGCGATGCCCACGACGGCCGCAGATGGTACCGAAAGGGGAGGAGGAATTTCGTTCATGGCGGGCATCCCTACGAGCTCCAGGCGGTCAAGCATGTGCGTCTCATTCACGTGCAAGGAGTTGGGTCGTCGCTAACCTGTCCCCCGCGCATAGCACATCACACCAGAAAACCCCCAGCCGGGTAGGTACGACGGTGTCGCGTTCTGGCCTTTTGTCGGGGCCATGAAGCCGCTGAATGCCCCCGATGGTCATCCTTCGTGGAGCTGGGACGCATTTGAGGGGGTTATAGCAGTATGCGGAGGAGACCAGGTGCGTTTTCTGATTCTTCCTTCGTCTGACGGGAGGCTGAAGAATCGCGGTAGGTCACCGTGGCGCAGTGCACCGATGACGATCCCTGGAGAATACATACAGTTCTCTCCTTTCGCGGTGTGAGTGTCGAGAAATTTCAAGTCAGTGTGGCTACGGAGAAACTAACAAACGGTATACAGGCCGAAATCTTCACAGTCGCATGGACATACCACCCATTCACCTGCCGCCCGATCTTGGCCATTGGCGGTACGCGCCTCATCTACATCGTAGACTTGATCAGTCATACCTGTACCCGGACCCTCCGTGGCCACGGCGGTGTATGCCTCCTCTCCCCCTCCCAGCGATTCGCTGCCGCAGCTAACCCTACCTCGCCCAGGACATCACCTCCCTCACCTTCGCCCCCAACGACCCCCACATCCTCGCATCCACCTCCACCGACCACACCACTCGGATATGGAATATCCTCGGGTCAGACCCTCCCAAGCCTCTCCCGGGGGATAAGCCTAGTGAGAACTACCCCATGGCAGACGCGGATGAGGGGACGGTGGTTGTTGCAGTGCTGGCGGGCTCGGCGTTTGGGGGGCATCTCGCGCAGGTGGCTTATGCTGTGAGTCTGCTCAACATCTCTGCTTCATCGTCTATCGCATGTAGTGGCAATCTGACACCCAAAACCGATGAATAGGCATTCCACCCGACAAAGAGGGCTATCGCGACAGTCTCCCTAGACTACACCGTCAAGATCTGGCCCCTCCCGCCATTCCCCGACCCAGAACTCCAACCTACCTCAACGCCAAGGGGCTACCGCCCAAAAGTCATCTACTTCCCCCTCTTCTCGACGAGTCGGATCCATAGCGGTTTCCTCGACTGGGTGGACTGGTGAGTCAGCTCGCCCAGTATGACGACGCATGGAGCTGATGAGCGGGATAGGCTGAGCCATGATATCCTGGTGGTGAGGGGTGAGCACGAGATCGTCACTTGGAGATGGATCGCGTACAAGCGCTTCTTCCGGGACGGGGAGGATGGTCCTCTGAGCTTTGATCCGGTGTATCACGACTACTACGAGTCAGGTGAGTAGACAGCTTCCCATGTCCGGTACGCCCCACGCGGCTAAGCTGATGCTTTACAGGCGAATTCATGGTCATCGCCCGATACCCCCACAAAGACACCTCAACCTTCCATCGACCCGCACTCCACCGCGCATTCCTCCCCACCCCCGCTGACCTCTCCCGATTCCCCTCCCCTCCCTCCTCATCGCACATGGTCACCGACCCCCTCATCGCTTCCTCCGTCCCCCTCCTTCGCCGGACGGCCAAGTCCAAGCGCCCGCCTCTTCCCGAGGTGGCACTGATCAACCCGCTCCTAGCGAAAGATGGTCCGCCACCAGAGATGGATGAGAGGTTGAGGTGGGAGGAAGGCGCGGAGGTGATGGCGAGTATGGCGAGTACGGTGAGGGAGCCGGAGAGGAGGGTGGCGAGGAAGACGGCGATGCGGCCGGCGGCTAGTACCAGTGCGCGGGATGCTCCCGTGAGTGGGAAGGGAAAGGGGAAAGGCAAGGACGAAGGCAAGGGCAAGACCAAAGCCAAAGCCAAGGTCAAGACCTTCGTCGTCACCGACGATGACACTTCCACCTATCACACGGAGATCGAAAACCCGACAGACACCGACACAGACACCGCCACCGACACAGAGTCATCACCCATACCCTCTCCACCACACCTCTCATCCTCTGTATCCTACAACAGCTCCTCCTCTTCCTCTTCCTCCTCCTCATCCTCACATGCCTCATCCTCACCCGCACCTCCCATCCCCGAGCCCCCCGCATCGTCCGACTCGGACTATATCCCCCAACCATCACACGGGCGTGCCCTCCGCTCACTTCGTTCCCGCACAATGACATCGCGCGGGTCCAACACCCCTTCGGTCTCGGCCTCGGCCTCGCACCCCCCGCCTGGGCTCACGTCGAATACGTCCAAGGGTGCGAGCGCGGCTCCGCGCGAGCGCGACCCCCCGGCCCAAGTCACGGCCCAAGGCCAAGCCCAAGCAGAGCCCCACAACACGGGCAACCGCCCGTACCAGCTCAACCCCTCCCTCTGCCCATGGCGTCTCCCCGCTATCGACCCCTCACTCGGCACGCGCGCCATGTGGGCCGTCTCTGAGCGCGCCAAGAAGGCCGAGCTAGAACGGACTCGTGCTCAAGGGGGGGATGGTGGGGAGCAAGCGCAGAGTCAGGGGAGTAAGAGTAAGATGCGGGAGGAGGAGAAGGAGAGGCAGGCGGTCAAGGAGAAAATGAAAGATTGGGTGAAGATGGTGGCCGGGGCGGGGTGGGCGAATGTGGCGATCAGCCCGAGGGGGGCGAAGTGGGTGGTGGCCGTTGGAGAGGGGAAGGCGGTGTTCGTTTGGAAGATGCGGGATGATTAGATGAAGAGAAGCAGGGGGTAGGAAGTGGGGGTACAACATAATTGCATGAGGGTCAACCGGTAACGACAGTGTAAATGACGCAAAGCTACAGAACAGCATGCAGCTACGATCTGATCAAAGAGCGTGTTTTCTTTTCTCCTTCTTTTTAATGACCGTATCAATCTCCCCTTTTCCCCACCCCCGGACAGCGCCGTGGGCTTAAGCCATCAACCACTGCTTCTTCACCCCCATCGGATCCTCCATCTCCTTCCGATGTAGCATCACATCCCCAACCCCCCCATTCTCCGGCATCCCCGGCATCGGCGTCCCCGGCACACTCCCCCCCATACTCCCCACACTCCCCGGGCTCCTTGGGCTGCGGGGGCTCTTCATCCCCGGGCTCGGCATGGGGCTCCCCCCCGGACTGGGGCTGGGGCTCTTCAGCCCACCCTTGACGAACGGGGTAGGCGGGCGTCTCTTGTTGGGGGAGGCAGCCGCGGAGGGTGGGAGCGCGATGTCATCGATAGATGAGAGTGAGAAGCTTACGGATTTACGCTTGTGTGCCCATTTGCCCAGCATTCGCCTCGTACCCGACCCGGAGCGGGGGCGAGAGCTAGAGTGGAAGGGAGGTTCAGGGGTGATGGTGATACTTGGCACGCCTGGGACACCCAAGTGGGAAGCAGAGTGTCCATGGGGCGTGTGCGGGGTCATAGGCGTAGAAGGCGGGGAGAAGGCATCGATGGAAGGTGTTGGGGGGAGGTGTGGCGGGGTGGTGGCGGTGGGGGAGAGGGTGATGGAGGGGATGAGGAAGAGGGCGATGATGAGGAAAAAGATGTCGATGGAGGAGGAGACGGAGGCGAAGAGGTCCATGGTGAGTACGGTTTGTCTTGTCTTGCTTTGGTGTCTTGCAGACGAAGAATGTTTGGAGAGACGGAACGCAGGAGCTCAGCTGCTGTGTGTTCAAAGTGACGATAAGAGAGTCAAAGACAGCGACGATCGGGATAAGCGTGGGTGTTATCCTCCTCTTCACCACCACCTCATCTGTTATAAGACAGACCAAACTTCGCCTACCCGCAACACCAAAAGCCCTATCTTGCTGCAAAGGATATCGTTACCGCTGAAAGGATCCTGGCGAGGCTGTATGACGCGCCCAGGGCAAGGGGCCAGCAGCGAGAGGAAGGTCACGAAAGGAAGAGACGCTGCGACGCGTTGCGGGAGGGCGCTTGGAGGCGCGCGTAAGCCGTGCAGTGTATAGCTGTGCAGAATGCAGACGTCAGTTTGGTTTGGGCGATGAGCGTTGGGATAGTCCTTTCCAGGGGATTATCGAGAAGGGAGAGAAGCATCAGCGGTGGGTGGGTTAGCGGGTGTCGCTGACACGACCGGCGGCGACAGTAGACCCATGTCCGCGCCAGGCCTGTACTGCCCGTCATCTGTAGACGTCACTTCATACTTCATACCCCATACCGTATACTCTACACACCATGCCCGTCATGCACCCCTCTACTGGGGCACCGCCACCCTCTTCATCACCGCCTTCGCATGGTTCACATGGTCGTAAACATACGACGAAAGCGACACCCCCCTGCCCGAGTTCTTCCACCCGCTCCAGGGGAGGGACGGGTCGAGCGCATCAGACTTGTTGAGGTAGACCGTCCCGCACTCGAGCTCGTCGACAAAGCTGTTGAAGACAGTGAGGGAGGCGGGGTCGGCGGGGTTGGTCCAGACGGATGCGGTCTGTCGGATGAAGCGGGTCAGCTATCGTGTCGCACAGGGAATATGTTAGCTGGAGGGACTCACGAGACCGTAGACAGAGTCGTTCATGAGGGTAAGAGCCTCCTCGTCGTTCTCGACCTTCATGATACCCACCACAGGGCCGAAAGACTCCTCCGTCATGATCTCCATAGCTGCATATCGGTCGTCAGCTTCCTGTTGCGCTCAATCACAACCCTGCTACTCACTGTGGTCGACGTTAACGAGAACAGTGGGTCCGACCAGAGCAGTTCCCTCCTTCGCCTCGGGGAAGAACGACTCATCCAGCACAGCCTGCGCGCCCGCAGCGACTACACACAACCCAGCGAGTCAGCTCCGACCCATGGGGCAATCAATAAACGCTCACTCACTCGCGTCGTGGACCTGCTTCCTGATCCTCGCACCGCTAGCAGTGCTCACGACGGGGCCGAGGGTAGTCTCGGGGTTGGAAGGGTCGCCGAGCTTGAGCTCTTTGGCAAAGTGGACGAACTCCTTGACGAACTCGTCGTAAACGGACGAGTGGACGTAGATGCGCTCGACAGCGGCGCCTGTATGTTGAACAATGATCAGCTCAAGCTGGACCGATACTGGTATATGTGGGAGCTTACATGACTGGCCAGAGTTGTACATGACACCTGCGGTAGGCCACGTACATCAGCTGCGTTCTTACTCGTGGCGGCATACACAGCTCACCATCAACAAGCTGCTCCGCCGCAAACTTGACATTCACATCCTCCCTCACATACGCCGGGTCATTCCCGCCCAGCTCCAAACACGTCCCCTTGAACCCCTTCCCCTTCGCCGCAGCCTCCTGCACCGCCCGCCCACCGGCAACGCTCCCCGTGAACGACACAAAGTCGATCCTCGGGTCCACGACCAGCTGCCCGAGGGTACGTTCCTGCGTGAGGTGGGCGACCTGGATGACGTTGGGAGGCAATCCGGCGGAAGCCCAGGTGTCGACCCATCGCTCGGCGGGGGAGGGGGTCTGAGGCGCAGGCTTGAGGAGGACGGCGTTGCCTGAGATGATGGCTGCGACGACGGTGTTGACGAGGCACATGTGGGGGTAGTTCCACGGGGAAATGACGCTGCGAGGCAAGATTTCGTGAGCTGCACTGCTATAAGCATTCAGCTTCTCTCATCTCACCAGATCACACCGAGAGGCTGCTTGACAATGAGCTTCTCCACGCCGTCGACGACGGGCTTGGGCTGCGGCACAGGAGCGAGACACTCGGCGGCGATGTCGATGATGTGGCG
This sequence comes from Cryptococcus sp. DSM 104549, assembly GCA_036427605.1. Lineage (NCBI taxonomy): Eukaryota > Fungi > Basidiomycota > Tremellomycetes > Tremellales > Cryptococcaceae > Cryptococcus > Cryptococcus jaspeensis. The sequence goes on along the minus strand of CP144044.1, from coordinate 4,237,141 downwards.
CGCTCGCCAGAGGGTACCGTTCGTCTCGCCCTTGACCTGACCGATAGGCCTGCGCAGACAGTGCGTCAGCTTATATCTTGAAAGAAACATCTTACTGCTTCTTCCGCTCAGCTCACCTGCCCATCTGCACCGAGATATCCTCGCCAGCGACATCCGCAATCTTCTCAAACTCCACCTTTGCACCGCACGCCCAAGTCAGCTCCTGCCGCATATCCTACATGTGCTGCATAGCTGATCAGCGAGACTCACCAGCCACTTCTTCGCCACGGCAATACGCTCCTCGAGAGGAACCTTCTTCCAGCTCTTGTGCGCCTTGACGCTCTGGGCGATGACGGTGTCGAGCTCGGCCTCGGAGAGGAGAGGCCTGGTGCAGACGGGCTGCTGGGTGAAGGGGGAGATGGTGGTCTGGATGTTGACGTTGGCCATTGTGGGGTGAGTGATGGGGTGGTGAGAGAAAGGAAGAGAGAAGAGGAAAGAACAAGATGGAGATGCGAGCGAGAGTTATTGATGCCTGTCGTATCTGCGACCGCCGCGTGCGTTCGATGATGCGCGAGTTTAGGAACAACTCCACTCGGCTAATTCCGGTTTATCCGCAGATAGTGGGCAGCCTGTTTGGCAGGTGTGTGGGCCGTTTCCAGTCGAGACATGGTTTCGGACAAGAACAGTATGGGTGTACATAGTTATGAGTGTCTATATACAGTGCACAGGAGACTACAAGTAACAACGTGACAATAGCGAGTCCCTCTCACCCCCCCTCATCGCACATCGCACAGGAGCAACCTCGTAAACTCCTTCTCCGTCATTGCGACCACCTCCGCCCTCCCCGCCAACGCAGGGAACATCCGCATCACATACCCCAGAATTCTCGGCGCCATCTCCCTCCCCTCCGCCACCCGCTCTCCGCCCGCACCGCCCTCGCCCACGAGCAGGCAGAACCTCCAGCAAGTCCTCTCCACCCTGTCCTGCTTCTCCTGGAGCTCACACACGAGTTCTCGCCAGTCTTGCAGGAAATGCCTCTCCGCAGCTTCCAGGGTGATGAAGATCCGCTGGGAGGCGGGGACGATGCCCTCTTCGGGTTGGAAGGGGATGACGATACAGTTGACGGCGCCGATGCACGTCTCGTGCAGAGCGTACTGCGCTGGGCCGTCCTTCGACGGGCAGGCGTTCGGGATCGATGCTTGGATGACGAAGCGCGGGGTGTGGCTGTAAGGAAACTTGAGTATCCTGCCAATGTCTGGGATGTACCTGAGCGGCGGCATATGGCAGAGGTTGAGCCAGCGAACAGTGACGGGCGCGCTCGTTCGGTTGATGCTCTGTGCGAGCCGGACGCAGGCGTGGTGCACGGATGGGGAGGCGCGGCCGTCCTCGATGATGCGGATGTGTCGCAGGCTCGGGAAGACGAGGATGTCACACTCCCATAGAGTGGTGAACGTTTCAGCGAGTCTGTAGAATTCTCTTGCGAGCCTGCAAGCGGGCGGCTCATCAGCTTGAAGCCTCACGCATCTCGCAGGACACGCACCTTTCCCGACCCCACCGACAATACCCATTGACCTCAAATGACAGCTTATCCACCCTCTGCAGAAACATTGCCTTCAGGGCGCGCCCGAAGGGCCTGCTGGGGCTCGAATCCAACAGCTCCAGCCCATCGAATCGGCGGTACACCACCTCATCCTTGGGTCCCTGGCAGTCCGCTCGCGGGCAGGTGCACGCACAGCCCGGGACCGTGTCCATCTCGGCGCGGTAGAGTGCCATCCCGGCCGGTAGGAGGAGCCTCTGTAGACCCACAGATGTGTCAGCGGACTGTACGACCAGGTGTAGATGCATCAACGACGTACCTTGCACAGCCTCAGCAACAGATGTTTCTTCTCACACAGATCAAAGATCTGACCGAGGACCTTGTCGGGGAGGTCGGTGAGCCCGGCGGAGGATCGGGGTCGGAAATGAGGGAGGGGATACCCATACATCTCGGCACGGTATAGCGCCACCTGGGCAGGAAGGAGGAGCCTCTATCGACCCAAAGAAGCGTCAGCGGACCCGCTGTTATGATTATTCGTCACGTATATCCTGGACGCACCTTGCACAGTCTCAGCAGCACATGTTTCTTCTCACACAGATCAAAGATCTGACCGAGGACCCTGTCGGGGACGTCGGTGAGCCCGGCGAAGGATCGTGGTCGGAATTGCAGGAGGAGGTTTATGCGGTATAGGCAGAGGAATTCTGTCCAGTCCCAGGGGGGGGCGATGGACGGGCGATGGAGGTAGGCATAGGAGTTCAGTCCAGTCCCAGGAGTCGGGGCGGGCGAGGGAGGTTGAGGGGCCGAGTTGGGGCGGGGTTGGTCGTCTGGTTCAGGTGTTGGGAGGGGCATTATCGTTGTCGTTGAACGTCGGGGGTTCGGTGCGTAGAGGTGTTTATAGATGTTGCTGGTTGTTATGCGATGCCTGTTATGAGTGTATGAAGTAGAGATTGAGCGTCTTCTGCAAGTCAAGGATAAAGTGGGCATACAACAAGTAAGAGGTGAGTTGAACGACGTTTGTTGAAGGACCCCCCCCACGCACCTCGTCCCACGCGCAACGCGCCCGGTGGAGGTGACTTTACCTGTTACGTAATACCCCATAAAGCCTTCAGAATTTCTCCTGTTTCTCCAAGTATTTCCTCGTCCACCTTGAACAGAGCCTGTAGCATACAGCACCACAGCGACATCCACAAGCACCCTCTTGACCCCTCCCCCCTCCTCCCTTACAAACCCCCACACCGACCCGTCAAAATGGCCCCTGAGTCCACCGTCAAGAAGGAGAAGAAGGACAAGAAGCGCAAGTCCGAGGCTGGCGTTGAGCCTGTGGCCCCCGCCGCGGGCACCGCGAGCGCTGAGGCTGTTGCGATGGAGGTTGACGGGGAGAAGGCTTTGAAGAAGCAGAAGAAGGAGAAGAGGAAGAGCTTGGCTGCGGAGGGTGCCGAGGGTGCTGAGGACGCTGAGGACAAGAAGGTGCGTGTGTGTCTTATGTCGTGGCAGCACGCATGATGTGCTGGATGGAGTTCTGACGAAATTTCGTGGTCCGGATGTGCAGGCCGAGTTCGCCGTCCCCACCGACGCCATCTCCCCCATAGCCTCCCCTCTCGCCGGCAAGAAGCTCTCCAAGAAGCTCTTCAAGACCGTCAAGCGCGCCTCCAAGGCCCGCCAGCTCAAGCGAGGTGTCAAGGAGGTCGTCAAGGCGCTCAGGAAGGGGGAGAAGGGGTTGCTGCTGCTCGCAAGCAACATTACGCCTGTGGATGTTATCAGCCACTTGCCTTTACTGGCGGAGGAGGCGCCTGGGGTGGAGTACTGCTGGGTGTTGAGCAAGTGAGTTGGCTGGGAAGTGGGCTCCCCCGTATGATCAGCCGGACTGACGATGTTTTGTAGGGAGGAGCTCGGTGCGGCCGCTGGCACAAAACGCGCTACTTCCTGTGTCCTCATCAGGTAAGCCTCTCTTTTCCGCGTTCACTGCGTGCCACTCCGTGACTCCCAGCTGACCCGTTCCGGGGACACAGCGCCGCCCCCGCCAAGCGACCAGCCCCCAAAGACGGCTCCGCCCCCAAGGCCGGCGCGTCCGCCGAGGACCTCGCGGAGCTCAAGTCGAGCTTGGAGGAGTGCGTGGAAGAGGTGAAGAAGCTCGAGTCTACCATCAAGTACTAGGTGGACCGGGTGGTGCATGGAGGAGTGGTTCGGGATAGGCGGGGGAGAGGAAGTGAAGGGGAAGGGGAGAGGAACGGAGTGCGTGTGTAGATAGGCAGTATCTGCAGCTCGGTGTGTATGTATCTGTCTCACTCTTTCTCGCTCACGTGCGACGTGCAGCTTGCTGGGATGCTGTAGTGGGATAGAGGTGTCGCTGAGGCTGCAAGACTAACGACGAGAAGTGCTTTTGCTGACGATAGCCCACTCATTGGATCTTTGCTGTCAGGAGGCTCATCGCTTGCACGCATGCTCCCTCTTCGGTGGGCTCGATCCTAGGTATGGGTAACCTGACCAGTGTTGTAGCTAAAGCAGAGGGCATGCTTGGAATGTTCGTACGAATCTATGGGTCCGGGTACATGCCCCTGTACTCAAGTAACCTCACCTCAGGCTGACCGGTCCTCCTCTCTCACCTGACTGTAAGTCGCACACTGCGCTCCAATCGCCCTCATGGCCTCCAACGGCACAGGTCTGATATGCCATAAGCAGTGGTCGGGCAAGTATAACATCGATGCGAGTACACACCGAACGCCCTCATTCCCTTGCATGTACTCACCATACAGCGCACGCATCTGGTCATCCGATATCTGACTGACTGACGTGTCGTGTGAGGGTACGGATGGTGTTGGTGGGGTGATCGCGTGAGGACGAGCAGCTGGATGCATCGAGCAGAACCAGCATGATATGCAAGCAGGGGTGCATAGATGACTCGGGGACGAGTGGCGAGAGCTACAGTGAAGGTATCAGGACGTCGTCGCGTGGCATCGACGTGCCAGAGGCTGCCCAACCCCACACACACCCCGCATCCACCATATACTCGCAAACAGCCATAGATTGACGAAATGCGCAGATAGGGAAGCGGTCAAACCCACTGGCGTTATGGAAATTGATAGCTATCAATCTTCACAGTCACCGCCGAAAGGCTACCTCCGTTCGAATCGGGGTCTGCGCATATTCTTTTTCCCCTGCGCCTGTCGCAAGGCCCGGGGCGAGATGCCTTATGCATGACAAGTGCAGGGAGGGGTGATGGTAACTTTTTGCATGTCTGCTGACTCGGGGGGAGGCGGGGGTGGGAGCCGGCGGGGGAGGAGAGGAAGGAAAAACGAGGTCGGCGAAAGGACGCGTGCGGTGATCTGGCGCGCGGCGCGAAAGGATGGGCGCGTGCACGCGCCGTGCGGCTGGCGTGCTGGCGCTGGGCGTGTTGATGGGAAAGGTATAGGCTCGGGCCGGAGATCTGTGTGATCTTGGGGTAGTGGTCGGACGAGGCATGTCCGAGTGTGGCATCTGATGGAACCAGATGGGATGCTGAGGTGAGCACAAGCCCGGGTGCTCTTCGACAGCTCCTCTATGCTCTTCCCCTTGGTATCTGCCCACCTACCCGGTTGTACAGCCATAAGTAAGCTAGTCTTCCATATGTGCCTCGGCTGGGGTGGGGTGCACCATAGAAGCAGTAGTGCCACATACTTCACCTGCCCCCTGCCGTATCAACAAGCTTAGGGGCAGGGGTCCGTCACCATCATCATTTGATCCAGGTACCATCAATCAGCATCAGCCATCAGCTCCAGCGTGTCATTTGTATTGAGTCGTGGTGAGATTAAGTGTGCGCTCGGAGCGTTCTCCTCATGCAGGAAGGATCGGCGTGGGTACGACATAGCTCCCGAGCTGGCAGTGAGTGGCGAGCTCCGGCCGGCGGGTGTGCATGACAGGGCGGGTATGTGGCAGACTGCTGGCAGTGGGTAGTGGTGCTGCGGTGTCAGTAGGTGCACCGTGCCAGTGAAGATGTCTCACGGCGTTTGTGTGGATCGGATCGGTTTCATCGTTATTTCATTTGGCCAGACCTGAAACAGGATCAGTCTCGTATCTATTGCCCGGAAGTATACATACCCGGAACATGTCACGTCGGCGACAGTCTTTAGTATCACAGCGTAGCTCAGCGACGGCATCGCCCCCTGTATATGACACCCCCGACGACCTCCCACCCGATGAACGAAGATGATGGTACATACAGAACAAGATACAACCTGATCCCCATGTCCTTCCGCGCCCGGCTAGATCGTGGCCAGAATCGCCTCCGCCTGCCTCGCAATCTCCTCTCTCTCCCTCTGCTTCCTCTCCCTCTCCTCCGCCCTCCTCCTCTCCTCCTCCCTCTTCCTTTCGTCCTCCTCCGCCGCCCTCTGCGCCGCAATCGCATTCGCAATACTCCTCTCCATCAACAACGTATCCTCCGCCCTCGCCGCCTCTGCCTCCTGCGCCTCCCTCTCCGCCTGGCGCTGCGCCTCGTCCCGCAGGCGCTGAGCTCTCGCCGCAGCGACAGCGAGCTCCTCCTGGATCCGCCGGGCTTGGGCTTCTTCTTGCTCTTTGATGCCGAGGCGGACGACGTAGTCGATCGCGCGGGAGAGGAGGTCGATCTTGGGGGCGTTGAGGGAGCCGAGGTTGAAGCACCCTTCGGGGAGGAGGTAGATGTGGCGTTTGGTGGTGAGGGCGTCGCTTTGGGGTGGCGCGAGGAGCGGCGTGCTGCGAGCGAGTCAGTTAGAATCGTCTCTCACCACCCTACAGTGTTTACAGACGCACCAGTACATCCCTGACGGCCTCTTCAAATGCCCCCATTCCCCCGGCGTCCTCAACTTGTTCACCAGCAGATCATGCAACTTTTCCCTCACGCTCCTCAACCTATCACTCATCGCCTTGATCTCTGCAAGCCACGCCGGGTAGAGCCTTGCGTCCGTCAGGATCTGGTGCGCGACGTGCGCGCCCCACGGGGAGGGGTGGAGCCAGTTGCTACGAGCGATAGAGCGGAGGAGGGCGTTGACGCGGTCCCGGTCGTCGGTGTTTTGGGTGACGACGGAGATGAGGGTGGGGGAGTCGGCGTATAGACCCATCATCTGCAGCTGGGTGTTAGCTCGTGATGGTCAGGCAAATGATGGCGAGCTCACGGCGTCAAAGCATTGGATGAGCACGACGGGGATACCCTCGTGCACCATGAACCGCAGTCCCTGCGCATCACGATTAACGTCCCCCGTCGTCAAACCCTGGTACGCCATAAGCCCCAGCGCGATCATCGATCGTTCCTGCCTTGCCGCATCAGCACAGAGTTCTCTCCCAACCAGAGCCGAAGTGAACTCACCGTCATCAGCGTCGCCAACAACCTCCACTGATTCGCCGTCAACTCCGCCCCACTCGGCATACTCCCACCAACATGCACCAGCACCACCGCCTTCGGCGGCGCATCCTGCAGGTCCTCCCGCATCCCATCCCAGTCCACCCCGCCCTTGCTGATATCCAAGAACCTGTACGAGCGGACTTCGAGCCCGGACTGTTTAAGCGCGGCGATGTCCTCGTCGAGGCTTGGGAGGGGGACGAATATGACTTTGGGAGGGGTGATGCGGGAGAGGAAGGAGCCGGCGACGCGGTAAGCGCCAGTGAGGGAGATGGCTTGGATGGCGGCGATCTGCAGAGTCACGCGGGTCAGCCTTCATCGTCGGCGCGCGTGGCAGAGCCGCCAAGTCAGTCCACCCCGACTCACCCGTCTGTGTCTCAACGCAGCACTATCCGACCCATACGCAAACTTCAACCCCGCCTCAATGAACGGCGCGTACCCCTCTATCGGCAGAGCCTCCTTCGCCAAGATATTCTCCGTCCGGAGCTTGTTCTCGATGTAGCGCACCGTGGGCGGGATGAACAGGTTCCCGTTATCTTCCCGAAACCCGGGGAGGCAGAGGTTCATCTTGTCCGGGTCGTCGTCCGCTTCGAAGGCTGCAGTGGTCTCTGTGATCCTACACCCAGACTAGCATCAGCAGGTGTCAACTAGAGGGGGAACGGATGCAGCACTTACGTGTCTATTGCAACGTCGGGGACGGTCGACCACAGCGCCAGTCCCTTCCGCCCTTCTGCCCGACTATCAGGCATACCAAGCGGCTTCCCCGTACTCGCCGCCGAGAGCTGCTGCAGCACATCCAGCAACAAGCTATTCTGCGCCTCCTGACTCAGCCCACCCATCCCCTCCACCCCTCCCATCCCCATCCCACCCAGCCCTCCCGTCCCGCCCAAGCCCATCCCGCTCTGCGTCAACTGCGACAAAGCATGGTGCGCCTCGTGCGAGCCCGCGTTGGCCGCGCGCGTGGCGTGCCGGATGGTCTCGCGCGCTGCTTCGGAGGCTTGTGCGGCGTCCAAAGAGCCGGCGGAGCGGAGGAGGTTTTCGAGGATCCGGACGCGCTGGCCGAGCTCGTAGTTGATGTCTTCGTCGTCTGGGTACCTGTCGAGTGGGTAGATCAGCGGTGTTATGTGGGAGGCAGATTCGAGGGAGGAGCGCACTTTCTCTTCTTGCGGGGCGGGAGGACGGGGTGTTCCATACGGCACATATTGGGGATACCCCGTTTTTTACTGAGAGTAGGTTGCATGTCAGCTTGAGAATTGAAACCGCGGGAACTTGGCTACCTACCATCTGCTGCACGGGATGTTACGGTCGCACTGAGTGTACAAGGTCAGCTGGGCGCATGTCGTTAAAGCTGATGGCATAGCTGCTTACTTGTTCTGTGAGGGATGAGGCAAAATAGTTGGGGGTTAGTATTGTACGCTCAAGCGAGCTGGCTAAACGTGGAACGTACGTTTCTGAGAGCAGGGTCAGCCGTGCACGATGGTCATTAGAGGACGGGAAGACTCACTCTCCGATGACATTCTGTGAGCAAGACGGTGAATTGATTAGCAGCCTTCTCCCTGACCCGTCACTCTCACTGACCTGTACAGCTCCTGCAACGTTTCGTCAGCTCCTGGGCTACGGCGATATTAGCTGAACTCACAAAGTATTCCTCATCCTCTTTCTCTGCTTCTTCGGTGGGGCAGCATCATCCGCCCCAGGCCTATCCTGCTCATCCTGCTCCTCCTCCCCTTCCTGATACTGCTCCTCTCTATTCCGCTCCCCCTGCCTCCTCTCGTGCTCCCTCTCCCTCTCCAACGCCTTTTCCCGCATGTACCTCTCCGTCCTCTCCTCCGCATCAAGCTCCTCCTCCCCCTCCCCCTCCTCGCCATCCCTCGCCCGCTCTTTCCCCTTCTCCCGGCTCAGGTGATCTACAAACTCCTGCACCTGTTCCCGCGTTAAAGGCCCGTCATGCCTCGGCGGGGAACGCGTCTCGAGCTCGTCCTCCCGAGGGATATCGTCCTCCTCAGAAGGGCGAGATCCGCCCAAGCCGTTATCATCCTCGTCTTCGTCGTCGTTGATGATGCGGGAGAGGGCGGCGAGGTTGGCAAGCGTGGCGGGGTCGAAGCCCTCGTCTTCGTCCAGCATCCCCGTGTCCATCTCTTGGTGGTCCATCTCCTGGGAGGGGGCCATCGAGCCGCTAGCGTGCTGGAGGGTCTGGAAGGGTTGGGGGACATGGTGGCTGCTGCTCGCCTGGGGGGCAGAGGTTTGGGATGCAGGTGCTTGGGACGCGAGGGCAGGGGCAGGTGTCGGGGCAGCTTGCGCGTGCAACGCGTGCCCATGGCCATTCGACGGCCCCGCCACACTCCCTCCACTCCCACTAGCCACCTGCTGCACCCCCTGCCCCGCCTGCGACCCCTGCACCACCTGAGGTTGACTCTGCGCAGACGCCAGGTTCAACGGAGGCGCCGACTGCCCCCCCTTCGGTTGTGTCGATGGGCCCGCGGCAGACGCGGGGGGGTGGACCTGGTTCTGCGGGGGTGCGTGACTATCGCTCATAATGACTGTTAACGCCGAAAATCGGTCTCGAGTTGTCAGGCCCTCGTGAAGGCGAGGACGGGCCGTACGGAGCAAGAGGTTGGAAGAATGGAGAGGGCAGAGCACTGGGTCTTCTGGGATAGCTGAGGCCTGAGGGTGTTTTGGTGCTGGGCTGGGCGCTTCGTGGCGGCGGACGGGGGAAGGGGAGGAAAACTTAAAGGGAGGGCCGCATAAGCTGGGTACCTCCACTTGCCACGTGGAAGTGGTGCCTGACCTTTGTTTGGCTCTCTTGAGTTCTCGTTCTCCGTTCGTTCTTCGTTGGTTCTCCTCTTCTTGTCTCTCTGCTTTGTGATCCGGCCGCTCTTCTTACACACCACAGGTAGCTTGTTCACCTACAACACTCTAGCATTCACCGCATCTTCAAAACGCTCCTCAGTCCGTCACATCGCCCACCCGGCACAGACGTTGAGTCTTCGTTCCTTGGCTTCCTTGTCGGCCAAGCCCATTGCCACCAACCATCCCATACGACCCTCCCCTCCTCAAGCTAGACACTTCCCCTCACACGACTCTCTGTACCATACGTAAGATACCCCTCAAATTCGTCTGTACACCCATCACGGCACCCCGTTTCATCTCACTCTTTGCCCACTATTACCCTTGTGCTGCGGCGATAAGGAGCCGAGCAAGATGGGCGTGGGTCAGTCTGTACTCCAGCTGATGTGTGGGCTATGCTACCCCCTTTCACATGCTCCAAGCTCACATATTTCCTGACTATAGCTCCCAGCCGTACGAGTCCCCACGACATCACAGCTCCCACGACCCCCGGCCGATACACTACCACATCCCCACCGACACCCCTGCTCAACAAGCCCCAGCCCCCTCTCCCACCCACTGCCTCAGTCCAGATACCTCCCCCACGTACTTCACACTCCCAGACCCGCGCCTTATCCGACGACCACCACCCCCCTCACCCCCGCAAATTCACCGACAACCCCCAAGAACGCCTCTCCATCCTCTCCAACCTCCTCGCTTCTGAGCGGGAGTACGTCCAATCCCTCACCGAGCTCTACTCCATCTACATCGTCCCTGGGTCCAAGCCGCTGAAGAGAGTCTCAGCCCTGGCAGGCTTCGGGCATGGGCATGGGCTGGGCGGTCTCGCGGAGACGGTTCTTCCGTCTGCTGAGAGGAAGGCGGTGTTCGATCCCCTGGAGCGGATCACCGCCGTTCATCGGGGCGGGCTCCTCCCTGCGCTCGAATCCGCCTGGAGCGCGCTATCAAGCGGAGACGACCCAGACGGCTTCACGAGCATGTCGGTGGTGTATGAAGTCGCAGGGGTGCTGGAGGATCACGCGGGGATGCTGGGGATGTGTTATGGGGAGTATGGGGAGGGGGTTTGGGATGCTCTGGGGTGGGTGAGGGTGTGGAGGGAGAGGGGCGGGAAGGGGAGGGGGAAGGGCAGGGGGAAGGATGGGAAGAGGGTGGTGGCGGTTTTGGAGGCGGCGAAGAAGGATCCGCGGCATGGGTTGGAGAGCCTGGAGCGATACGTGGAGTTACCGCTCCATCGGATCGCGCACTACGAGATGTTTGTGCGTGACTTCGGTCTGATCTTTTGTTCCTTCTTCTGGGTGATTGGACTAACCAAGACGATACCCTGCAGCTCAAGCACCTCGCACGAAACACCCCGCCGCAAGAACGATCCCGCCGAGACCCACTCGACTCTGCCTTGGCAGAGATCTCGCCTCTTGCGCGGAGTATGGCGCAAGTCAAGCGTCTCAACCAGACTCGCTCCCAGATCCCGACTCTCGTTGCTCTCCCCCCTTCCATCTCGACCAGCGCACCACCCGCCTCAGCCGCGACCACCGCCGCCGGAGCGTCATTCGGCCCACCCCGCCAGCCCCGGCTGATCATGGACTCCCCCCTCACCCTCCTCCGTCACCTCAAACACGAAACCTCCCACATCATCCGCGACTCCTACACCGACTCCTCTGGCCGAGAACATCTCCTCCCACAAGCTTTCGAGGCGCAGTACGGCACCATCCAATTCGAATGGCAAGATGGGAAAAGCAGGATGCGCCATGTGAAGGGACTGTTATGCAGTGATCAGGTGGTGTTGCTCGGGAAGACGGGGCAAGGGTGGGATGGGGAGCTGGAAGTGTTGGCGGTGTTGGGGTTGGGGGAGATGAGGGAGGTAAAGCGCTGTGGGAAGGCAAATACGTTTCTGAAGGTGGTGAACCGGGACGTGAGTCACAGGTGTTCCAGGCGGCTCTAAACGCTGATGATAACCTGGGTGTAGTCGACGTACTTCCTCGATGCTGGGACGCGGGAGAACGCCAAGCGGTGGCGCGACGAGATCCGTGAGGCCCGGAAGGCGCTCAAGTCGATGCCAGGCGGTTGAGGGGGCTGTGGGAGCGTGTCTTGCATCTGTATATCTTCAGCATGGCCACCATCATCGTCCCGCATGCACAGTATCCTGTCCCTCTCTCCATGCTGTCCAAAACATACATACACGTCTCCCCCTTCCCCCAAAAACACAAACCCCTCTAAGCAAACACCTTCTTCCTCGCCAGCTCGTCCTCCGGCAACTCCTCCCTCACGCGCTTCCTCCTCTCCTCCCTCTCCTGCTCGCCCGCCTTCCTAACCTTGTACTTTTGCCCGGCCTCGCGCTTGAAGCTCGCGCGCGTAGCAGCCGGCGAGACGAACTCGGCGTTGGAGAAGAGTGTGGGGCCGCCGAAGGAGCCTTCGAAGATTTTGATGGGGGTGAGGACGAAGCGGGGGCCGATCTCGACGAGGGAGGGGACGGGGGGGCCGGAGGGGGTGAGGGGGTCTTTCTCGATTATCTGGGAAGAAGGGGTTAGTGGAGTGTCTGGAGGGGAGCCACTGGGGCGGGTGAGATGGCAGACACGCACTTGGTAGTTTCGGAACCAGATCTTGTTGTCCAAGAGGGAGAAGAGGAGGATGTGGTCGATGAAGGGTTTCAGTCGCCTAGACGTCTTGGGCACGCTGAAGATCTGTATTGCACTGCGTCAGCTCGGTGGCTATCACTTCGCGCTCTCCACCGAGCGTCTCGCATAGTTGCCTCTCCCCTCACTCACATGCGTAAACAGCTCCTTCATCAACCCATAGTGCTCCCCCTCCCACGCCCCATCAAAGCACACCAGCCCCCTGCTCCCCTTCAAACAGTTCCCCGTCATCTTGAGCTCGTCCATCGTGTGAATGTTTTGCACGTGGCACTTCACACTCGGTCCGTTGGGCGAGCGCGAGAGCCAGAGGTACAGGTCCTCGTGCCGGCGGGCCTCAAAGTAGAGGGTGTTGGAGCATGAGTGGAGGTCGGCGAGCTCGTTGATGAGGTGGAGGGAGGATTTGGTGTCGAGCTTGGCGTCTGTGAAGGCCGGGTGAAAGTTGTCAGCAGAGATAGCAGTACGCGAAAGTTGATATCTCACCTTTCTTGGTGTGCGGTAAGAGCACCTCAAGGTCACGCATCAAGTGCCGCATCCTCTGCGTCACACCGCGCGAGGCGAGCATGAGCACCTTGTCCTTCCTCGGCTTGGGACCGTCGCTAGGCCCAGCCTTGTCCTTGGACTTGTCCTTCTGGGCGGCGGCTAATATCGACTTGGACATGCTGGCGGTGACTCGGAAAGGGTTGGGGCGGTGTTGAAGATGCTTTCGGTGCGAGCCAGAAGAGTCAGAGAAGCGTGCGGTGAAACAGAAATCTTCGAAAGAGCCCAAAATATCACGTGATGACTTTCGTGCCTGGACTGTTGATGCGGCAACTTTCCCAGCCAGCAGCCAGCAGCCAGCATCATCGTTTCCGTCCTCTTGTCGTATGCATTCCGCCCAGCTTACCCCCAAGCAGACACCATGCCACGCAAAGGAGGAAGCAGAGGCTTGTCGCTCTTCACGTCCCTCCCCAACGAGCTGCGTCAACGGATTCGCGCGGTGTCGATTGACCCGAGCTTGATGGCGCCGGCGTCGGCGGCGGGGGACGACATCCTCGACGACACGGGTGCAGGGGGCTTGCTGAGGACGCAGCCTGATTCGGACGACGAGGCGGACGAGGCGCCGACGGATGCCGCTGAAGCTGGAGGAGAAACAGAGGTAGGAGGGGAGGACGTGGAGATGGGGGAGCAGGAGGAGAAGGTGGAACAGCGGGAAGTGAGCATGATTGATCGTGCCGTCGATGTGTGGGCAAAGAGCCAGCATCAGCCGGTGGCTTCCACCTCCGCATCAGCGGGTGCGCCGTCTATCCCAGCGCCAGAGCCCACCTCCCCACTCACCCCCTCTCCCCAATCACCACCGCCCCACCCCCCAACCCCACCTCCTCCCCCGAAGCCGCCGCCGGCCCCTCAACACTCGCCAACACCCGGCGCCGCTCCTCCAATTTCGAGCAAGACTGGCGGGAGCGCGCCAACAACCCTGTCCCCAAGAAACGGAAGAATCAGAAGGGGAAATGGGTGGCAGCGCGATATAAGGAGAAGCCGAGAGTGAAGAATCCGCATGCGGGTCATCCGTGGGATTGTACGGGGCTTGTACCGCGGTATGAGCACTGGACGGATGTGCCCGAGGAGCTTATGAAGTGTGAGTACCTTCTGCTGTTTGTACGACACCACCCGCCTTGCTGAAGCAGTTGTCGGTTGCTGACGACTGTTGGCAGACTATCACCAGCGGCACCTTCTCTTCCGGGACTATGACACCCTGCCAGTCCTGCTCGACCATACCGGGTGGTTCTCCATCACGCCGCACGCGATGGCAGCGCACATCGCCGAGCGTTGCGCGTGCGACGTGATCGTGGACGCTTTCTGCGGGGTCGGAGGGAACGCTATCGAGTTCGCAAAGACCTGCGAGAGGGGTAAGTCTATCTCATAGCCACGCTACTCCTTCCACCGTGAGGGTCAAGCTGATCATGAGATCGGTATAGTAATCGCGATAGACAACGACCTCACGCGGCTAAAGCTCGCACGGCATAACGCGCTGCACCACGGCGTCGCTGATCGGATCGAGTTCATCTTGGGGGACTTTACAGATTTCGCCCGGTCTTACGCCGAGCGGAATCCGGGGGAGACTATTGATGTGGTGTTTCTCTCGCCTCCATGGGGTGAGCTTCGCTCCCCAGTTGCTTTGACTGGTCAAGCTGACGCCACCTTTCCCTGACCTACAGGCGGCATCAACTACCTCGACACCCCCTCCCCGACATTCCCCCTCTCCGCCATCCTCCCCATCCACGGCCGCGACCTCTTCCACCTCACATCCCAGCTCACACCCAACATCGCATACTACCTCCCGCGCAACACCGACATGGTGGAGATCGCAGAGCTCGCGAAGGAGCTGGATTATCCGGATCCGGATGGGCGGGGGAGGCGGCGTGAGTGGGTGGAGGTGGAGGAGGAGAGGTCGAGGGGGAAGGTTAAGGCTTTGACGGCGTATTTTGGGGGGCTGGTCGCGGAGGAGTAGAGGGACGTGTGACGCTGGTCTCGGTAGACGTGTGAACTAGAGCGGTGTCTAGTGCTTGGATCTGGCATGTGCTTAGAGCAGGGTGTTTGTACTTGTAATACGGTAGCTCTTGCAGGTGCCATGTACGTCGAGACATAAGATGCTGGTGATGCTGTGATGACCCTAATATGCATATGCGTTGATGATGAGTGTGTGAAGTATGCTCCCCATTCCGCCCTTTCCAGATGCCCACCAGACTACAGATCCTCCTCTTCCTCCACACTACCTGGCACACACCTCCCCACTCTCCGCCCTCCCATCCACAACCCCGTAGTCGTCTTTACCCCCTTCCCCAGCAGCACCTCTCTCCGCAGCTCCATCTTCCCGCCCAGCAGGTCCTCCGATAGTGCGCGATTCCACCACGCACTTTCTATCTTCAGATCTTCCCCTCCGCCTTCGCCCTCCGATGACGACGATGTGCTGCCCTCGTCTGAGTCGGGGTATAGAGTGGAGGAGGGTCGGTACTGCCCACCTGGTAGACTGAGGAGCAATAGAGGAACACGCGACCGTGTCGCATGCAGCATTGCGTCCTTCGAGAACCCCCTCTGGGCTATCAACACCGCCACAGCCTTCTCTACCTCCCCTCCTGCTGGTTCTACTCCCCTCACCTTCGTCAGCTATCCGCATGTCGCCAGACGCGTACAGGTCAGGGCCAGCTGGAGGGAGAAAAGAGATAAAACTCACGGTAGTTGAGCTGCGATAAAACACCCTCAAGCTCTCGGATAGGCCGAGCGGCAACGGGAGAAGCGAGGGCTTTACATTGCGCCAGCACCCGAATCCGACGAACCTCTTCCCCCTTCTCATTCTTCCAAAACATCTCCCCCTCCCCCTCTTCCCCTTTTACCCCTCTTACCCCATCCGCCCCGGAAGCAACATCAGGCCGAGCCCCCTTGGGAAGATACCACCACCCCCGCAGATCGACGCCCCCATCGTAAGCGCCCCCGACGCGGCGGAGGGACATGGACATCCGGGCGTTGAGGACGGCGAGGGCGTGGTTCTCGAAGGCGGTGCCGATGGCGTGCGTGGATGAGCCGCGGATGAGCGGGTGGGGAGGCATCGTGGCAGAGGGAATGGCGTCAGGGGAGGGAGGTTGGAGGTGCTTATGGAGTCGAGGTCATGAAGAGGATCAGTATGAGGTCTTTTCGACGACGAGGTGTTGAAGGTGAGCGTGGAGACGCGAGGTGGAGGCAAATCTGGCGCAGCCGGGTGACACCAGTGAGATAGGCCTCCTAGGAAGACCGTTTTCCCCATCCTCAGCTCTGCGTAGATTGTTCAGCACGATAACACTCCAATGCATAGCTGCTGCACGAGACGATGCAGGGTATAGAATCTGCAATGCATAACCATGTACAACACAAGAAGACGGACCCGTATCATCTACACCCCACGCTCCCCCAGCACACCCGCTCAGAAATCAAGGTTCCCCCTCTCCTGCTTGACAGCTACAACCCATCGCTCATCAGCACCGAATCACCTTGATGGAGGCCAGTGAGAAACGCACCATTCCTAGCCTTGCGGTTGTCCCGAACGATAGCCGCCGTGTGCTTCTCAAACATCTCCACATACGGCCGGAGCGAGGTGTGCTCGTAATCTGTGCGTTATCGATGTCAGCTCTTGGCGGGTGGCAAAGCCCTGCAACCTGAGCGGCGCATCGCCTTGCCCGGGATACGAGCCTGGCAATAGGGCCCCAGTCCACGATACGGAGAAACGCACCTTCCGTCCGCCGGCCGGTACCCTCCGGCTCGGTCTTGATGTTATCAAGCTGGTTGAGCAGCTGGCCCACAGTTGGCACCGTCGCGGGGTCAAACTCCTCCACCCTTGCCGGGTCGACGGGCACACACACTCGGCCTGCCCACGGGCTTTTGTCAGCTATCTGCGGCTGCGGCTGCGGTGAACCGCTACGCATAGATATAGTGACAGCAGAGACTTACCGGTACCGGGGTGAACACAGAACGGCGATTTAAGCAAATGGTTCTTGTGCTTGGAGACTTCAGCGTCGATACGGGGGTAGGTGTACTGGAGGATGATGTCCTCCATCGCTCGGTGGAGCTTGACCTGTGATGATGCACTGGATTAGGCAGCGTTCTCCAGGCGGATGAGAGCCAGCAAGAAACCCACTGAGGCGTTTTGGTCGCTGTCCTTGAGCTGATTGCGGAGGTCAAGCAGGTCGTTCCATTTATCCTCGCTCGAAGATTCGGATCCGTTTTTCCACTTGGCTCGAAGCTCGCCGCCGATCTCTGCATCTGGCGTCAGTACGATACTAGATACACGCGAGATGAAGGCGACTCACTGCGATCAGCGGGCAAGATGGCGAGGAGCGACTCCCACCCTTGCTGGGTCCCAAAGCAGTTCTGGTCGTACAAGCATATCCTCGCAAACTCCGCACCAAGAATATTCACCGCGGAGCTACACCGTCCATCAGCACCTGAGCAGCTGTCGTGGTCGGGATAGGTGCCACAGACTCACGTCAACGAGGGATGAAGCGGCAGCTCCCCGTTCGCCCCCCTCACATTGACCTTCTTCGCCTGCTCCTTCCCGCCCTTGACCACCTCCAAGAACGTCACGAGCGCCCTCCGCTGGTCGTCCGTAAGGTCGAGCGCGCGTTGATCAGAGATCCAGCAATGAATACCTCGTCGACCAGAGTACACCCAAAGGAGGTGCTTGAAGCCGAAGTCCTCTGCGGAGGCCTGCCGTTAGCTTTTGCCATTGTTGATTTCGAAGCTAAGGAGGACATGGCGCACCTCGGAGAGAACGGTCGAGGACCTTGACGGCAGCGGCGATGAACCCCCAGCAGCGCTTGCAGATCTTCTTGTCGGTACAGCAGGTTCGGATCTCGTCGTAATCGGTCATGTCGATATCGAACACGAGCTCCCTCCGCAGAGGGGTGATGGTCTTTTCCTTGCCTGATTTGCGGTCGCTTGGCTGCAAAACAGAGATGATCTTGATCAGCTTGCGAAACTCACTGGAACAGGAAGAGGGATGAGAAAAGCTCACAGAGACGTTGTACTGGGGACCAATCTCAAAACGCGACGGCGTGATCTTGATCACCTCCTTCTTGAAATCCTCGAGCGTGGTGAACGCGTTGTATCGGCTGTAGATATCGCCAGGGAGGGTGAACGCGAATTCTCGGTTACGCCAGAGAGACTGGGGGACTACAAGAGAATGTGCAGTCAGCTCAGTAGTGAGGCAGGAGCTACAACCCAGCTTACCGTGATCCTGGTTGATCCAGTTGAAGAACGGCTTGTAAGGGAACAAGCGGCGGTAAAACGCGTTCATGACCTGGGGCGAGGACGCGCTGTGCGTCGCAAATCATCAGCTTATGTGCTTAGATTATCGTAGTAGTGGCTTAGCTGAAGCTACGCACTCATAGTCCTCCATCCTGTCGTGGCCAGTCAGCAGCTGTTCAAAAGTCATCACGCGACACTCACGGCTTGTCTGGGACGGCGACGGGCATCGTGGGGTTGGGGTGATATGTTCTGGGTGCAAGAAACCAAGGGGTACGTGAATGCCGGTGCGCGTGCTACAAGAACTTGCGAGACTGGTCTCTATGGATTACCTGTGATGAACGAGATGCACGAGAAAAACGAAGAACGCGTTTGCCAGCGACGCGTCTGGCCATGTCAACTCAGCCAGCTCTCCCCGGAGTTCTCCCCATCTCCGCGGATCCTCCAGCGGCGCCCGCCGAACGTGGCAGCCCCCCATCTGGTGCCTGGCCGCCATGTTTACGCACGTGTGTGTTCCTGCGCGTTCCCAGTCTTTTTCGGGATCGCACTCTCTTGGTGGACGCACGCAGAGCTCCTGGATCCCGTCGGTGGAGGGGGGAGGTTAGCGAGACGCCGGGAGAGGTATAAAGAGCGCTCACACGACCACGTTTGATGTCGATCCCCCAGCAAAAACAACAAAACAGCTCCTTCACTCAGCTCAACCAAGCTCAATCGACCAGCGAGAGACGAACCACCCGCGATGCCTGAACAAGTTGCTGCTGCTGGCGTGGACGCCGACGAGGTGGTGGACTTTGTCCGGGTGTACAACCCCGAGACGGACGCTCAGGTGGTCAAGATGCTCGTTGGGCAAGGTGTCATGGAAGGCCTCGCGCTGTCCAACCGGAAACGTACGTCCCGTCCCCTTCCCCTTCGCTATGGCCAGCTGCTGACACCCCTCTTCACAGTCATCTCCCACCCTGTCCTCCTCATCCCAGCCCTCCTCGTCGGTCTCGCCATCAACCACCTCCTCTCCTTCTACCCCTCCTCCTCCAACCCCCTCACCTACATCACCCCGCTCATCGGGCCCTGCCTCGCCTTCCTCCCTCTCATGGGCATCGTCGAGTACCTCCACCGTCCTGGGTTCACTGCTGCCCTGCGGAAGACGATTGGGGCGGTGGATATGGTCAACCCGGGGGAGTACTATGGGGCTGGGTCGGGGGGGAGTGGGCTGTGGGTGTTCCAGCACAAGGGCGAGGTCATCGGCACACTCGCGCTCGACACGAAGAGCCCAGGAGAGGCCCTCGGTAGCGTGCTAGGCGCAGAGGAGGGCCAGATGGGGGATAAGAAGGTGGTGGACCAGCTTTTGAAAGATAAAGTGCTTGCTGAGAAACAGGAGAGGAGGGAGGGGCTGAGGAAGCGCGTGGCGGGGAAGAATACCGCGAGCGCGAAAGATGGGACCAGGCCAGCAGTAGGAGGGAAGGTGGCGCAGATCAGGCATTTCGATGTGGACCAGCCCCTCCGTGGCTCCGGAGTCGGCTCCGAGCTCCTCCTCACCGCGCTCGACCATGCCTTCTCCCATTCCCCTTCCTCCCCCTCCTCTACTTCCATCGATCGGGTGATAGTCCACACCAACCCCCTAGGCCCCAACGAGCGCCTCTTCGAGCGATACGGGTTCACCCCGGTCAGCAAGGAGGAGGTGGAGGAAGGTGGGTGGGAGGTGAGGGGGAAGGTGGGGCTGCTTGGGTGGGAGGGGAGGTGGTTGGTCGTTGAGAGGGGGGTGTGGGCGGAGAGGAGGGAGGTGGTGCTGAGCAAGGGGCGGAAGTAAGAGGTGTTGTGGTGGCTTGGTACATATAGAGGGGGGTCGTGGGCTTCTATAATTCATCTCGGGGCATGTATGCATGGGTTTCGTTTCAAGTTCACACTCATAACTCATTGGCATCATCGGCGTCCCACAAGTCCATCTGGCAAGCATAGTTTGAAGCAGTATCGTGTTCATGCATCATGTGCTACAACCCCATTTGTTTCTTCAATGCCCATACTTTCGTCGTGTATAACAGTATGTTTTGACTTTTTTACTTCTGAAGACCCCGAGAGAAAAACCCATGAACGAAAAAGAAAGAACCAAGGACGATGTGTAATGTTCCTCAAAAAACCAAGATGACGAAGAAAAGAATAGAGGAAAGAAGAAGGAGAAGATAGACAAGAGTTCGTGTATGATATTGTCAACAGTGTGGATGGTGTCGTGTGCGTGCGTTGTCGTTACGATCGACCGAACAAAAAAGATGAAAAGTGGGATGAAGAGGAATAGCGAGAAGGTGAACAACTGGTGTGTTACAAGACAAGCGGCGCCCCCCCCCTCTCCTCACCGGACCTAACCGCCGACGGCCGTACCGTACCCCTTGCCCTCAACGAACAAGACAGTTCTAAAGCCCCCGCCGCCCCATGTCGGAAGGCGCCCGAATAGGCGGTAACGTCAACGGCGACATCCTATACCCATCGGCCGCTGCCCCTGGCGCCGCACCTGCCCCCACCCCTCCCCCCGTGCCCAACGGTGCTGCACCCGCGCTGATAGGACGCGGAACATGCGCGTGCGGGTGAGAGTAAGAAGGGTCGGGGTGGTGGGCGGTGTTGGGTGAGTAAGGGGTGTGCGGGCGTTGGTGGTGCTGGTGGTGCTGATGCTGGGGTGGGTGGGGATGGGAGTGAGGGTGTTGTTGTGGGTGGTCGTACGGGTGATCGTACGAACGAGGTGGGTGATCATACGACTGATGTGGGTGCACGTGCTGGTGTGGGTGCGTATGCGGGTGCTGGTGCACCTCCCCGAGCGATCCCCCCGCCTGCTGCCCCCTAATCTCACCTCCCAACACCTGCCCCACACTCGCCGGCACGAACCCCAACCCCACCCCTACCTGCTGCCCCGCCCCGTGCCCCGCATACCCATTCGGCGGCGGTAGTATCGGTATCCCATCGTCCCCCGACCCGAGCGCTAGCCTCGGGAACGGCGAGTGATGCCCCGATGACAGGGACGACGGGGGCGTGGAGAATGCTGAGGGGGTACGGGTAGTGAGAGGGGATGAGGAGAGCGGGGAGGAAGAGTATTTCTGGGAGGAGTGTTGCGTGTGGGAGTGTGAGTGCTGGGAGTGTTGAGAGTGTTGGGAGAGTTGCGATGGGGGTAAGGAGGGAGCGGAGGACATGGAGGAAGCTGAGGAGAGGCGAGAGGGGTCTGATATCGCTGGGGAGGAACGCGATGATGTACTCGGGTCCCCACTCGAGCCGAGGCGGGAGAGCGAGAACGCCGACAGGTCTGTGGCAGCTGCCGGTGGCGGGCCTTTATCGACAAGCGCGTCAGCCAACATCCGCCAGGCTGCCAGGGAGATTGATGATCTCGTGGTATTTAAACCTGAGACGGCACGACAACACTCACTATTGTAGTCATACCTCAACTGAAGACTCCGCAGAGGCAGAGGCAAGCCATCATCCGCATACCGCGCTCCGCCTTCCCGGAACGGCTGTATCGGTCCATCATCCCCAAACCGCCTCTTCCCACCCGCCGATGATCCTCCCACCGCAGATCCTCCCGACCCCGACCCCGACCCAGATGCAGAAACCGACGCCGAGCCCGACCCGGCCGACGCCGATCCACCATTACTAAACGGCGAGCCCGACTTGTCCGCTGCGTGACGCCATACCAAGTCCCTAGGCGAATCGCTCACGATCCGCCGTTGTACGGGCTGTGGTTGAGGCGCGACGAGCCCCGCGGGGTGGAGGGGTGATCGCGAGCGTGGAGGGGGTGGGGCGTGGGAGCTGGGGGTGGGGGTCGGGTTGGGCGTGGGGGTGGATGTGGTGAGTTGGGAGAAGGGACCGGAGGGGGCGGATAGGGGACGGTGTTTGTCGCTTTGAGATTGCGAGTGGGTGGAGGACGGGCCGGCAGAGTTGCTAGACGAGTCGGCCTGTCGGCGTCTGTTACCGCTTCTCCAAGCGTCACATTAGCCCATCGCCTCGCAACCACGCACGCCGGGGTCATCGCAACAACTCACTGCCGCCCAACATGCGTGTCCGTCCTCAGCTTAACTTTCAGCCCCTGCGCGGCGAGGTGTCGCGTCAGAGCCGTGCTCTCATGCATCCCCTTGAACAGCTTGGGCGAGAACACCTCGAACGGCTCCGACACGACATGCGCGAGCTCAAACAGTCCTTGCCTGTGTCCCCACCCGATCAGCTTAGAGAACTTTGTTAGAGTTTCGCGCTCCCGTCGGGGCCCTCGGGGAAGATGGGAAAAGCCAAAAGCCAATTCGAGCTCTGGAACCAGCCCGCCAAGCGGCGCCGACCGCACTCGGACTTGCACCCCCCGAAGAAAGGACGCACGACGCACGGCGCAGCGACGCAGCTACTCACGGACTAGTCTCATACAGCGTAAACCTCAGCCTGAACGTCCCCGGCACCCTCACACTGAGCTTCGCAAAGATACACAGCGCCGCGACCTTGCCGTCCAGTGTGCGGAGCTTCTCTGGCGTCTGGATGACCTCGCCGGTGGTGGCGTCTGCGCCGAGCGGGGTCTTGACGGGCTCGTAGAATGGCTCGGAGGGCGGGTAGTGCGACTGGAGGTGCTCGTCTGTGGGCTCGGAGGGCTGGTCGGAGACGGTGGTGGCGCGGATGAAGAAGGAAGTGGATTCGAGGAATTGCCTGCGTGGGTGGGGTTAGTCGGCAGACTTGTGGCTGAGGCTTGGGGGGCGCAGGGACGCACTCTGCGGGGATGTCGTTACAGCGCAGCTCGACCACAGGCGGGGGGTCAACAGGCCGGCGGTCGACTGTAGCAATGCAAGGCGTAAGCTTGGGCAACTCGAGCAGACGTAACGCCGAGAGACCCACTCGTCTCGTTCTCCTCCTTGTACGAGCACAGCCTCGCCCGTTCTGGCTGCTGCTGCACCGTCAAGGAGTATGCACTGGGATGCGGGTCAGCACGCGGCACCCTATACATGGTCGTGGAGCTCTGGACTGACGGCGCGGTGTGAGGGACGCCGGTCATGCCTGCTCGCCATCCGTCCACGTTGCTCTGCATCCCTAGCCTGTTGCTGGGGCTGGGGGTGTGGTGTTCTGGCGAGCAGCCGAATGGTGGTGGTGTGCTGTGGCGGGGGGATGCTGGCTTGGGGGCTGTTGCTGGGGGGGTCTCTATGCTGCTGCTGGTATACGCATCGAACCTGTCGTGACTCTGAGAGCGGTGAATAATAAAATGTTGCAGCAAGAAGGGAGTGATGCATTCCGCTGAGATCTACGCCCAGGGAAGACTCAGGGACTGCCACGAGTCGTTACGTCATCACCCACCCACGATCCTCGCACCCCGCACCACGGGCATCGGCGCACACCCATTCGTCCAGAAATTCCATTTTATTTTTTCTGCACACCCACCTGGATCACATGCTGGAACCCCGTACGTAACCCCCCTCCCCTCCCACGCCGGGGGCGATAGACGGAGGGACACAGAGGAACAGCCACGGCCAAACCTTGCCGGGAACACACAGGAGGATTCCAGCACTCGATTACTGGAAACGGTCTTCCGTTCACATAAAGCGGCGCCTCTTCAACCTTATTCCTACTCGAGCCCTGTACCGTCATTCGGGTCTCTCCACCGCACTCCCACCAGCCGCTTTTTGGCTCGGGTTGGCGCGTCTGTGAGCTCGGTGCGCTTCATGGTGCGCCATCGCTGCGAACACGCACATGTCTGGCTGGTCTCGCGGTGTACGTGATCGTAGCCGGTAGAGTTTGGCTGCTGATTCCAGTGAGTGTCTACATACTGCGCTGTCTCATCTGGCCTGGACTCGAAATACGCACGCCATACGGCCATACACGACACTTCTATGCTCTTCACGGAATGATATCATCGCCATTCGAACGGAGCTCGGTGGGGGGGGGTATGTCCTCGAGTACTCACTCCACGTAAGTTCCTTACGTAGCCCAGCGTCCCGGCCTTCAGCTGAACGTTCCTGCGTGCTCCTCTCGCCATGCATAGCCTACACAACAGAGGCCGGCCGCGCCGTCGTCCGTCTCACGAAGAGATCGCATCTCGACCGCTCATGTCATTGATTTCCAGCAGCAGCAGGTACCCACAAACAGACCCCAGCTACAACCGATCCCAGCCGTCTTCGCTATCCTCTCGCCATCCCCTTTCCTCCTGAACTCTACGGCATCTCAATCCCCGCCCGCGCCTTACAATTGCGGCATGCCCGAATACAACATGCATCTTAACCCCGACCTGCCTTCTGTCGATCACTGATCACCGCTGTGTCGGAGGATCCCGCCGAGGCGATTCCACATCTTGCCGAAGGGCAGGTGACGGCTGGGGGTAGTAGCTCTGGGCCTGGGAGCCTGGGGCCTGGTGACCGGAGTGAGCAGCGGGGTGACTGCCTCTGCTTCGGTCGCGCCAGGTGCCCCGGAGGGCGCCTGCGGGCGCGTGGCTGGCGTGGCTGATGGGTTGCGAGGTAGTCCGGTCGGTGGGCTGGCGGTAGCCTTGAGAGTGGAAGCCCCCTCGCTGCCCTCCGAACCCACCCCCTCCCCCTCCCCCACGCCACTCCCCACCCCGACCGCCTCCTCTCCCTCTCCCCCGCCAACCTCCACCCCCACCTCCACCCGCCGCCCCGCCCACCACCTTCCTCCCCCCAACCTCCCTCTTCCCTTCCTCCCCTACCCTCTCCACCAGCCCCCTCACCACCCTCTCCCACCCCGCTTCCTCCCGCGGCTGCTCCCCCTCCCCCATCTCATAAATACTATCAAACCCTTCCCCCCCATCTACTCTCGGCGGAGCCCACAGCCCGCCCATCTGCGCGAGCACGCGCAGCCCTGTAGTGGCGTCGGGGATGGTCGGGTGGGCGAGACGGGAGGAGAGTCGGGAAGAGAGGGTGGGCCGTGAGACGGAGAGGATGAGGCAGTAGACGAGGGGGCGGGGGTGGAAGGTGTCGGCGATGGCGATGAAGTGGCTCCGCTGCCTGTGGTTGTGGCGGAGCGTAAAGACAAAAGCAGAGTCGACCGTATAATAGATGATAGATCGGCGGATTGGCGGGTGTGTGATAAGAGAGTATGAAGACACGGAGGTGTCGCGAGCGTGCGTTAAGGTAGTGCCGTAGCAGTTCGTGCGTGTGAAACACAGCGTCGATCATATGATAAGAGAGACAACCACGTCAGCGTGTGTCACCTAGCATAATTGATCTCACACCCCCGCCCAGAGTACGACTCGTTACTAGCGTCGTTCCAGCGAGAGTGAAACCCGCGGACGGGACCTGGCAGCGTTGCGTGGGCAGCGTGGCAGTGGGCGGTGGGATGCACGCGTGCGAACCACCCAGCAGCTCAAACCTCAACCCAACTCTGAACATCAAACTCGAGACACCATCAAGAGTGAAACTCAAGGTAGGTTCGCTGCCACGTCGGCACCGTGCCTAGCACGGTCGGTACCTCCGCGAGGTCCGTCCGAGACAGACACACAGTAATTAGCGGTAGGCGGATACCGACCGCGGGTAAGGTTTTCGTGGCGGCGTGCCGTAGAGGGGGCTGGAACGACCTCCCGCGGAAGATGACCTGTACTGATACAGCAAGTCGCCTTGGGGTATCGGGTGACAGTCTGCGACAGACGACGACGACAGAGCGGTATCTGTAGCGCTTATCATAGCGACCAACAGGCTCGAGGTTTGGGGGATGATAACCTTAACTGAAGAGGTCGCCGCAACCTTGCTGAACGCTCCCCCGGGGGCATGGGAGTTACCCCGTGCTTCAGAGCAAGCGGAGAAACTCCACCAAGGTACCCAAGTTTGTCGTCAAGATGGTCTTGCACATCGCGCCAGACATCACCAACACCGCACCACTCCAGAGTCTCCGACAACCCCCCTCCAAGCCAAACCGCAGGCCGGAGCCAGACCGCAGGCCGAAGCCCTTCCCCGCCCCCGTCCAGTCCCGCAACCCCGTCCCAGAGCCCCCATCCAGACCCCCTCTTCAACGCAAGCCAATCCAAAGAAAAGGACTCACACAGCATCAAACCCCACCCGATCAACCACCACATTACACCCCTCGCTCAAACCCCTGCGCACGCGCGCCTCGCATTCCTGGCGGCGTTTGCTCGGGGCGTCGTCTTGCGAGGCGCGAATCCAGCGCCGTCTGGCTGGTTTTGTTGAGGTGGTGGCGGCGAGGACGGAGGGGGGGGTGGTAGAGGAGGGGCCGGCGGCGAAAGAGGAGGTGGAGGAGGTTGCGGTGGAGAGCGCCGAGTACGACGGGGTAGGCAGCATATTGACGCTACCATCCCGCGCTGTTACCCCCATACCAACCTGACCAGCCTCACTGCCTTCTGAATCCCGCACGAGCGCCTCAGCTAGGCTCGTCTTACCGCTGCCTGGTAAGCCGACGAGCACGAGTAGGATTTGTGGCTCGAGAGCAGGGACGGCGGGGGCAGTGGCAAGGGGAGGGGCAAGACCGGGATCAGTGGAGGGGATGGGATATGCAGCCGGCTGATGGGGCTAGAGATCGTTTGAGTTAGTGACGCTATTCCAATGTGAGTTGATCATGAACCGAGCGCCGTAGGAGGTTGTGCAGATGACAACAACAATGCAACGACGCGATGATCGGAAGCCAACTCACCTGTGCAGCCTGTTGCCCGTACAAAACTTGCGGCGGGAGCGCCTCCCCAGAGGGCAACGCAGTTTCTTGATAAGTGGCCATCGCGTAGTCGCCCGGGAGCCGTTAAGGGGGCGGTAAGGCAGAGGGAATGCGTCAAAACGACGACAACGACAACAACAGCGAGCCTGCTGACGATGAGCGGCGCGAAGACGAGGGAGTTTCGAAGGGCCCTGTCAGGCACCGCCACCTTGAACGCGCTTCTTATCGCTCGCCGCCGGGCCGTCGGTGTGTGATTCTTCTTCGTGTCGCCGTCTTCTCTTCTTTTCACTTTCTGGTGCTGCCGCCTGCGGGGCCACGGGGTTCCCGAAACTTGGTGGGGACACGGGTCCGCGGGAGGATATCGAGGACATGTCCGGGCACTTACACGGGGGCGGTGAGACCACTTGGACTTAATGAGCCTCGCACGTATGTGCCATTACATCCGGCAGCAAAAAGGCATCGTGACCTCCCAACCTAGGCTCTACATCTTATCGATTATAGCCCTACATTGTTTGTGCCAGTACCTTCCGGTGGCCTGCCAGTCGGGCTGCCGCTTTAGTGATTTCCATCACCTTACTCCGCCTACCGTTAATAATTGGGTAATTAACGTGGGTCTTTTGCTTTCGAGTTGTTTACATAACTCTACTTGTAGACTGCTGCTCTTCCTATTTGCAACACGGAACCGTTTGAATTATAGGCTATGGATATTGGGGTGCTATAAGCATCGTCATCTCTCCTCGCCTTCTGGTCAAGACGACACGACGCGACGCCCATCTTCTTTCGCCGAGTGAACGACTGGCATGACCCTGACAAGGTCTAGACGCTGCGGGGATGGCGGTGCGGAGAGTAACGCAGAGACGGACAGAGCACACTGTATATAGGTGTGGGTGTGGGAGATTGCTACTGGGGGCAGCAGGAGCAGCGGAAGGAACACCGCAGCGCCGCAACGCAAAGCCGGAGTGCATATGTATACCATGCCATCACATCCACTATCGTATGTATGAGATAAGAAGATTACTAGATGCCGAAGACTACCGTAAAAGAGATACTACCGTGGGTATACAATAGGATATCGCGTGAGAGCATGACCGTCGTAACAAGCCCGAGCCAAACATGATTCACCTCCTCCCCCTTCCCCCAAGCGCCACCCCGCATGTCAAGCACCCATCGCCCCAACAGCCACCAGCAGCTCATCCACCTCCTTATCAAACCTATCCAACCTCTCCTGCGCGCCCTCAAAGCACGCCCTCACATCGGGGTGCACCTCCCTCCACTCGATCTTCTCCCCGACAAGATGCCTGTCCACCTCGACGCTCGCGCCCTCCGCGCCGGCGTGCTCGCTCGGCGAGGTGTCGGCCGTGTGCACGCTGTCGCCGCTGCCTCCGCTGCCTCCGCTGGAGCGGGACCGATCGGACGAGCCAGAGTTGCTCACGCTCTCCGGGCGCGCGCCCGCCTTCCAGGCAGCGTGCGGGGGGCGGAACTCTCTCGCGCGCATACGGATCACCGCCATCATATCCTTCATCCCAAAGTCGTCCCTGTAGCTCACGGGCGTCCCTGGCGTAGGGCTGCGCACGTTGAGCGCGCGCGTGAAGGACGCGGTGCCACTGAACGGCGGGGTGGGGTGGGTGGAGCTGGTAGCAGTGGCGGGCGTGGAAGAGCGGTCACCGAACCCGCCGTCGTCATCTCCCTCTGCCTCGTCGTCGCCCTCGACGTCGTCTAGCGGTGCAGACCGCTCCCGACTGCGCGACCCCGGAGAAGCCTGAGCCGGCGTCTCCAGATCCGACATTATCGACGCTATCGACGGTTGCTGGCGATGCCTCGAGATTATCCGGTTCACGCTCGCCGCGGTGTTCTGCAGCTCGTGCTGGTTCTGGCGCGAGTTTGAACGGGAGTGCGACGATGCCGCGGGGGACTGGGATGGGGTTTGAGATCCGGAGCGAGAGTTGGAGCGAGAGTGCGAGCGGGATTGGTCGTATTGGTGGGCGTTCGAAGCTCGCGGCGTGGCGTGCGGGTCCGCGCTGCCCGTCCTCTGTTGCACCACCACATCAGCACCTGCCCCTCTTCCCCACCCCCAGCGAAGACAAAACTCACCTGATACTGGCTCTGCTGCGGCGTCGTCCTCCCACTAGGCGTCCTCGTCCCCGCCCCCGCCTCACTATCCGGCGACCCCACCCTCCCCCTCTCCCGCTCAGCCTGCTGCCGCACCACCTCCTCACTCGACGTACTCCCCTTCCCGCCCTCCTTCACCCGGTTGATCACTCGACTCAGCGCCTCAGACAACCCGGCCTCACCATCTTGACTTGCGCGCTGCACCGCCCGGTTTAAGAGGTCTTGCTCGCTGCGCTGGCGCGAGCTCGGGCGCGGTTGCTCGTCCCCGGGCTGGCCGTTCTGAGCGTCGTGAAGCATCTCGACGGGCTCGGTGCTGGCTCGCCCGGTCGTGCTGGGGGAGGCGAACGAAGGGAGGCCAGTGAAGGTCTCGTCCGGCGTGCTCGGAGCCGTGACATACTCGGAGCTCCCAGTGCCCATACGCACCAACCCCGCCCCAGGCCGCTTCACCAAGCTCGTCCCGAACTCGTCCTTCCCCCCTGCCCCCGCCCCGGCATCGGCCGCCGCCCCATCCGCCCCCCACTCCTCCTCCAACAGATCCGATATATCATACGTCTCCCCCCCTTCATCGATATACGAATACCGCACCACCTGCCCGCCATCCGCGCCAGTCTGCTTGACAGACCGTACCGTCCCCTGGTGCTGCGGGAGCACCACGTCAACGCCCTTGTCGGTGTTGGCGGATGAGATCAGCGAGAGCTGGTTCGCGCGCGAGGCGGCGCGCTGGGCGGCGATGATCTCTTGAGGGGAGCGAGGGTCGGGGGAGGTAGTCTGAGGGTTGGACGGGGGTGGGGAGATGACAGTGATAGGCGCAGGGGCAGGCTGGCGCTGGGTCTGGTGCTGAGCCTGGGGCTGGCCGTCGATGCGGGCGCCAGAGAGACCACGCGGGACGACACGGCGGAGGATGAACACCGGGTCGGAGGGCAAGATATCCGCCGTCGACCCGGCGTGATAGCTCAGATCCCTCGACCGCCTGCGCTGCTCCGGCGTGCTCTTCTCTATCGGCTTGAAGTTGGGCGCCGCGGGGTACGCGTCTAGCACCTTGCTTGACGGGAAAAGCTGTTTCTCTACTTCCACACCAGTGGTCAGCTTTCGTCTCTCTCGCACCGCGGCAAACGAAAACTCACCCTGCCCGCCGACAACAGCCGCCAACCGATACCTCACCCTCGTCATACTCCTCCTCTTCCCCACCTTATCTTCTACCTCATCACCCCCATCCACCACCCCTTCCTGCACCCCGAACCGCTCCAGCCCTTGCTCAATTGCATCCACCACATTCGCGTTCCTCGGGAGCGTAAACAACCTCTTCCTCGGGCCCTCGTCTACCGCCGCCGCTTGGCCCGCGGGCCCGTTAAGCTGGCGCTCGCGCAGCGCACCGCGCGCGACGATCCCCTCTGAGTGAGGGTCGAAGACGACCCCATCGGGGAGGTCGGACGCGTGGATGAGGAGCTGGAGGGTGAATCGCGCGGAGGGGGACATGTATCTCTCCGGCGGGGCTTGGGATTGGCCGGGAGTGGAGATGGTGAGGGAGGGGTTGTAGCGCTGCTGCCCTTGCGCGGGAGCAGCAGCCGGGGCCTGCGCCGACGAGTCTTGGCGTTGGGCTTGGGCTGCCGCTGCGGCTTGGGAGTGGGAGAGCTGGGTGGGGGTGCTGGGGGACTCGACGTCCCCGCTCGCGTCGGCGTGGCCGTTGGCGTGGGAGTGGTCGAGTGACTGGTCCGGGCTGGACTCTTGCACCGTCGACAAGCCCGACAGCCCCGTCGAGTAACTCGAGAACTCGCTCTGCGTCTCTGGCATCCCTCTCCCCTGCCCCTGCCCCGTCCCCGCCCCTTGCAGCCCCGCCCACACACCTGCGCCCGCCCCTCCCTTTCCGCCACGCCGATTCAGATAAATCTTCACCTGCGAGTCATCCGAATAATCATTCATCCCGAGCTTCGCAATCGCCGGATGACTCGACAAGCTGACCATGCTCGAGATACTGCTCACGCTCGAGCGCTTCACGGTGGGCGTGATAGCGCCAAGCCGGGCATTGAGGAGCTGGCCGTGCTCGTCTGTGGCGGTGGGGTCGTCGGCGTCGGACCACCGGGCGACGGCGGCTTGGAACGCCGCGAGCGGGCGCTCGTCGGGAGCGAGCTCCATCTCCTCGCCGTTGACGTCTCGCACGGTGACGTAGTACCCCGCCTCGACGAGCGCGGCGGAGGAGGAAGTGCCCGCGGTGCCGGGCACGTGCGGGAGGTGGAACCTTTGCGTCGCCTGGCGAATGAGGTCGGCGGCAGAGGTGGTCTCGTTAATGAGCGCGGTCTTGAAGGAGGACTCCGACTGGACGTCAGTGCCGGCGAAGATACGGATGACGTTGAGGAGCGGCGGGCCAGCGGGGTTGGGCGACATGATAATACTGCTCGGCCGTGCCCTCCCTTCCCCCGCTCCACTCGCCCCCGCTCCCGCCCCCGCGCCCGCCGCACCCTCCCCAATCATCCCATTCGCACCCACCACCCCTCCTCCCA
Organism: Cryptococcus sp. DSM 104549; assembly: GCA_036427605.1. Taxonomy (NCBI): domain Eukaryota; kingdom Fungi; phylum Basidiomycota; class Tremellomycetes; order Tremellales; family Cryptococcaceae; genus Cryptococcus; species Cryptococcus jaspeensis. Next base: position 4,205,839 of record CP144044.1, on the reverse strand, counting down.
TCCCCATACTCGCCGCCAACCGCATCGCCGCCGCCGACTGCGCCACCGCCGCTGCCGCCTCTGCCGCATTCGGCGAGTGCAGCTCCGACGAAGGTGATTTGGAGAGGTACTTGCTGGTGTAGGACTGCATGCGCGCTTGGTCTTGCTGCTGCAGCTTCATGCTGTGCACCGAGACGTCGCTTTGCTGGCCCTGCCCTTGCCCCTGCGCCTGGACCTGCGCCTGGGTTTGGGCTTGCGGGGCGGAGCTCGCGCGCCGCCCGACGGGGGTCCCTCGCCCGTTGGCGCTCGGCGATGAGCCCACAGGACCGTCCTCGGAGAACCGCCCGTCCTCCATCGACGTACTATCCTCCGAGCTCCTCCCATCTCCCCCACCCACGCCCTTGCCCTTCTCCTTCCCCTTACGCGAAAACAACCCGCCCAGGATCCCGCGCTTCTTCTTCTCCCCGCCTTCCGCCGAGCTCACGCTCCCCGCTCCCGAACTCCCGCCGCTCACAGGGCCGGAGCCAATGCCCGCTTCCCCGGCTTTCCGCGACTTCTTCATCTTGCCACCTGCGTTCTCGGGGCTGCCCGAGTTGGGCGTACTGCTCCGCCCCGTACTCGCCGACGACGCCGCCGAGACAGTCGAGTACACCGACGTCGTGGACTGCCCGCTCACATTCCGCGAACCCGGCTGCGACCCCCCGCCGGGGCCGTTAGGCCCAGTGATATTGGCAGAAGCCATAAGCGAGCCGCCGGCGACGGCCGGCGTAGCGGTGATACGGCGGGTATCGTTGCCGGCAGCAGCGGGGTCGAGGATGGGGCTGCCGCCTGCAGAGTTGAGGGAGGTGGTGGACCCGCCGGGGCCGTGGCCTGTGGAGATGGTTTCGACGGGGAGGTTGGATTTGCGTGCGAAGGGGTTGTTGGATTTGGGCTGGACTGCGGCGGGGGCGGCGGCTTGGGCTTGCGCCTGGGCCTGGGCCTGCTGCTGCTGCTGGTAGCGCTGGTCGGCGACGCGCCTCTGCTCCCCCTGCGCCGCGTCGTCTGCCCATTCCACCCCGTCGTCCGGCTCCATATCGTCGTCCAGCCCCTGATCCACCCCGCCCACCTCCCCGCCTTCTCGGCCATCGTCCTCATCTAGCCCGTCCACCTCCATCCCTTCTTCCCCTTCGCTCTCCTCGTCACTACTCCAAGTGACACCCGGGTGATCGACATAAGTCGGGGGTGCAAACACCACCCTCCGACTCCCCCCACTCTCCTCCGACCCGCCCGCATCACCCGACTTATCCATCCTCGCGCTCCGGCCCTTGCCCGCAATCGCCCCCTTGAGCCTTTCGCGCGACTGCACCGCCCCGGCCTGCTTCTCCGTCTGCGTCGCCGCCGCCAGATCCACATTGCGGTGCTTGTTCAGCCGCGCGAGGCGCTCGTACGGGGTCTCGATGTTTTCGGCGGGGATGTACCCGACGTCCTCTGTTTTGAGGACGCGCACGAGCCACCAGTACGAGTTGGCGTCGTCGAGGAGGACGAGGGAGTCGCCCTTGACGACTGAGGCTTGACCTTCGACCGTGGCGAGGAAGGTGTGGCTGTGGGTGGGCAGGAAAGGTGGTCAGCGGGCGTGCTATGCATGATGATTTGGGCCTGAGGGGGGTGTGAACCAAACAGTGTAAACACTATGACCACTCAAAGGACCCTCTTCCTTTTACCCCCGGCTCAGCACAAACAAGAACTCACAGCGCATAAGTCAGGCTAAAGTCGATACTATCATCCGGCATGCTATCCGAGTCGCTCTCCTCGTCGCTATACTCGTCCGAATCCGCATCGGGATTCATCCTCGCATGCCTCTGCGCCTCTTTCAGCGCGAGTTTGCCCGCCCCAGGCTCCAGACCGTTCTGCTGCTGGTGCTGCTGGTAGAGCATGGCCTGCTGCTGCTGCTGGTGGTAGAAGTGGGCATGGTCGGTATCCATGGCGAAGTCGCCTTGGATGGAGGAGGAAGAGGAGGCGGGGGAAGGGGGGCGGTCCGAGTCGGAATCTTCCATGACGGACTCGATGGGGTAGAATTTGCCTTCGTGGAGGATGTGCTCGGTGAGGGTGCCTTCCTGGATGACTATGCTTTCTGCCATCGTGGGCGCGTGTGGGTCACGTTAGAGGGGTGGTAGAGGCAGGAGGGGCGTGGATGAGGGGAGTAATGAGCGTGGCGCGTCGTGTGGGGCGTGAGGTCGTGATGAGAGAGGGAAGGGTGGGGTCGTGACGGACGCGTCGGGTGTGTGGTGGCGCGGGAGTGGGCTGTATGGATAGTGGCGGGGTCAAGCCGGCGCACTACAGCTATACCCTTATAGGATGTGAGGGAAGGAAGATGGGAGGAAAATGAGGGGAGGGAAGAAGAGGAAGAGAGAGAGGACGCGTTGTATGGGAGGAAGGGAAGACGCGCTCGGACCGCTGCATACTCTTCCCTGACGTGGCATTTGGTTATGGGCTGCCACGTGGCTTCGGTGCGAAGTGCCTATTGTCCTTTGTGCGCTGTCCCGGCGCGGTCTGTGCGAGGGAGGGACGGGTGATCCGTGCATCAGCCGCCGACAGTGGAAACGGGGTGCCACACAGCGCCGGGAGGGGGAGCGGTGGGCGTGGAGCGCGTGGCGGTGGTGGCGGAGGGGCGGCGGGGGTCCGGACGGTGCTTGTGGCACTGGCTGACGACGGCGACGATGCACTCCCTCTAGCTCCCCCAGCCCAGCCCCAGCGACCATAGCGCCCTCACTACAACAATACACTCTCGCACCATCGCTTCACCCCAGCTCCACTCTCTCTCTCTTCTTTACACACCCACTGCCACCAATTCTCCCCACGCCACGCACTTCCCCACTCCGCCTTCCCCCACTCCCTTCACCCCACCGCCGGATCCACGCCATATCGTTATCACCCATCAACCACCCGGCACCGTCACCAAGGAGCGCTATCAAAGGACCGCCCTCGCAGAAAAGAGCGTCCATAGAAAGCACACCCACGGCCGAGCCACCGTCCCCGCTGCCACTTCGTACGTATCACCACCGAAGAGCCTTCCATCCGTCCTCTCCGCCCGACCCGTTCTCCCGCATACCCTACTCGCCTAAAATACCGCCTGACACCATGGTGCTTGTGCTCCGTACATAGCGCTGACAGCCCGTCTTATTGTACTCCACGCCAATCATCTATAGTCCACACTCCGACTCTTTGACACCTCCCACTCACCCACCCACCCACCACCACGCCCCGCGCTCCTCGAAAAGACCACTCGCACCCGTGCACAGGTCATGGCGATAGCCGAAGTCCAAGCCCTTGCCACTGCCCCTGCCCCAGCCTCTCCTCGCGACACCATCTCCACCCACCTCCCCCCCTCACCACCTGACTCCACCACCGGCGATCCCCCAGCCTCGACCCCGCCCATATCCAAAATGACCCTCGTGAACGGCGCCCCTGCTGACACCAACGGCGGGGCCACCCCCGCAAGCCGGTCGTCTTCTGGGTCAGATGGACATGCCGCCCAGGCAAAGAAGGGGTATATCCCCAAGCTGGAGGATTTCCAGTTGATCCGCGTGCTCGGGAAAGGTTGCGCTGGAAGGGTGTGTCATTACCCATATCGGTCGTCCGACCACCTTCCCCTCTCGCCCCCCATGACTCCGCGCTGACACACCACCCCAGGTCCTGCTCGTCAAGCACACCCCCTCCAACGGCATCCACGCCATGAAAGCCATCTCCAAACGCTCCGTCCTCACACACGACGAGCTCCCGCACACCCTCACCGAGAACGCCATCCTCCGGCGGTTCGCCACTGACGAGCCGCACAACCGCTTCGTCTCGCGCCTCCACTACTCGTTCACCGACAAGGAGAACTTCTACTTTGTGATGGAGTTTTACCCGGGCGGGGATCTGGCGACGCAGATGGAGATATATGGGATTTTGGGGGATCATCGGACGAGGTTTTATGCGGCGGATATTACGCAGGGGTTGTATGACCTGTGAGCTGTCCCTCCTGCTCCCCGCGCGCCGGCCACAGCTAACCCCCCCGGAAGGCACCGCCACGGCATCATAGTCCGCGACCTCAAACCCGAGAACATCCTCCTCAACGATAAAGGCCACGCCGTCCTCGCCGACTTTGGTCTCTCCAAAGAGTTCCCTTATCGCGGGGATCCCACGCCGATTCATGTGGTGACGTATCCGGGGCAGGGGGAACCGCCCGAGTGGGCCGGAGCTGGTGCGGGGAGCGTGAGGATACTGCCTAGTGGGCAGAAGAAGTTGGTGGTGGATAAGGCTTATAGTTTTGTGAGCTGATATCTCTTCACCCAATCGGCGAGCAAAGAGCAAAGAGCTGACAGCGAGCGACAGGTCGGCACGTCAGAGTACCTCTCCCCAGAAGTAGTAAAACGTGGAGACTACTCGTACGCCGTCGACTGGTGGGCGCTCGGGTGTATCGTCCTGGAAGGGCTTATCGGGCGGGTGAGCCTGACACCTACCTCCCTGAGCTTTCCCTTCGAGCATCGACGAGGTGTGCTGATACGACGTGTGCGAGCAGGTACCGTTCCGGAAAGCAGAAGACGACCCTCCCGTAAGCTGTCACCTTGTCCAGTCAGTACATAGCTTGCGTAGCTGACGCCGTTAATTCATCAAAGATGGTCCTATGGAACAAGATCCTCCTCGACCCGTGGGACGACTGCTTCAAAGACCCCAAGATGGCGCGGTACGCCCCCGACGCGGTGACGTACAGCTTTATCGATTCGGTGAGTCTTTGCGAGGCGCATCAAAAGCAATCGGTTCTGCTGGATGGATCTGATGCGCGAGTGTAGCTGCTGCAGAAGGACCCGTTATGGCGGATGACGGAGCCGTATGTGAGGTATCACGAGTACTTTTCCATGATGTACGTACCCCTCCCCCCTCCACTGGTCCCGTGCTTGTGTCGTTGTTATCTCTGCTCGCGGCCACACAAGCACAGCCAGAGCTGACCCCTTCTCGCCCCCTCACAGCGACTGGGACACCGTCGCCCGCGGCGAATACCAAGACCCCCACGGCCTCCACCTCCACCCCACCGCCGAGTACAACACCCGCTACTTCCCCAAACTGTGCCTCCAAGAATCCCCCTCCGTCGACATGTCCACGCACGATCTCCGGGACGAGCCCCCCCACCCCGGCGCAGAGCTGGGGGGCGGGAAGAGGACGCCGTTGAATGATAATGCGCTGTATGCGCTGGAGCAGGCAAAGTACAGGAAGGAGCTGGAGGGGTTTACGTGGGTGAGGGAGGGGAGTGGGTGGGGGTATGGGATGGGCGGGGATACGGAGACGGAGGGGGGGAGTGTGGGGGAGAGTGCGGTGGAAGAAGGGGAGAGCATCGACGCAGAGGGAGAGAGTGAGGCCGAGGCAGCTGTCTCCAGCGAAGAGGAAGACGCCTCAGGCGACGACGTGGTGATGCGCGAGCTCACAACCACCCCGCCCCTCGTCGACCCCAACCCGCTCAATGCACCGGAAGTCAAACCCGTTGCGCCCCTCGCAGACTCCCCCGCCGCCGCTTCCCTCGACCAGACGCCGACCGCGACGGTGCCCGAACCCACACCGGCTGCCGCCCCAGAAGAAACGGCGTCGACGATCGAGGGGCTTTTGGCTGCTACCAAGGCCCAAGTCGCCGCACTCAAGAAGAAGAAGCTTGCTGCTGGTGAGCCTTCTACCGCGCCGGCTGAGCCTGGCCCCGCTGTTGGGGCGGAGATCGCAGAGGCGAACGCGCAGGAAGGTGCGGTGGAAGTAGCCCACGCCGCTGAGCCCGCGGTGGAGGTAAAGATGGGTGCCGAGGAGACAGAAGCGGAGGTGGGCGCTGTGTCCGGCGTGGAGGGTGGGGTGCTTACCG